>VXBO01008126.1:0-17576 GCA_013400135.1 Rhinoptilus africanus
AGCCTCGTCAGCTTCCTCATCCGAATTTCATGTTACAGACATGAAATTTTCAGATAAGGCTACAGATCTTGAAACCCCATCTTCTGCATTTCTTTGAGCACAAGAGTGGCTTTCAACTAACCTTAATATAAGTGCCTACAATCAATAAAGAAATACAAGAACTTTCAGTACTCACTTAAATTGAGTACATGACTTACCTTAAATACCTTTGTTAGGAGCAAGTCACCTTCTGGAGATGGTCATTGCTCCCCACTGACTTTGATCAAGCCATTAGAGCTTATAGTGCAAGTCTAATATGAAGATGATTAATTTAGGATGGCAGAATCCTTCCCACCATGGACACTTGGTTAACATTGTAGTATAATTAAAAACTGGAAGAAAATAAAACCGTTCTCTCAACACTTCTAGAAAGCCATGTCTGATACGCAGCCTGCAAGGGAGTCCATCAGAAAACTGTTAAAACAGATTGTTGTCTCCTCCCTTCACTGCATATCGAAGGCTTTGCTCATTCCCAGTCTTTTCCTCACCATCACTCATCTGCAGCTTCACTCTCCATCTGTATTGCCATATGTTGAGTGATAAGGTCATATCAAAATCCTATCTATAATTAAAAAAAAAAAACACAGCAAAACCTGTTATGTAGCAGCTTAGGAAAAAGAGCTAAGATTTAAGTATATATAAAAAATAATCTCCTAACCCTGCCCCCCCAACCCCTGCCCCCTCAACCTTCTAACCACCCTACAAGTACATGAGTATAAAGCCAGTGTTACATATAAATTTTGCTTGTTTGAGCTCCTGATTCTCAAACATCAAGACTTTGGCTTGGTTTAGGGTGTTTTTGTCAAGTTTGAAGAACAACCTTTTCTCTTTATTATGTATTCCTATACAAAGAAATAACAGGCTATAAGGTATTCTTTATAGTAGACAAATCTAGGCAGACAAAGAAATCTGCAAAGTGGCTTAAGTAAACTATTTGACAACAAAAGGATTCTCTCTGTCTGGTGCTACTGCCTCATTTACCCTAGCATCCTAAATTACCCAACAAAGTGGTGGTAAAATTTATGTTGCTACTAAGACCCCAAATGCCCTGAAAATTGCTGAGTCAATATCTTTTGCCCAGGATGCTACTTCTCATGGGTGATGAAGCAAAGAACACCTTAATCTGCACATGTCAAGATAAGTAAAATTCATGTCAGCCCTTGCGAAACAAAACTACTGGTGCAGAAGGTCACTAAACACTTCAGGCCAAATGCTGAACTAAGGCCCTGATCCTGCAAACTTTTCCTTGACAACACAAAGTCAGCGGAGAACATTCAGAATATATGAAAACAAAGGAGAATAAGCCCTTGTTCAGGGCCTTTTGCATCCTGAAAACTTACTGTTGCTCTGGAATTTCAAAATTGGGTTACATATTAAAATCTGTTAGTTATTCCTCTAACAATCTAGGAAGAGTTGTGTGTGTATATAGATGGTGGAATATCAGTTCAGCTAAGCATTTAACCTTGTGCTCTACAACTATTTCTGCTCAGCAAACTTCTTTGCCTCAGATTAAAACTTTAAATCCTCTAGGTGATAAACAGCAATGGAGAAAGTCACCAGATACTGAAACGATGAGCTCAGGGCGATGCAGATACAAACTAATGGTAATGCTTGAAATTGTGTTAGCGCATGTAGTCAATCAACAGCTATATAATTGCAAAATAGCAGGGGAGAAACAGCTAGAGTAAAAAATTTACATTAAAACAAAAAAAAAATAGAATGTGTCAAACCAGTGGTTTCTCTAGCTGACTACCCTCTCCAAGGACATCAGTCAATGAGGACAACAAGGGACAAGAACAATGCAGATACACAGAGATGCTTCTTTAGCGTGACTGCTCAGCTCCTAGTAGTTCCCGACTAAGGAGGTTCCCAAGTCTGAGGTCAAACCTGCATACTTGCTCTTTATATTTGGAACAGATTTTTCTTTTTCTGAATTTATTAATCTATGTTTTAATCCGTTTTGGCCATTGCAGCATATGCCGATGTGGTCTGTGTACTACAAGAGGCAATTCCTTTGTGTTTCATAAATGTACTGCTTAAAAAGAAATATCAGATTCTGTGAATCAAAACCATATTTGGTTATTTTGGTGCTCCTTGTAGGCAGAAAAACCTTTAGTTGCTAACTCCTGATGCCTGAAAGGCACCATACAGACATTGCAGTGGCATGCTAGCAGGGGTAGGTCCGGGTGCTGCTCAGCGTGACCTGGCACTATGATGCCATTCCAGGCATTTACTAGAGCTTCATATTAGAAGCGTGAAACTTTTACACTTTGGATCTTTTCAAATGCTTTATTCATCCACTTCTAACACAAATCTAAAGTCTTTTCCCTTAGCAGGTGGATCTAAAGGACAGTATGGTCAGGTTTTGTTAATCACCCTCCTGCTGCTTCAATGTAAAAAGGAAGGCTGAAGCACTTTACATTGATGTCGCCTCAGATCTATAAACGGAGATAGCAAAGCAGGTGTCCCTATGCCACTCTGTCTCCACAGCTGCAGACTAGGAAGCAAGAAAGCACTGATATTGATTACATAATTTTTGGTTTTTCCCATGGGAAAAAACTTCTTTCAAAAAAAGACTTGGTTTGCGTTTGTTATCACAAGCTATAGCCCTCCAGATAGATGAAATATGCTAGAGATTTCAAAAGAAAAAAAAAAGTATTTATGCCTTCAGTCTCTGTTTCCTCTTAGTATCCCTTGTGGCTTGCAGTTTAGCTGCAACGAGAAAGACAACCTAAAATGACTATAAAACTAGAGAAAAACATAAAAAGCCTCCAACTTCTATGTATTAAATAACATAAGTTTAGCATAAAGAAATGAAAAAAATGTATAGATAAGGAAACAAATTAAAACCACAAGTGCAAATTTAAAATTAAGAAGCCACTTTCTTTATCTGCAGAGTCCAATAATCACCAAAAATCTGTCTATAGGCTGCTCTACAGTGGATGTATTTCCGGGGACTTGTATAGCAGGGTTTTCACTTGCTTGGGTTTTTTTATATTATTTCAAACTAGTCTGACTAATACAAAACAAAACTTGGGGGAGGGGGGGGCAGAAATCACGTAGATAGCACAAGCCAACAAGTTGCAGAGTTTTGTAATCATAGAATGCCACATAACATTGTTCGTGAAAAGTTTGTGTTTGTAAGATCAGGGCTACCCTGAATCTGGAAAGAAAAAAACCTAAAAGCTGTTCTTGGTGCTAATACTTCAATTTAAGTCCTAAATCACTATGAAGCATCCTATTACACTTAAGTTTTGTTTTAAAAATTTTCAGAAACGGTAAGCATGGATTTGTGAATGAGCCTTATTTAGTCTTATGAATAGCAAGTAATGAACAATCCTGATCATGTCTTAAGGCTTGATTCACAGAAATTAATTTCTTTAATTAGAACTTCTATACACCCTGTGATTTCAAGGTAATCGGGTAGAAATCCAATTGAGTTTTTCCACTGAACTTTACCTTTTGTTCATTGGAGAAGTACCATATTTGTACGTGACAGAGGGCAGATTTCAAAGACAGTGGAGAGGGGTAAGATTCTTCTCCTCTCGCAGGGATTTTCAGAAACAGTTGGTCCAAATTCGCTCCAAAATCCCTTTGTATGCAGATTATCACTCTTTCATTTGCGTAAGGAAATGTTTCCCTCAAATCTCACAGTTGTCATGCACAGTAGCGACTCTGGGCTACGCCTTTGATTACATTCTAAACTAATATTTGTCCTCAGCTTCCAATCAATAGCAAAGAGCATTTTGTCGAAAGGCACGCTGTTGGCAACACTCAAGCATATTCATGAGGGCTTAGCGGTGATTACGGTGCTCAGGCACAGGCAGCAGCAGAGCTCCTCCAACCCGTGCTTTGTGCCTGCTCCACCTTGCATCTTTCCTGGAGATTTTCCATCGGCTCTAATAGCTCCCAGTAGGCCTCCCCACGGCAGACCTCCGCACAGCTGGGAAGCTGACGTTGCTATGGAACACCACCACCATTACTGAAGAAAGGTGCAAAACAGTGCATTATAGCTGACATGCAGCTATGGAAGGCATTAAGCGTCTTTACCGAGCTGTCACTTACAGCCCTGTGGGAGATCAGAGACAAGTCACGGGTCTGGGAAAATAATATAGTGCATTAGCAATAACTGTGACAGAAAGCTGAAGGGGTTACACAGAATTAGTTATACCACATATGGTTGTACTTGGCAAAGGATGACTGAACTAATATTGACTGTATTAAAGCATACGACTCTGCTCTGGACTTTCAGAAACTTTAAGGTACCGCTGGAGTGACAATCTGACAAGGAGCTATTACGTCTATTAAATATATACATTTATGAGACATTATATGCATATTTAAATAGACATATATACATATATGCCTATTATCTTTATTTATCTATATGGGATTTGACTCAAACTCTCTTTTTAGACTCACACATTCCAGGCTTATTTGCTGCCCTACGAGTTATGAAGGCATATCCCAACAGCACACCTTATGCCTTGTAAGTGTATATAAGTGCATAGGCTAAGTAGTGTTCTTCATTATTTTATACTTCTGACACTAATTTCCACAACTTGGAAAGATTTCCATGCAGTCAGATACAATAAATTAGACATCGTTATAATCTATCAAGTGTCCCTGATACTGTCAACATACTTCAGTTCTTGAAGTGACTCATTATAAAATATGCTTATTCATAACATATTTTTAAAAGCAGATTCACATGAGTCTGGAAACAGAGACCGTTCTTTCTCCTCCAGATTTTTCAGAGGAACACTATATCAACAGGCAGGTGGCTATACAATATCCATCAGTTGTTGGTTGGTATATAAAAGTGAAGTCTGCTCTTGTATTAAAATACAATTTAGAGACTTGATATAACTCTTTCCAGTTAAGCTCTCATATTTCTTTTACATAAGTTTGCAAGTCTCTCACCAAATAAAATGCTCCACTGGGATGCTAGTTAATATACATCATACACATACACACATGAAATCCTGACCTTCATATGACATTCTGTGAATTTACTGACTATAAATACCTAAAGGTCAGAGAATAAGCAAATTTAAAGTTACAATTACAGCTGTAGTACAGGTTATCTTTACTCAACATATTAGACCCAGTGTTGTATCAGGTATGAATTCAACTGACCAGCAAGAATCTGTTACAGCGGAACACATACACCTTCGTGTACACTGCTTCTGATCAAACCAAGGCACTGCCCATCTCCTGTTGTTTCTGAGAGAAACACTCTCTGTATCAATTCACTAATGATTACTACTATATATCACAAAACAATACAACATTAGCATATCTATTCAGGTTTTTATTGTATTCTGGTAATATTCAGATATTTGTCCTGGATTAAGACCTTTTCCACTGCAAGAGATTAAGTGGAAGCAAGAAATTTTTATCTCCCAAAGATCCTAAAACCTTTTCTATTTTAAAAAAAACCCCTTCTTGTTTACTTTCATTATGACTGGATATTATTTTATGTCATTAATCCAGAGTGCATTTTTTGAAAATGCAATGTAATTCCTTGCTACAGCTTTTCACAAGAATCAAGGAATTGAGGGGCTTATTTTAAACCTCAGTAAAGTGTGGAGATTTGCTTTTACAAGAAATCACTTCCTTTTTATGGGTCAGCTGCATAAAGCTTTGCAGATCTAGGAAACATAGCCCAATATTTCTCAGCTATCAAATCACACAACATGGAGTTAAATAATATGTCCACTATGAAAACAGCAAGTTAAATCAGACTGATTCAAAGCTATGATAAGTTAAAATTGATCTTCAGCTAAGGTATTGTAAGGAAAAGCATATGCAGAAGTTTTTTTTTTAAAAAAAAAAGTAGTGCTAAATAAACAAACTCACACCTATGAATTATCCTTAATAAGTGAAGGCTGGTCCTAACAAAGACAGTCACAGAATCACAGAATGGAAGAGGTTGGAAGGTATGTTCAGCAAATTCTTAGTTGAAAAGTAATCCCCAGTTTAAATAAAAATACAGCAGAAGAGAAAACGTAAGGTATTACATATTTAACAGAGGATGAAGTAAGCAAGATCTTCCCTTCTCCAAGAAAATGCACAGTTCCTTTAAGTGGCCTTACTGGAGAGGAAAAGGTGTTATTTCACATTTATAGCTGTCTGTACATTAAAAGATACTTTGATGCATCCTGGCCAAGCTTTCCTCTGCTGTTTGTATTTTGTCCATTGTTTGACTCCATCCTCCTCTATAAAAAGACCTGTTAATGAAAATATATCCATATAATTCAGGGAGTGCTGTGTTCCAAAGGATGTGGAGAGCGGTCTTGTCAACTGTTACCTAAATCAGTTAACTTTGATTGCCCCATACAAAAAAAGGTTGGTTTGACACCATGACATTAATTCATTTTTCTCCATAGGAGTAAGACAGTAGCATTAGGGTAATAAATAGGAATACTATTTCTGTAAAAATAATTTTCATCATTTAGTAATTTCAGTACATGATTTGAAATTGGTATGTATTTGGCTATGAAAAATGAATATTTTATATCCATTTTTAAAGGGGTTTTTTTAATTATTTCATACAGATCTGGCATGAAACATAAAGAACGCATGTTTTGAGAATTTTAAATTGAGTCTTCCTAAAATGTTTAGAGGAAGGAAGCAAAAGTTATACAGTTAGGAACTTTTCTCCTAAAGTAATGTTATCGTTCTGTTAACAAAAAAATTTAAGTCCATTGCTACTAGCCAAATGTAGATTTTTGTCAAATTTTGTTCTTTTTTTTAATTGTAACATACCTTTATTTTAGTATTTGCCCAAATAACTCAAACACTGGTGAAAAAATGACAGATGCCCATTAGCATAACTGACTGCTATAAAATAACATTAATGCCTTATTACTTATAACATATTCATCCAAATGTTTCATTAACTTGGTAATGTAATATTAATGAGAAAGATAACTAAAATTTTCTGGACCCAGCAACTGCAAACTGCCAGCTAATCATTAAATCCCAGCTCTCCTTTCACTTAGTTTCATCTGCACAGGTTCCTCACAAATTCCCATTCACTGATCACAAAAGAACAATTTGGGTTACTTCAAGAATTAATTAGACATTTGTATGAAAGCCACTAGAACAACTGCTCCTCCTGCGAGTTCATAAAGCTGTTTAATTTGCTCTTGTATTTTCATTCAGAGAAGCTGGCAACATCACAATAAAACACAGCATGCAGAGATAGCAAGCCAAATTTCTTACTTAATTGTTCACTTTTCATTTACTATGCTCATTTAAAAGATGCAAGCACTAACACCTTTTAACCTCAGCAGTGACACAGCTGGGGCACTCTTCACACATAATACGGAGTGACTTAGAATAATGCACCCCTTGTCAATCTGTAAGGAGTAGTCAGGTTGAGATTTAAAGTCTGTACTTGCATTAGCAAAAGGATGAAAACCCCCCTCTTGTACAGTTTAGCTTTTATTATATTTATATCTTAGCAGCTAATTGCCTGAAGAAAGGAAAAGAAATGCTGAACAGGAGCTGCAGAATAATAAGACAGCATATTTACTGATTTCTTTTCTTTTTCTTAACATCTTAGCTTCTTCTCTGAGGAGTTAAATAGCCATTTGAATGATGCTCTTTCACCAAAGCTGTCTTTATGAAGCTGCTATTGAGCAGAAGTAATAGACAGACTCCTACACAGGACAGATCAGATTTCTGTATTCAGCAGAGGTATTCCACAGGAAACTTGGCTTAGCCACGGAAATAATGTCACTAAAAAGTCAGAGCGTGCCCTGTGGAGAGCTAATCGAGGGTGGAGATGAAGATAATCCTCCCTCTGAACAGCAGTCCTGGCTAACAACAGCTACGCATCTGTTTCATACTGCTGCAATAGTTTTTCCTGCTCTCCAGCCTTGGAGTTGGAAAGCACTGGTGCATCCTTTTCACCTTAAACATGAAAGCCCTGTGAAGATTTTCAAATTCACTATCTGCAAAGGAAAACGTAGCTACTCAGACTCACATGCAATGTGAAAACTGGCTCTCCAGCATACCAGCACTGATGTCCATCTGTCAGCATGGCACTTAGCCCACACACAAGGTGGAACGCCAGTTTCAATAGAGCGTAGGTGCCAATTAAATACAAATTTAGAGTGATAGCCTGCAGACGGCAGAAAATAGCATATATTCTGCGAAGAGGCATTTCTGGTGGCAAATACTGCCAAATGGTTTATTATAAGGGATCACTTATGTTTATGATAGCAGGCATTATGAGTCAGATCTAAATCCCATGAAAGTCAAAGTAGCCTTCCGAACACTGCAGAAAGTATACATATGTAATATGTGTCAAAGCCTGCTCAGACTAACTTGAATAGCAAGACTATTTAATTCATCAGGAGAAGAACTGAGGGCTTAGAGAACATGCCTTTTTCCAATCAATCTACATGACAGTGAAAACTCTCTGTGCACAGAAAGTACTAATTACGTGTGATTGACAAGGTAAAGAGAAAGACTGCAGTGCTTACCCTTAAAAAAACAACACAAAACACACCAAAAAAAAGCTTGGCTAATCATCACTCTGTCTTATTCCTCCCCCATGGCAAACAGGTTGCAATTAAATAATATTCCTTCCAGCTACCTCCCAAATTATTTCTGAAATTCATGTATTAAGGAGATAAACTAAATCAGGAAATTGGGATTTATTCTTCCAAGAATAGTGTTCAAGGAATAAAAAAAAAAATAAATTGTTAAGGCATTATTGTTTATTGACAAAAAGAAGTCTCAAATTTCCTTCTCATTTCCCTCCTCCTCATTCCACTACCTACCTTCCAACCTCTGCTCCTCCAGCCTTTCAGGACACTTTCCCTCCTACAGAAGACATTTTCCCAAGATAAAGCAAGATGGAAAAAAATCACAACATAAAACCTGATGAGTTCTGTGAACTGCAAGAGGTGAAGGGAAGACCCGCTAAGGCAGGGGAAAGATGGGCAGCAGCAGAGGACCAGCTGATATGAAACAGGTCAGACCTCACAGGTGAGAAATCCAAAATAAATACTATTGGAAACAGCTGAGTGTGGGAAGAACAGAGAAGGCAATGGGACAGGCAGGTCAAAACCAGAGCAGCTATGGACTGTCATGGTGTACATTGCCTGCCTTCAGCCGAGCTTCCAGAGCTCTGTGAAGCCAGAGTTGGAGGAAAAGCAAATGGAGCATGCAACAGAGTTTCTCCTTCCCAGGAATGAGGACAACATCACACTAGGCTTTCAGAGACACAACCACCCCTCCAAATGCAACCAGTTCATCCTCACTCTTACTTTTTCTTTTTCCCCTACTTACAACCTCATACCTAACACCCTGCACGCCTGATCCATGGCTGTCATCCTCAGAAGTCTACAAATGCTGCCGAATGCACAGATAAGTGTTCTGAAAGTTTGCAAGAGATACTACTCCATTTTATGCAGTACCTAAACAGATTCTGGCAGTTCAAATGGAAATAGGTTGCATAGGCATGTTGTTGCAGTATGGGAGTCAAACGTCTTGGTATTAAAATAATTCTTAGTACCTGTTTCACACAACCAACTTCCCCCTTCCCAAGCTTTACTTAAAGCTGTGTCTGAACAGGGAAATAACACCTCATTTCCAATGCCTGTCTTTGTTCTTCTGTCAAAATTAAAGCATTTCAAAGTGTCAAATTCAGCTATCAGGCAGATTTCTGCCACTATTACAGAGTATCATTTTCTTTTTTGGGACTTTTGTTTTTTTTTAAAATGAGGAATGGGAAGTAGAGTTCTTATTATTCAGAGACAGACAGTAAGTAGAAAAAACCCAATCAAAACAAAAATAATTTATGCAATGTCTTCATAGCACATTTGATAGAAAAGTTCCACACTAATTTTCATTAATTCATGCTGGAGATGTATCTAGTGTCTGTGGTACAAGGAACTGAACTGTACAAGGGAGTCTAAGCATCTGCTCTGCATTGGAAAAAGACACTGAAAGGATTCTGCAGATTCCTTGGCATAAAGTATTTGTAATATCTAGTATCTGTAGGTGCAAGCTGGAATTGAGGTGCTTTTCTGTTTACATCTTCTCTTAGAGAAGCCTTGAAGCTTGAATTTCACATTTAAAAAAAAAAATTAATAACTCCGCATTTGTTTTCCATTTTCTTTTTCTCCTAGAACAAACTTATCATCCTCCTTCCCACTCTGAAAAACGTTAACTGCAGCACACTTCCTATATACTGTATAATGCAATCTCATTTACTGAAATAGTTTGTGGGAGAGGAGCTTCTGAAAGGTTTAGAGGTGGATTGACAATTCCTGCAAGAGATCTTGGTAAAGTCACTTTAGCTGAATTAATCGCTGAAAAGCACAGAATGAGATCTCTCTAAGAGCAATACAGAACCTCAGGTATTATTCCAAGTAATTTTGAGCACAGAACAAAGTTCATCATGCTCTAGTCCACACAAAGACCTTCACAAAAAGAGAAACGAGGAGAGCAGCTGACAAACACTGGAGTACAAACTAATGATGGGTAACAGAAACAGCAACCAGTTAGTAATAAAGAACTATAAAGACAGAATGCAGTCCTTCAGTGTGGGCTAAACAGTCAAATGTCTTCAAATTTGGCGAATTATAAAATTCATATAAATATGAATTATAAAACCAACAGCCCATTATTGAAAATACCTTGCAAGTGGGGCTACCCTTGCATTCCTTGCAATATAAAATAGACTTAATAGATCTAAACTGCTATAACCTGAGATGGGAGAAAAACTGTGTTACAATTTAATAGGGTCCTAAATCATTAAAGGTAGTTAAACGATAATGACAGAAAATTTTAGTTGAACCCACAGTTTTAATATACAGTGCAGAGTATAGAATCTTATTAGCGGATAATTGTCTGCCTTTACCTTGCCTAAATGTGAGTAACAAGTTTGGAGAATATACATAAATTTCAGCATTCACATGTTTATAACACCCCCTCCCCTCCTTTTTTGTCCCCCTACCTAAATCAAGATCTGAAATTTTTGGAAAGTCTATTTTCTTATATCAAGAACCCTTAGCACTGTGTATGCTGTCTTTAGGAGAGCTCCAGCAAAAATAACCCTTTCCTGCTGTGTGACAGGGTGTGAGCGCAAATTTCCTGGTAAAGGCTCACAGAGCCTTCCCTAGAGTTTAAAGAACATCTGCTGTGCTTTTCTATAAGTAGATCAGTTAAGAGGGGAATATTAAACGGTATCAAATCAGAGTGCCCTAATTTGGCTGCCTTGAAAACAGACAAAGGGCAATCTCTCAAAGAACACTTAAAGCACAGAGACAGATTAATAATAATAATAATATGGAGACAGGTTAATAATAATAATAACACGGTTCTTTTTATGTATTAAGGCAATACAGCCTATTTTTGTCACAAATGAGTAAACTAGGATCTCTAAAAACTAATTTGACCAGAAAACTACATGTACTGAGATAATCACCAACCACAGGCTCCTATCTCAGTGTTTGAACTAAAGGGGAGCCTTGTTACCTGAAGGACTGCAGTCAGAGAAAGGTATTATTGAAGCAATTGACAAATCCATGGATTGTGAGACAAATTTCATGATCTCTCTGGATGTAAGACTCCTAGATGAAGGGTGTTTCACAAATTGACTACAGGTAGTCCAACCCCATAACCTGACCTCTAGCTTTATAGACTACACTGGATCATTCTCTTGCCATCCTCATTTCTGGCCACACGGCAGCCTGACAATCCTATCGCTGTCGCTGTGGTCTGCAGAAGTGTCAGCTAGCAGCAAAACAAATGCATTAACACCAGCATAATGACTTGCTTGTGCCTGTATGTCACAAGTAGAAGAAAATCATACTAAGAATTCAGAAAGAGCTGCTGCACACTGCCGTGGCATTTCTGAGTGCCGGCTGCAATGCAAGCCCTTAAAACCAAGTTCCACACAGAAAAAAATAAACAGTTTTTGACCAGTTAAACCTTCAACTTCTATAATACTGTGTTTGCTCAGAGAAACCCAAAAGAAGGACAATCTTTCCAAAATCTCAACCTTATAACCACTTCTTGTGGCCTCTGCTACACAGCCACTGTAGTATGAAGATGTGGCTTTTATTTATATAGTCTCCCTAATACTGAACTACCACCTGAAGAGTCTTTTTTTTCTGCCATTTAACAATACCTCTGAGAAAACTTCCTAAGCAGAGACCCTTCCCGACTAATATGGGGCTGGTGCAATGGGTTCGTGGTTCTTTTGCCCCAGGCAGAGGGAGCCCTACTGGCAGTGCACCGAGCCTGGGCTCTTTCCCACCTCCTGCCTGCTCTTGAACTCCTTGTAGACACTCTTCTCAGCTCATGCCTGTGGTCATTGCCCTCATCCTATGCTGTTGTTGATCTAAGCCAAAGAAGAGAGTTAACCGAGGATCAAGCACTTCACCTTTTGAAGGAAAACAGATGTTCTTCAAGACTCCAGAAACTCGTTCTCTGCATCAGAGATCAGGAAGGAGTAAATTAATCACAGAATCACAGAATCTTCAGAGTTGGAAGGGACCTCTAGAGATCATCCAGTCCAACTCCCCTGCCAAAGCAGCATTGCCTAGAGGACTGCATCCAGGCAAGTCTTGAAAATCTCCAGAGAAGGGGACTCCACAACCTCCGTGGGCAGCCTGTTCCCAGTGCTCTGTCACTCTCACCATAAAGAAGTTTTTCCATGCCATTTCCTACTTCGTGAGTAAGAAGCATCATTTTAGAAGCACAAAGTAAGAGCAGCTGTCAGAAAGAAGGTGCCAGCCTGACTGAACCAGCTCTAAACCATGCAAGGGAAATTCCTAATATTCCTTAAGCTATAAAGAAGAAAATATTCGGTCAAGTTATGCATGTTACTGAAAAAGAGGGGGGAAAAAACCCCATATATAAAAAATGTTTTGCAATTAGAAGGAAAGAAGTTTTACCAACAGGCCACATAATGGATCATTAACCAAAATATCCATATTCAGAAGCCCAGCAGATTTAGTGAGGACCCGTGCAGATCATTAGCACTAGAGATAATAGCCATTGATTAAAAACTGACACATTGATCATTTGTTCTAGCTTTTGATTTGCCTAAGGCTTCCACCCAATTTCTTACAGTCTCCTACAGCATTTTATCTTCTAGATCATGAAAACTGTAGTTTCAGCTTCATGAACACACATCCTTAGTCCATCTATTTATGGTATTTATGCAGCATGTCTGTTGATAGGTTCCTGCCCATATAATTTAGTCATAAAACCTTGCCAGGCCCATGACACGATTTGCTTCAAATTATCAAACCACTTTGTTCATTATTTATTATTGCAATATTGTTTGCCCTGTAACAGCTAAGGTTATGTTAGCATTTCCATTACAAACACAGATACATCAAGGGGTTTAAAACTTGACTGTAAAAATCTTGCTTTAGGCTGGGACTCTGCAGACAAGGTTTCATCTGACAGATTTTTTTTTTTTTTAACACTTTGTACTGAGAATAAAAACAAAATTCATCTCCTACCAATTTGTCTAGAGGAATATGGAAAAAAAATAATTACCATTTGCTATCAAATCATTTTCACATACACATTTTCCCAAATTAAGATTTTTTATAGCATGCCCTGGGTCACTTTGTTGTATTTCAGAATTATAAGGCAATTCAACTCTGTAAAGCTGGCCACTATGTCTTCATAATAGTTTCATATTTTATGTATGGAACTCAGAATTTGTACAAAAGCATCATTCCCTGCACATGTAACTGTAACAAATTGCTATTTAAGGACACATAATGGGCATTTCTCGACCTCAATACCCATACAGAGGGTTTGAATATAAAACTTTACAACCAAACTGAAAAAAACCAAATTAATGCTAACATTTTTCTATACTGAATAATGTATTGCTTCTCCATAAAGAGCTGATGCTATTGCCTATGCCCACCTCATCAGTGTTTATTGGGCCAGTGTGTATATTTTTAAAAGTGTGACTATTATTTCTATAGCAAAACTGTAAATAAAATTTTTGAACTGCAGCTTTAAAAAAAATTATGCTCACTAGACATAGTTTCAGAGATTTCTAGAACAATACAACACTTGCATCTTGCAACAGCAAAAGTAATTATGTAGAGCCTTCATGTTTAAGAAAATAATTTGAGTCACATCCAAGAATTCTTGTTTCTCTCAAGGTTAAATCTGTATATCCTAGTATGATTTAACATATTATGTACTTTATCATATAATTTCAATAATGCTTGCATATCAGTAAATTTATCTACACTTTGAATTGACTTTTTACAGCTAGATATAGACATTTTACAGTCACTGCAGATACTTTTGTGAACCTATCCTTTCTCTGACTTCCACGAAACCTTTATCTAAATTGGTGTTTTTAATTAAAATACAATCATTTGTCTCTGAAGCACTTCTTCCCAAACCTTTTCCACACACACCCCCCCACTCAGACCTTCCTTTAGCCTTCACAGTCACACACAAAAAAACTAGTCGAAAAGACACCGCAAAACGATTCAGTATAGCCCTCTGATCAAAGGCTGCATCAAATATACACCATGACATTCCATACAGATGTGTTCCCAAGCTATTCTTGAGGCTATTGTACCACGGATCTCCCACAGTTTCCCCACCTAATCTATTTCACTGCTTTGCCAGCTCTATCATTGGAAAGACTTGCCAGACATACAGAGAAGTCTTCCATGTTGTCCTGGAGAAGAGTTTATTCACATCTGTCTACATATGCAAAGACTAATGGCATGACTGAGTTTTTTCACCTCAGGAGTTAACAGTCCAGTTAACTCCCTCTTTGCTTTGAAATCCTGTTTCTGAGATCATCTTATTGCTTTCCTCTGCATAATTCCTCCTCCTTGGAAGTACATTTTCAAATTTATCTGGCCCAGCAGATTCTTAGGCTCATTCTGAATAGTTTAATTTGATCCTAATGTGCTGAAAAGCTTTACCGTCCTCCCACAAAGCTCTCTCTCCCCTTTCCTTTCTAAGGCAACCCAGTATCAGGCAAGTCACCAAAAAAGGTAACTTCCTGGCTGCCATTTGTACAACTATATTAAGGTTCCTACTAATCTTCTCCTTGTCAAGCAGGCCATAAACACAAGAGGGCATGTATTTAGGTTTTCAAGAAAAAAAAAAGTCTGAGTTTCTTTTCCATGAAGCATAGTTCTCTCCAAAAAGCTTTTATTTAACACAGTTAAAAGTGTATGCTTTTCCAAATAATGCAGTTTAATGAAAGACATTTAACTATTAGCTTGCCTCATGGTCCATCAGAGTTGACACAACGTCAACCTATGAATAGAGGTCAGTGATCTAGGCAAGGCTGGATAAAAATGTGATGAAAGCATGGTTATTACTGGGGGCACTGAGCATGTATCATCAAATAACATCAAATTGATTTGCAGGACGTCTTTAAGTCACCAATATACTCTCTCACTGTTCTTTTACCTTTCCTAGTGAACTTCCTCTTCCAAACACTCCCATTGAGCAGGGAGAGGCAGCAAATATCAGAGAGACATCCTCAATTCGTGTTACTCATACGACTCCTTGATAACTGTTTACTTTAGATGAGAAATATTTTCTTACTCTACAGAAAAGACCTACAGTTTTCTAGACCTTTCAATTTTACTTTTTATTGTCTCTTTCCCCCCCCCCCGACAGTAGCTTTTAATTGGTTTAAGTATTCTACCACTCAAAAGCTGTTAGAGGGACACACAGTGACATGCAAGAGCAGCACAAATCACAGATATGGTTAAAAGAGACTCCATCCCAGTTAGGTAAACCACAGCAGCTTCAATAATGAGAGTCTTTCATCTTCTCCCCTAGTTTCTGCCCTTGCACTGCCACATTTCAGAGTCAGCACAACACTGCCTGCGCTCAGCTGCTTCATACGGATGGAGCTTTTCCCGCGGAAGAGAGGAAGGGTAAACTGGTGCTCAGTGCACTTGCTTGCAGCTCTAGAAGCTACTGCACCCATGACTTTCCTGTGCCATCTTGTACAAGACAATTCAGTTCCTTTGGAAAAATCAGTCCATGGATATACACGGGGAGTGGGGGGAGCGGAATCCAAAACCTACTAGGACTTTACAAAGGCATCATTAAAGCTAGGACCACTGATCAGGTGCTCTAAAAACTCTCATTAAGTATCTTCAAATAACTGAACATTCGAAAATACATCAATAACTATTTCTGTTTCAAGCACACTTCCTGCCACATGGCAGAGGTGACAGATACAGTACAGTAGCTATTGATCTGGGGAATTTATCTTCAATTCCTTCTCTGGGATTATCATCTTTGACTGATTTAGAGAAAGACATTTCCACTATGTTTGTTGTCAACAGATTACTATGTTATTAAAGGAGTGGTTATTGACTAAAAGTCACCATAACCTGGACATCCAAGTAAATTTTCATTGAGAAGAATTTAAATCATTTTGTGAATGTATTTCAAGCTGGAAATCAAAAAATTAGTGTCTGAAACCTAGGCAGATGTAAAATTAAGATTCTGAAAAGTTTGTTGCCAGCAACAGAGATCCAGTTCCTCCTAAGTTCTTTTTATATTTTTTTCATTTGTTTTGTTGTTTTTTTAATGTGTTGTCCGTGCTAAACTAAGCTGCGAGGGAACTGCCTGGAGACTTTGGGAGTTAAATTCAAACTTGTTTTGTGAGGCAGCATCTATTTCCCTGTCAGAAGGAACTACCATGGGACCTCCTTCATGCCTTTCAGCACAGCCACGAGATTAAAGTTTTCCCTACAACACCCAGGGGAACACTCCAAAAAGCAGTTTAAAATTTAAACATATAGTTCAAAAGGAAGCCACACTGCAATGGCAGGGTCCACGCATATGCTGAAGGGGAAGTATGTTAACCAAGGGTGAGAAAATTCCCCCTTTGGAGTACAACCCTGAGACCTTCCTGTGCTGTTCTGGAGATGCACAGATGTGATTCAGGGAAGACCCTAATTGATCCCAGAGCTGGATGGCCTCTTGGCCTAGAGAAGACGGGAACTGGACTACTGGAGAGAGGTGTAGATAGGCAGAGCATTAAAAAACACGAGGTTTTAAGAATGACCAAAGTTTGGATTATTTACTGATATTGATTACCTATAAAGCTAGAGGCAGCAATGAAAATGAAGAATTTCCCATTTTTCAAAAACATTTTACAAAGCCACTTCTTTTAAAATTTTTAATTATCTTCATAGCCTGGAACACAGCAACCTGAGAAATGGTTGTGTTGGCAGGACAGAGTGGGCAGGTAGGTGGGAACTCTTTAGCACTGACATTTGTCTCTCACCCAACCACAGCTGGGTAGTCACATCTGATATCACATAAACATTAATACAATCAAGTACAAGCACTGCCTTTTGGATGGTTTAAAAGTAAACTCCAAATTAACAACTATACTTTTTTCTTTACCACCTAGTAAGACCGTGTGAGTCATGTTCAGACCCAAACCAGAAAGGGTTTAGTCTACACAAATTTCATAGAATCATAGAATCATGGAATCATGGAATCATGGAATCATGGAATCATGGAATCAT
>VXBO01008126.1:18055-38142 GCA_013400135.1 Rhinoptilus africanus
ACAAGCATATAGTTAAACTAGCCTCTAGGCGATACCCTTGATTTCATTCAGATGAAGGTCATATTGATTTACCTTGTATTGATAAATTGACAGTCATAAGCTATAACCATTCAAAACCTGACAGGTTAGTCATTCAACCAAATTGGTATTTAAATCAGTTTTAGGTCAATTGGTAAAAATTATTTTTTTAGACAAACCCGATTCCTGACTTGAAACAAAAAGAATTGCTACATTCATGCCAGAATCAGGTATTTTCTTGAAACCCATTTTTCTGCCCTCGATTCCCTTTCTATCTTTTTATTTCTTATACAATACTCTTATGTATTCCTCCCTGAGGAATATAAACATATCATATATGCCATGTGTGAAATCATAAACTCTTTTGAGATACAAGGATAGTAAATTCTGAACAGTATCATTTCTAATGTCTGAACATCTCTACTGAACAAACCATCTATCAAACCCACAAGAAAAAGTCCTCCGTAAAGTAAGAATTAGAGGGAGAAATAACAGTATAAAACTTGCCATATTTACCTAAAAATCAGATCTTATAACAAATACACCTATTCACTCATAGTAGTGTGTAAATAGTTTTTACATTTATATGTCATATAGTGTCATAGTCATGATGATATACAGATAATCTACAGGGCAACATTTGTAAAGGGATGCATCACTACTTAGTGCACCAGCAACTACACCACAAACCCCAAAACCCCACAGACTGACAGAAAACAAGTCTAAATCTTTCTCTCTTCAGTGTTATCCTTAGATCCAAGAACACCACTCACACAAACAAACTAAAATTATTTCTTTTGAAGATATGCATTGCTTCTCAATTACACTGTGATGAGAAAAATTCCATTTGATTACTTCAATGTTTGGTGCAGTCAGAAATGCATATTCAAACTACTCATAGTGAAAGATACACAACACTTAAAGAACTTCAAAATAATTATTTTTTAATTCATAATTGGTTGGACTAACTTATCACAAACTTACAAAGAAACATCTTCAAACCACAAGTGGTTTATTGCATTTTATATCACTAAGGATATCCAGTACAGCCATAATTTTGGTTGGTAAATCAGCACACCAATAACTTCCATTACTTTCATTACTATGCGTGAAAGTTGGATGGTAGTATCTTTACAGCTCATTACTTTCTAGATGTTTATTCAACTAATTATAATCATCCTTTAAGTAGATGCAATCCATCATTTTAATAGGTCAAAATCTCGTTTTTTTTCCTGCACTGCAAACAAGCTGGATGAAAGATTAGGTTTCAATTTCACACAGAGATCTTTGTTTTAAAATAAATGTAAAGATGGCAGAAGCACTTGCCTATAACTATTTATTAGCTGGCAACCACAGGGATTCATGTGACTAACTGAGCACTGGGACTACTTTTCCCTTGTATGCCTTGGTAGGCTTGTAAACCTCAGGGTCTTGGTGACTTCAGCCCCCTGGCTGTGTTCCCCATGCAAATAACACCTGCAAGAAACTCTTCTTCCTAGTAAAACAATTCTGTAAACAGTCCATCAGTCCCACCTGAACTCGCAACTGGGGAGGAGGAGAAGGAAAGCTACTCACACTCACCAGCCTACAGATGGGGGAGATGGAAAGAAGTCTCCATCCACACTCTGCTCCCACAAGGGTGACGGCGCGCAGGGGGACCAAGGGGGTAACAGGGACACTGGTCCCCTGTGGCTACCCCGCTGGGGCGGGAGGGCAGCGGGACCCCTGGCAGCAGGAGGGGTCCAGCTCCAGCTGCAGCTGGGGGAAAGAAGGAAGGGGGAGGCAGTTGCTTCAGTGCTTAATTGTTTATGCTCGCTTTTTCTCCTCAATGACCAAATCAGTCATTAGAAGTTTGTGTTAATTGGCAGCAAATTAAGTAAAATATCCCAGGGCTGCGACCATTTTGCCTGCGCCAACATGTTGGATGGATACTTTTATAGCTAGTTTGAAATTAAGCAGTGAAGGAGGGAACCATGTCAACAAAAGAGTCTTCCTTTCTAGACTTTAGCTTGTTATTGTTGGCCCTGTTCATACCCAATAACCTGAAAAGGTGAGTGAATTACAGTCTGAGGATTGATAACTTTCTGCAAATTTTACAACAAAAACATACAGAAACTAAAAAGAATTACTGTATGTGTTCACACCAAACATACCAGTCAGACCCCTTCCCTCAGCCTATCTCCCAGGGAATGGAGTATGGAATTTGCCCTCATAGCCACTGAAGAATTAAGAGTGATAAAAATAGTAAAAGAAAATTTAAAAAGGCAAGTGGCTAAAAGAAAAAGGCAAAACTGATTCTAGAAGTCTTTAATTTTGTTTTCTTTCTCTATTTTTTTTTCCAGTGCTCATTTAAAATCTGGGTTCTGTTAAACATGGCAATTTTACAAGTAGGGATTCAAAAGTATTTCCATTCCATTTACTCACATAAATTAACAAGGAGTACTCTTCCAATTCTGGGTGGCTCTGTCAAGTTGGTTAAAGACACATTTAGTGCAACTGATGTTAAAAGCAAAGACCAAAATACCCCCAACATCTTCACAAAATAGACAAAACACTCAATGAATCACATAATTCCAAAGCACCAAACCCAAAAAAGCTTCCTGTAATGAATGATACTTCTTCAAATACCTTTAGCAGAGGTCATATAGTCAGGACACAAATTTTTGTCAGTATGCCCTTCACTAAGGCCATTTGAACTTCCAAGGATCTTAATGTGGCATAAAAATTAGTCAAAGAATCATAATTCTTATGAAATACGACAAAGAACTAACATGTTAACCTTACCACAAATATGCATCCTTAATATTTCATTAAGTCACAGAGAATCACAAGATACAACACTGGTAATTCCCAAATCCCATTGAAAGTTGACTACCCCGCAAATATTTTATGGTATAAACTACATGCTATATGATTTTCAGATCTCATTAGCCCTACTCTGATTAACAGGATAACTCCTGTACTTTCAAGTCAGGGTCTTGAACAACTTTCATCAAAAAGCACAAATAGGAAGTTAGAGCAAAATGAAAAATCACACCAATGTGTGAGAAAACTGAGTGTGGTTAATCCATGAAAGAACTTAAAAGTTCTTCATCAAAAACAGATTCCTGAAACGCCAGCACAACTAAATCTTGATATCCCTTGTCCATTGACACTTGAGTTTTTGATATTGATATCCTTGAGGTACTTAAATATTGGTGCTCGAGAATGCTCAGCAGCACCAAAACCTGGCAGCTTACTACCTATCCCACTTGTAGTAACTCAGGGCTCACAGAGGAGATGTTCCCCAAGGTGCTTACCCCAAGGTGCTTACCTGAAAGCAAGTTACAGGTCAGGCATTCACACGCAAACAAAAATTGCCACTCCCTATGACTGAGGTTCCAGCTGAGGTAGGGGCAGTGCTTCTCCTGGCTTTGTGGCTAACAGCTCCTTGTTGGGGACAGATAGAACCATTGACAAGAGTTCCTTTTTCATTTTTTGAAGAAAGTATCACATCTCTCATGGCCCTGGCTTGCAACAGGATGGTTTGCCATAAAAACACTCACAGTCTCATCTGTTGAAGGAGTTCAGTGTACACTTCCACAGGAGCGGCAGAAGGACAAGCAGAAAGATAGAGCAGGCCCCGATACCTGGCTATACAGGCACTCATTCTGGAATAGAGAGAGGACTGTGAAACACCTCTACAAGTAAGGGCTGTTTCCCCCAGCTGCCTGTTATTAAGTACCTGAGCCACTAGAGAGAAACTCAACCACCTGCCGCTCCATCTCATCTGCAGAAGCATCCTCAGCTACATGGAGCAGCTTCCATGGGTGAGGCTATTCCTGCGCTCCCAGGCAGAGCAGAAACCCTCCAGGGAAGCCAAGCACACTGCCTTACAGCTCGCCCACAGTGACCTCCACGCTGCCAGAGCTGCAGCGGTAACAGAGCCCAAACCACCCAGCTGAAAGCTTGTCCTGGTTTGAGTGACATAGGACTAATTTATCTTCTAATGCTTGTGAAAACTGCACTTTTAGAAGACTTGAGTGTCTGAATTTGTGAAAATATTTCCTTTGTAGCCAGCTATGGTATGTGGGTTTCAAGATCTCAGTGTTTTAAACTCAGCCAGGTGTGCAGACAAAGAGGAGCAAGACCTGGGCACTGGATCAAAGCTGGCCAGCAGGATTATTTCATACCATGAATGTCATGTTCAATATAAATTAGAAAGTCTGCAGCAAAGCTATCTCTCTTTTATGATGGCTGTGATCCTGAGAATTTCTTGCCCCAGTGCCGGACCCCTGAGCCCTTCCCTTCCTCCTGGAGCTGTAGCGCTCGCAGTGTCTGACATTTGCTGCCCACTGCAGGGAGTGCACAGCTTCCTGCTGATAGAGTGGGATAGGTATAATCCTTGTATATTTTATATTGGTATCGAGATCAATATTTGTTTCTTAGTGTTATTAATGTTAACAATTAAGTATTATTGCATTAAATCTGTTTATATTTCAATCCTCAGGTTTCCTTTTTTTTTTCCTGATTCCCTTTCCCGAGTGGGGAGGTGTCATCAGGTGACAGAATAATTATCTAAATGACAATAAATTGTTATGGCTTTCTCAACCTATAACAAAGCTAGATGGCCTATCTCAACTAGCTACATTTTCACCTTTTCATACAATGTAAAAAAAGAAATAAAAAGAAAATCAGTGCAGACACAAATTCTACCAACAGTGTAGCTGAAAAGTTTCAGATATGAATCATTAGGATGAAGAAATCCTGGCAGGTTGCTTGTTTTGGGTTAGTCTGGCTATTACCCATGCTCATAGCAACTGAGATCAATGGAAATGTCTCCCAAGTCCCAAATGTTACAGAGAGTTCAATCAATCTCTTGAAAGAAAAGGAGGATTTGGTAGGTTTGTGATTCTCTTTCATGTAGAAAATAACAAAAAATGAACCACCCTAAATTTGCTGTGTGTGCAAGATTAATATGAATGATAAAATAAGACAAGCACCCTCACCAGCTTTTAATATTAAAACTAGAAGAGTAAGCACAGTATATTTAAAGCATTTGTTTAAATGTCAATATCCTGTCTGCTTCAGCAGCAATGCAGGGGTTTGTGTCACTTCTCCTGCCCGCTATCGATTAAACAATCATGATTGCTAATGAGGGAGCAAAAGGTACCATTTTTAATTCCACACTGATTTTTAGCTCTGTTATTTCAAATGTAAAATTACTTTTGTTGTTTTATAAATCAGTATGTTCTTTATTATACACTTTAAAAATTATTAGCATGTACAGTGCACTATTTCTCAATAATTCACACTCATGTCCAAAGATATATTTTTTCCTCCTTTCAGAACTCAATTAACCTTAATGAATTGCCCTATCACAAACTGTCAGTCAAGTAGAATGTATAATCATTATGAATAGTTCTCAGAAAAGGTGAGGCCTAAATATTCAAGTGCAGCATGTTCAGCTTCACATAAGCAGGTGTAAGGAAAAGAATATGTAGCTGAAACCCATAAAAATCGTGTTCTGGAGGCACTGCCAAATGTCAGTACACAGAGTTCTTACTGCATATTTCTCTGGAAGAGTTGCATTCATTCTTTAATACAATAATAAAGACATTTAACCATTTTGCCCTGCAACAGAAGTATGGTATGTGAAAAGATGACACCAAACTGATGTCCTGGCATATGGAACTACAGCAACTTCTCCTTGTATTCAAGCGTTACCTGTATACCCCAATGGTGTCTGATTCTAATGAATATTAGCAAAAAAAGATCCAAGCTATGACTCCTGCAAGTGATTCATTTAGCAAGACAATGTTTTCTAGAAACTTCCTAAAAATAACCAAAGTGGGCATGTAAGATGTAAACCATATGCCTTTACTCTAAATATGGTAGTTGGTTTTGTTGGGGCTTATTATGTTGGTAAATACAAGTGACTAATTTTCAAATAAATATGACTATTGCAAAGGATTTTATTGGAAGGAGGCAGTCTTTTCTAGATTTCCCTATAGGATCTTGATTCCTCCCTTTTGAGAACGAACTTCCCAATGATTCAAGAGGTTTCTATATGGAATATATCAAATGATTTATTTTCTCACGACAGGAGGATAAGCTCTTAATGGTTTATCTCGAGTACTGGTGTTAGTATACCCATACTAAGGTCCCAGATGCCTTAAAAAGCCTTTGTAGTACATGAAAAGAATATTTTGTTGCATGAATTGACATGGATGCTCAATAAAGTCAGCCAGACAGTCATTATTTGCTGTAGAGCCCACATACTTTGGCCTATAGAGGATAAATAAATGCAGTTCAGCTTTTCTTCCAATCTTCTGACAGCAGGTTCCCAAAAGAAGTTGGAGAAAGAACAGTTACAAAGTGGAATTATCTGACTTATTACCAGAAACTTCAGTCTCTACCCACTAATATAATCTCTAAAAATATTAGAGACATGAAAAGTAAAACATACTTATCTGAAGCAGTACTAACATTAACTGGGTAGCAAATGATTCCCTCCAACCATAAACAACCATTTTGAGCAAGAGCTCTGAAGGCGGCACTGGTAATTCAAAGGTGACACCTTCTATGGAATAAAAGACCACGCAGATGGATTTATTGCTTATTCTGAAGCTAGATCTAATCTCTGACATTTCTTTTGGTTAAAATCTGCTTCAAGACCTAGGCATAAAATACATGCAGGGGTGTAGTACAAGACACAGTATAATGGTTCGTGATATGTTTTATAGCACACCACTTAATTGTACTCACTCTCACCTTTATTTCCTAGTGTCTTGAAGAGCTGCTGGAAGGAGAGTAAGAAATTGATCCTAGCGCAGGGATAATAATACCAACACAGGGCTCCATAGAAAAGCTTCCAGGTACAGCAAGGGGATGAGAAGGAGCTATGCCACAGCTTGTCTCCCAGTATGTCCTGACATAGTGGATTGGCTCCTGGCATCCATAGCTGCCTTCTCCTAGACATACTTCCGATCTGGAGCCATATCTGCAGATGAAGATTCATGTTGCATTCAACCACTCCCTGCAACTCCCTGGTCCCCAACAGGATATCTTCTGAAGAATGTAGCTCCCAGAATGATTTCATAGAATCATAGAATGGTTTGAGTTAGAAAGGACCTTAAACCAATCCCCCTGCCCTGGGCAGGGCCAATTCCCACTAGACCAGATTACTCTAAGACCCATCCAGCCTGGCCTTGGATCAGTTCCAGGGATGAGGCATCCACAACTTCTCTGGGCAACCTGTTCCAGTGCCTCACTACCCTTAAAATAAAGAATTTATTCCTAATATCTAATATAAATCTCCCTCTTTTAGTTTAAAACTGCTACCCCACGTCTTATCGCTCCACTCCCTGATAAATTTAATATGGTACGTGGTATGCCACTAAAAGCTGTGACTTCATATCATGTCATTTCATATCATGAAAATGTGCCTCTTTAAGCAAAAACCTTAACACAATATAGTAAAAGAAAATGCAGAGTCATGAACACCAAAGAAACAGCTGGAAGACTGTTCATAGAGAGGTACCCAATTCCGTTCTCTAACTTTGCTGCTCTTCCCTGAAAATACTTTGTCATTGGCAAAGACACTTCTCCATTACCACCTCTAGAATTTTGACATAGGACAGGTAAACCAAAGATTCATAAACATTCAGTCAGGCTGATGACATTTCACTGAGGGCCAGATCTTTTTAAAAAACTGTATTTATGCCATGCACATAAAATATGAATTGAAACTAGAACATTTGAAAGAGCTTAACATTACTACCATAAATTGTTACCAGCAATGCAGAAGCTTTTAGTTTCTCACCTAGTGGAGCTTAGTCAATTTTCTCATGTGTCATAGCCTGCGCTTTGTTAAATTTCCTACAGTTATAGTTTTAGATTTGGAAAAGAAATAATTCATGAAAACAATTTTCTCAGAATTGTTCAAGAGAAAACAGTGCAAAAAGTCTTCACTAGAGTTTCATGACTTAGTCTAACAATGTTAATGTTTCAGCACAAATCCGCTCGTCTAAAGCTGCTTGACAGAGTTCGGCTTATCTGTAAAACTCTGCACCATAATTCACATAGAGATATATACCTTCATATTATATTTCCGATGAACAAATCTGCCTATGCTCTGTGCTTGATTGAGTTACCTCATACTGATAATGCATTTTACAACATCATTCTATTTGGTAATCATTTAATGTTGCCCACTAAATGACTTTCAATTACTTGTGCTATGATATTTGTGGTGTAACACACCTTAAAAATATATTTCCACATTTCTAGATTTGTATCTAGAAAAATTGATTCTATTATCAACAATATCAGCTATTACTTAAAGTTGATGGGGCTAAGGGCTTGATACTGCATTCAGATATATCAGCAATAGATGTAGAAAATATATACATAAAATTATGTAAAAAAAAAAGGATGGAAATAATATTTTTCATTTCCTAATGATTTCACATTGGTAACTCTACATATAAAGGAGGTTCCACTACAAAGAAGGCATTCATCATCAGAGCATGCCCAATAACAGACTGCTGTTTGTGCAGAAACTTTGAAGATGGTATTTGTGGATCGTCTTACCTAAAACTGCAAAAGGAAAAGGCTGGGGTAGGATAGGGAACTGCAGGCCCAGCACAAAATTTAAAATATAGCTATCCAACAATCAGGAGAGAGGGTAGTGCATGTGCTATCTTATCCATCCAGCTTGATCTAGCTCACAGTGCTAACAACAGAAGTGCCCATATGAAGGCATGGGCTGTAATGCCCACTAGAAACCAAGTATAAACTCATGAGAACTTTCAGTAAGAAGCTCATCTTGAAGCTCAGTTAACCACATTGCTGCCATGATCCATGTTATCTATGGAAGGTACTACATAGCACAGATGCTACAATTACAAATATTGTGTCTATATATCAGTTATTCTGCTCAACATTACTTTTAAGGTCTTTAAAGACAGCAGTGAAAACAGCAGTTACGTTTAGATTTTCTTTAGAAAGCCAAACCAACCAAAAAGCATGCTGCTTGAAATCCTCCTATTACAAGTAAACTTTTTTCACTTATTTAGTAATAAAACTTTTGCTATTTTTCTCTTTAAATTCTCTGTTCCAGTCATGCAGCCCCATCTTGCTGTTAAGACTTAGACACAAAACACAACTAGCTGGCAATTCTCCGTCACTTAAAATTAGGAATTTGAAATTATTTCATGAAGTACAATTATGCACTTGTTAGAAAAAGGTGTGGTTTATGTATTTAAATACCAACTCCAGCCCACCAACATCAAAGTCACAGTGAAATGCCTCATTATTTTTAACTACGATGGTGATTATTAAGTAATGGTCTTGATTCTGACCCAAATGTACTATTATTGCTTTCAGTTTTAGACGTTAGTCCTGGAAGTACACTGAAATACAGATTTAAAGGCTCTATCTCAGTATTCTGCTGTAGTATGACAATTTGATTTACTAAGTTAAAATGGCAATGCTGTTCTGACTGCTTCTCTTGATGAGAGTCGAATCATTTTCTCTTTTTCGGTGTTACCGTTAACTTTTCTCATTCCAGTTTCTGGTTACCTGAAGCATACTGCAGGTCCTAACAGATCTTGCCAACACTTTTTGAATCCAATTGCAGTGACAACCATACCCATCAAATAGTCAGAATGTAAGGATTATTCCGTTTTCTTCACCATTCCCAAATGGCCAGGTTATTCACAATTTTTTATTCCTGGTAAGGATTAATGCAGAACAATATTCTAAGAACCCCAGAGTGAGGCTTGAATTCAGTAGCACTGAAACCAGGAGAGAAGGATGCTTAGGATCCTAACGAATGAAGTACATGTCAAAACCATACCAACAACATTTGAAAGCAGTTAGGTATTTTGTCATTATACTGGCACATTAATTAAAGAAATCCTAAAAACTTAAAGGGCTTCAACTCCAAGGAAAAAAAAATAATATATATATATATACATTTGATTGCACAAGCTGCAAGCTATTCTGATCCAAGAAAGAAATGATGCCAGTGCTAAATTTATGTTTTAATCCTTCAGGAAGCAAGTGACAATAGGAGAATAAACACCTAAAATTTTAGAAGAACTCATGATTGCTCATGATACAGAATTTAAGCCCAGTGATTTCAGTGGATCTAAAGTTGTATGAAATTATGAATATATGCAGATACTGATGGATTTCCACAAGGGCCAAATCTGCACACAAAAGTCCAACTTTGCATTCACAATGAGCTAGCATGGCGGCCCGAGACGCTGATACAAGTTCTAAATTTTTTTTTTTCCTCAAATATTTTAAAGGTGGGTGATTCTGGTTCTCCTATCTTTTGCTATGCTGACTAAAACCTACTGTAGGAGGGATGGCATGTAGACAACAGCACCGGTGAAAATCTGGTGCAGCTCAGACTGAATAATGATTACAATCTGCTCATGTGTTGTTAGAAAGAATTTAATCTGAGGAAGAGACACAGGCTGGCAACCATGGCAGTTGTTAATCTGTGAGGAAAGGGAGTGGAACAGCGGAATCTTAACAAACTCCCCAATCTTGATAAATATTATTAAATAAAAATGCAGGGCTGGTCTATCAGCAGTTCATGCAATCTAGAGCTGGTCTTTAGGAGTGCTGTCTTGTGCCTTAAGTGCATTAAAATGCCGTTATCCATACTCACCAAAGTACCTTTCTCACTTCCTTTCTTTAAGCCTTTTTGTAAGCTATAATTACAATTAAGCAAAGACATGTTTACTGTCATGAAATGTATGCCAACGGCTCACACTAATGCAATCCAAACATTGGTATGAAACATTTTTCCAATTACTGCACAGACTCCCTGTAGTGTTTCAAGCTGCTTTATGACATTTTAAACTCTGTATATAATATAGTCCTTTAGAAAGCTGCAAAATCTTTCTATTTCTTTCTTATGACCCGAGAAAACCTAAATCTATTAAAAGCACATTTTCATAGCAGCAGGATAAAAATGCTTTTACTACATTTATCTTCAAAATTGGTGGTGTTAAATAGTGCCAAGGGATAAATAACCATAAAATATAACATTAGTGTACGGGGTACTGTTCTAACTAGGCATGATGGGATGTCTTTCTGCCCTTTCATTTCTTCTTTCTATTTGTCCCATTAGAGCTATGCAATCATTCATCAGTCACTGTGGCAAGCAGTGTTGCTCCATCCTGACTGCTGCCTAAAATGAGACCTAAGAAAGCAAGCCATAGAGAGAAAACACTGTCCGCAGCAGTCCAGAGATGTCCATACCTACGTTCTTGACTGATTTTCTACTGAAACACTTTTGCTATTTGTGGAAAGAATATTTTAATAGCTTCACATATGAGTTTTGAAAACCTATTAGAGAAGCATTCATTTAGCACGTTAGATAGAACTAGAAAAAAAGCTTGAATAATTAATAAACACACCAAAAAAACCCCCAACTTTCAGCTTTGATTTTAAATCCAGACATTACAATCAGTTTCTGCTAATCTAATACTGCTTCTGTGTTTTGGCCTTCTAGCAAACTTATGATAACTTAATACACACGATCTGTTGAAGTGTTAGAGCTTTAAGCAGATGTTATTTTTCTAATTGAAATACTAATAATATTAGCATTGAAGCAATTCTAAAATAAACTTAATTTAACAAAAAATGAGCAAAACATAATATTTATCCAAGGTAATGTCACAATTTTTTTACAAAGAAAATTGAGAAAAATGATACAACTTGTGGAAGATAGAAGATGGCTTCTTGACATAGATTTTGATAAAAATGCATCTAGTGCTTCTTTACCTGTTATGCAACATCCACCAGCTAACACAGAGAAGTAACTCACGAGAAAATCTGATGCTTTTTTATATATATAACCTTGCAGAAATCAACAAGGATGTTTGCCTTCTCACTGAAGATTATTTTTCAGCAAAAATGTGAAAGATAGCTGTCTGAATTTGGGGGCAAAACTAGAATATTTGCTGCATGCCTTACAGAAATCAATACCTAAAAATGCCATGTTATAGTTCAAACGTTTTCCTTTTTTTTTTTCTTCAAAGGATAACATGTATCCTTTAAATAACTTATAAATACTGAAATTGATGTTCAGAAGATTAAGCTTCTTCAGCAAAACTTGCGCTGAATTTCCTGGAAGGACTGAAAATTGCATCTTCATATTGCACATTCATTAAGCGCATTCTTGCTGCTTGCAAGTATGCCCTCTCACTGATGTCTTAAAGAAAATGGACTTTTAAAAAACAAACTAAACAAAAAACCCTACACTGTTAAGCTCTGAATAAGATGCAAGAGGAACTGAAAAAGTATGAAGTCTTCCTTTCAAAGGATAAATAATTTCTTGAACTTGTAGCTACTGAGAGTTTTAAACCATCTTGATTTTGTTAATCTACAATATTTATGAAGGCAAGAAAAAGAAATATCATACTTCAAACCCATGATGTCTGAAGTATAGAGACTGGTAGACATGCATTTCTAAATCACACTCGCAAGACTGTGAACCTTCTACTCATAAGATTAGTGTTTTATTTCACTGACATTCATGAGTGATCTGGTGAGAAAATTGCCACCAATATAAACAGCAGAAGGCCTATGTTGATGATGTTCCCCATTTTCACGTTAAGGCTAGGAGTCAACAGATCTGTAGCTTTGATGACCTCACTGGACTCGGTACATGCTTTACATTTTTTGCTTGTTAACTACCTCAGAATCAAAGCCTAAATCCCCAAATACAATGAGCCTAACAAGGTCAGGGATTTATTTTAAATTCAAAGTGATTTTTTTTTATTTTAAAACTAGCGTGAGCCAGAAACCTTAATTTGTTATGAAGACAAATGGATTAGTCATAATGGGAACTCTCCAACATGCAGATCAGTGTCAGTAAGGGATAAAGAAAATTCAAGAACAAAGCAGAAAGGACACTCTAATCCACAAATTCAGACAGGGATCTTTTATTGACACTGCATCTGTTGCTGCAGTGGATTTTGTCAAGTGTCTCAAAGCAACCTGGAGACAGCACTTTTGTCATAGGAAGTGCCAGATAAAAATAAGAGAGCTGAAATTATGGACAGTCACGTTGCAGCATAGAACAACATACCTTCCTTATTTTCCCTCCTAGCCTAATACCCATGCTTCACTGAAATTTCTAGCTGTGCAGCTGTAGGACTTTACTGCATTCCACAGTTCAAATGTTTGGATGGAAAGAAGGGTAAGATATATAACTAGACTTGTTAAAAGAGCAACATATCTTGAGGAAGCTATGAAATTTATGGTGTGTCAAGCATATAGAATATAATACACTACAGTCTTTGAGTACTCCATCCTAAAATAAGTGACAGAACAAAAATAAAAGTTCACATCAGCCTGACAGAAGGAACATTTCGTTAGTATCATCAGGAGACAGACTGTTTCACAAACTTACTTTGAGAGCAGTTATGCCACTTATTATGCTATCAAATACATTCATAACATAATAAAAAAGTCGAGGCATTTAATCCAATTGTGAACAACAACCATCCTCTCAGTCCAGAATTCAGCCAAAACATTGACTTTGAATATATGTTGTACACTTCCAGCAGCAAAGCTAAATTATAAATATACGAAGACCTATGTTTTTTACCTTCATCCTTCAATTCTTAATTAAGCAACCCACTGAGAGACTTGTGGCTTCCAGCATCCCCAAAGGCAGAGCTGTCCCATCAGCCACAGCAGTACAGGAAGCCAAGAGAGCAACTTGTTGGCAACGTCTAAGAAGTGCATGAGTTGCATGTATTTGAAAAGTTTGCTTTAAAATTACAGTAATGCGGTATGCTTAACAAAAACTCTCAGGGAAAGAAATTTCAGCGCTAGTTGGCTCAGATGACTATAGTTGGTAAATTGCCATTTGAACTGGTTTCACTGTATCTTTATTTTATATTCTCCAGATCTAAGTGCTATATGTCTCACAAATTAAAAATATTGCTATAGGGGGTTCAAATCTTTGGCGTATCTCCAAAAGGTCTGCTGGTTTAAAGTCTATGCAACCAGGAGGAAATATTCCTGACTTTAATTGTGCCTCAGACATTTCTATTAGCACCGTAAATATTCTGTACTGGAGCGAAAATGTCAGGACTCTTACCAGAAAACTATTCACAGTTTCATAGACAAAAAGGACATCTCTGCTACTAGCTTTTCTACATCACTTATTTTTTTCTGACTGACAGTGAGGACATAAAACAATGTCTGCGCATAAATATTCTGTAATGGATTTTTGGCCGCTGAACCATGACACAGCAGGTTTATCCCTTAATCGTAGCCTCATAATGATGGTAACCATTCATCTTGAGGGGGCGGTGTCACTGAACCACAAATGCTCCACTGAAACAACAAAGCCTTTCAACCAACTTCAATAAGGATTTAGAAATGGGGCCAACTGATTTAAGGGATTCTATTATCCACTCTAGTATCAGATTTTGGTAGAGGGTAGGGGAGTTGTTTGGACTTTTTGTTTGTTGGTATTGAGAAGGGTAAATGAAATATCATACTGAAATCTTTGCAGAACTATCGCAACCTTAAGACACTCCAAGTTTTAAAAAAAATCTCTGACATGACAGCACCTGAATAAAGGCAAGACCAACTCAATCTTTACACAGAAGTTGAAATCCAGTATATTTTGTATGTCTGTTACGAACATGGCACCTAACAATGGTTCAAATATAGTAGTAGTAGTAAACAAAATCTTTCCCTATATTTAGCCAAAGCCTGAAAAGTTCTTGGAGCACAGTGCTTACTGTAAGGGATCCCAAGGGAACCTTTGTTGTTGAATTCTTTTTCATATGGTTTGAGGTTATGGAAAGACTATGATTCCCATGAAACATGTACAAGTTATGCTCTGCCACAGAAAGCATGTGATTTTAATTGTTGGATAAGAAATGTGATCTTAATATGAAGAGCAAAAGATGACATCAACAAGCACATTACTTATAAACCCTTTGAGGACTTATAACCTCAATAAGACGAGGCAGATGAAACTTCATATTGCTAATGCAAAACCAAATAGCTTCAGTTTCTGAGTATTTAAATATTTTTATTTAAAATCTTGAAAATTTTTGTTATATAGTTTTTTCTGTAAAGAATTAGACACTGACAGTAAAGATTTATGATGAAAACCAATTGAAATCACAATATTTTAACTGAGATCTAATCAGCATCTATGTCTGTAGGACGTTCTTCTGTCCTCATTTAACCCACATAGCAATTTTCAGTTACATGAACATGCTAAAGAAAATTTAGGTCTACCCACCAAACATTTAGGTCAGGCCCAGAGGTCACTATCAGGTGCTGCCTTGCGTTTTCAAACAGTGTATAAGACCTAATATAGTTATAAAATGATCTCTTTTACTTCATTCATAGTTAATTCATGATCATGAAGGGCAGTATCACAGTCTTGTTACTTACTCTCCAGATCAATCACATGCTGAATGTAAGAGAAATCAATTTCATGGACAAATTACATCTCTACTTTAAAAGTTTCCTAACACTTATTGTCTCAATCAAGAGTAATTTATATTTGTGTACACCCAACATTAGGGCTTCTTTTTCTTCTTATGTAGATGACTCCTCTGCAAGCATTCAGATCATCTTAAAACAAGTTTAAAAAAGGATAAAAACAAGATCAAAATTACTTTTTCTGCAGAAACAACATTCCTTTGCATAACTGTTATAAAAATGCACAAGTTCTGAAACCAGAAGGATGTTAATTTAAAAAAATGCATTTTCTCCCCTTTTTCCTTCTATAAGACATTTGTGAAATTGTTAATGTGTTTCTATCAAATTGTCTTTGACAATGTTTATGGTTTTGCAGTCGACTGGAGCCCAAATTAAAAGGGAATTTAATTACTATTAAATTACTTCTGGCTTATACCAGCCAGAAACAGTATCTACACTATTTGACATCATACAGGTTTGGGTTATCCATACTACAAAGTAGTGCTATAGAATACGATTGCAATACATCCTCTTTGCCAGAACTGGGGGGAAAGTGCAAGAAATGCAAGTGCTCTTGATATATTTATAATTATTTTTTAAATCTCAACCAGCATTCAACTTAGAACAATAATTTTTTCGTTTTTGTGACTCTTGTCTCTTCTATCTTCAATAGATTAAACCTCCTATCCGGGATATACTTTTTTCCTGTATATAAGGTTTTCTTTTTGTCTAGACACTCTCATTCACAGAACAACATCCTAGTAAGGATACTGTATGAAATATATAGATTATCAGAAGAACCTGAATACTGCATGGCCCCAAATGGTATCATCTATTAAACAAATTAGTAATTTAGCTGAGTAAGAAAAATAAGGGAAAAAGAGAGAAAAAAAGATAATATATTATTTTTTTAAAACAAAACAAAAGCTAGATCTTATAGGGAAGATTTTCTATTCAGTTAACCTGTGACATAGTCAAAGTTGAAGGAATTTTTTAAGGAATTTTTCTCCAGCTGCACCTTAGTTGCATACTTACTGTTAAGTTTCTCTACTTAGATGAAAAAATTCTCTTTGTCAGGAATACACTGGTCTTCATTTTCATGTTCTAGGACAAATAAGCCATCTCTTAATATCTTTTGCTGCAGTTGGTGATTTTTTTTCTTTTCCAAAGTGAGTATTATCCAACATTTAACTGATTTTCTGAAAGAAGTTACTGTCTAAAACAAAAATATTTCCTTGTTTCTTTCAAAAATTCGATGAGACTACGTATTGCACTATCTGCAGTGATTTGCTACTTATTTGTTCAGATGTGTTTACTTTTTATGAAATTACAGTTTTTGTAATGTCATAAAGAGTAACAAACACACTTAAGTTATAGATGCAAGACAGAAATGCTAAACATCTAGGAAACTATGGAATAGTTCCTGTAACATGTGTAGCCATCAAGTGGACTTCAAAAATAACCATTTAGCCAAATTAACCGGGCTACCTCACTTGGGTTTATTTTGTTTGTTTTGTGGTTGGGTTTTCTTAATCTTGTGTGGTCCTGTAGTTTTAGCAACCTAACCATTCAAGATTTTGTAGATGGAAAGGTGTAAAAGAATTTCACAAATCATGATCAGATTTCATGTACTTTTTGATAGGAAACTATTATTTTTCTCAATAAACATTAAATAACCAACTTAGTGACAAGTTATTGGGACATACATTGACATATATGCACTATCAGTTCCAGAAAATTCTCCGACTAAAATTAAGGTATTTTTATCTTACATTGCAACTAGTTAACATCTTGATTAAATTAAACATAAAATACAACACACGTGTCTTTAATATACATACTCTGGTTCTGAGGCTCTGTTTCATAAACCAGTTTTCTCTTGAGATGTATCCATTGAGGTCATGAGTAGATAGAGATTAACTGGGGATTATTTGAGGTTAATTCATTCAGTAGAAACCCCCAGATATTCAGCTTTATGATTCTGGTATGCTTTGTAGCCAAAGTTTTGCTTTCTAAACGGTCTTTTATAAGGCTGAGAGCCAGGAGTTATCATGGTTCTGTTTAAAAAATTCAGTCACAAAATGAAGTTTGTAAGCAGAATACACTGCTTAGCGTAGAAAGTTGCAATGAAGGAAACTGATTTCATATCATTCAGGGATATACGATTTGTACGAGAGAGAGGGGGAAAAAAAATACATCAGGAAATTCTTTTTCCTCCTACTGTACCAGAGCAGTTTTTTTCTCATTAGGCTACCTCAGGCCACCAATTCTGACTGCCAATACATTGTTGGTTTATCCCATATTCCTTTTTAGCAGCAAATTCATCCTTCGTGTTGGGTTTTCACTTTCCCTATTAACAGGAACAGGAGAAGCAAAACTAAGCAAAACTCAAATCCTAAATAGGTATTTCTACAATTTGGCTCAGAAAATACACTAAAACAAAATAAAATCCATGTAAAAAGTCATAACACTAAAACTCCAAAATATTGATTAGAAAATGAGACAACATGGCAAACAGAATTCACTAAAGTTAAGTATATTTATCATCCTTGGGAAAGCAAAGTTGTGTAGTGGTGGTGTCATTTGGAAATTCATAATTTTGGAAAACAGCAATATTTTCATTTTAAATGTTTAGATTCTCCTGAACTGGCCATTCAAGACTGGAGAATTACATGCTCCTAGAACTTTAATAAGAGAATCAGACAAAGACATAAGAAATCATTTTTCCTACTTCTGAAGCCCACTAAGTCATCCTTTACATAGATCAAGTTAAGCACACAATCAGGTTTTTCAGAATATGGGAGTAGCTGAATAATTTCATTTTAAGGATATAAGCAACAGTATAATTTATTATACATTTCTGAAAAGCTCAGATTTCAATGCTCTTGTGGCAAGTATTTGAATGTTTGGTGTTGGAGCAGATGGAACATTTTACAGCAAGGCTTTAATTCTCAATCCAAAAGGCATCACTTTTGCTTCTGGTCAAAGGTGAATTTATTCCCTCTGCTAGCTCTGTCCTGGGGCTCTCCCTAAGCAGGCTCTGTCAACTGTGCTATGCTTCTGCCAAATTACGTGATGATTTTGTCATGTGGGCTAATATTCCCCAGTGATTCAGTTTTAATCAAATGCATAAAAGCGAAGCATTGTTGAGCAGCGTAGTAACAGAAACAACTGCTTCAGAGAGATATGAAAGAAGTATGTTTGGGTTTTAAAACTTGTGCAGATGCAAATGGAAAAGCCCTGCCACCCCTCAGAAAGGCTCTGCAAAGCAGTTGCTACAGACAGTAACTCAAACTCATCACTGACTTGAAATCTGTAACATTTCTCATTGTAATGATAGGAAATATTCTTTGTATTGGAATTTATACTTTGGAGCAAGGGCTTGAGTTTAGTATAGGTGTATTTTAGGGCTGTTATCTCATACATACTACAACAGTGTCGAACTAACTTAGTCAAGCTGTGTGGTAACTTGAATAATAACCTATACAAACCTCAGGATAAGTTTTTAAAAGTCTGTGACAGCAGCAAGAGGTGACTCGGACCACAGTTGCAAGCTTCTGCTGAGGAATCCAGATCCTTAAGGTTTTGCAACATACTAATACTATACAGTAATGAAGATGTCATTAGCAGCTATCTCACTGAATAAATGTACATACTTCATTTGTGATGCACTATAGAAGTACCTGCTATAGTTGTGCGGGAATAGTGTCTTATCCTTTACACAGAATAATTAAATAAAATAAAATTAAAAATATTATTAACACACAAGAACTCAGAGACTATGTCTAGGTTGGCAGACGGTTTATGGATGGATAGCAGCAACCCTGTAGAGAGAAACAGTTGATGCTGATTACACGTGTCCATAATATACACCTTTCAAGGCCTTTTATTTCAGATTAGCTCTAGTCTGGCCTGATGGATTGAATGCCCATTTGCAGCTGGAGTGCATTAGTTACACTCCTGGAGTGTGCTAAATCTTCCAAAACCTGAATCCCAGTTTCATCTGAAAGGAATCAAGTTGATGCACTGCAAAAGCTCCACATGACATGAACCAAAGCATAATCAGAAAGAAAGAAAGAAAGAAAGAAAAATATGCACTTCAAAAGCATACTCTTGATTCAAACTAACACACTAACAAAGATGTGCGCGAAAATATTTGTATGCATATCCCAGCCCACATGCATATGCATATTAACATATATGTGTTACTATCATAAATAAAAAAGTGTTCTTAGCACAAACTCCTGGATATCATTTATCTGTTTTCTTCATGAGTTCATTTTCTTTGTTTACTACAAGCCCGTATAACTCTATCAGGATTAATTTTCCTGCTATTTTTTTTCAACTTCAATCTAATTACATTTTTAAATCTTTTAATGAGCCTTATCATACAATTTTTTCCTCCATTAAAATTTGGTCTCAGAATAGTGATTCAATAATTTGAAACTAGTTAAAATTGTTCATTAGCACGTAATTCTAAATACTGAATTAGATGTTACATGTACTTGTAAAAGAAGTGTTGCACCTTAAACAAGCTGGTGTTCTGCAGTACCACATAGATTTTCAGGGAAACTATCTGTCTACATTCAGCTTACAGTCTTGCC
>VXBO01008126.1:59521-70396 GCA_013400135.1 Rhinoptilus africanus
ATAAAATCAAATCCTTCTTCAGAAGGGGATTCTTTCAGCGCCGTTATCTGTATTACTATTAATGCGCAGAGCGGGAGGCATTGCATACAAATAGACCCCGGTAGCGGCGGCTATTGGTGGCTGCGCGGGGCCCCCGGGTCCTACTGCTCCGGCGCCGGCAAACTACAAAGCCCAGCAGCAGCCGGCGGCTGCGGGGAGGGCAGGGGCTGGGGGAACTGGGGGGAGAGGGATGGATGACGGCTGTAGGGGCCGGGGCCCGGTTAATTGATTCGTTACCTCGGGTATTGTCATACATGTTGCAATGTTTAAGCGGGAGAAAGCCACATTATAAACGGATGTCACGCAAGCTCCCCTTTCATAGCTGCTCTTGCAGGGCTATTGTGCGGGAGATGTGTCTGATTTTTTAAGAACAGGGCTTTATTTGTCTACAGCTTTCTCTCTTTTTTTTTTTTTTCCCTGCACCGTCAAATTTTTCAGTCACGTTCCCTGATAATTACATAGTTACTTCAGTAATCAATTATTCATCGAATTTCACTTACCTGTGCTTATTCTTTCTCAAGTTATGGCTTTCCAAGGGCACATCTGCTCCTCTGTGCAGAGAAGGTGAACAAACATTCTCAAAAATTAAACCACTTACTCCTAATTAAAAGAGGAAAAGTAAAAAAAGAATTATCAGGGTAAGTTTTCTCCATTACAGAATACAAAGATAGCCAATTTGCAATATTTTAATTATGACCCTTACTGGGTGTAAGAAATCACTGGACTGAAAGAAAATATCCCGTCTGAAAATTCAGGCAGTGAAAAGAACAAAAACCAGATGTGGTAGAGACGTATTGTCTGCTGAATTGAGAGTAAGTGTGAGATAATGATGACATAGGTTAACGTAACCGAGAACTGAAAACCATGCAAGCTCTTACATGTATAAGCAAGAGCATCACACATAGCTAAGCTTCTATTACTGTCTTGTTGATAATATACATTATATACTAAACATACATCTAGAGAATAAACAGTAATAGGCTTAAAATTGTAAGTATTTAATGGGGTCTTTTAAATAGTGCATGAAGATCATCTAGAAATAAAGCCTGCAGTATATTGCGATGCACGATGCAGCTGAAGATCTAAACGTGCTCTTTTGCTCTACATAGTGAAATGTAAATCAGTGACAAGGGGACACTGTTCAAAAGGGCCTGTGTGTAGGGTATTGATAACATGGCAAGGTTGCAAGCAAAGTTGACGCTCAAATACTATTGAAAAGTCAAACTACAACAGCAGGTTACTTGCTACTAGACCATTAATTCACCAGGTATATAGATAAAAAGAGACAAAATACGTTTACAACAAAACATGGAGGAAAAAGCAATGTTTGAACAACTCTTGCACTCTGAGAATCAACAGTAGTAGCTGGATCGTTCTTTGAATGAAGCACTCTACGCACCTTGGAGGTGAGCAATAGAGAGGGCAGGAGGAAATTAGCATTTCTGTGCATCAGAAGCCTCTGACAAGATAAACACTAAAGTAGGAGTTCGAAATCAGGTCTTCAGTGCTGCATTTCAGACTTACCTTACAGCTTCCATCTTTAAGACCTTGCATCTTGCTGTAAGAGTCCAACTCTTTGTTCTTTGAATTCCATTCCTGCTTTGCTTTGGGTATTTTATCCCTTAGGTAACAAGTATATCCCAAACCAGTCACATTTCTGTTGTCAGAGAAGGTACACTAGAACAATTAACAAAATTCTTCTATGAATACACTCTTCGGTTATCTCTGTAGTTACACATACACTTTTTTTTCTTAAACAGAAGAAATTTAAGTTTTGATTATGTTACTTTGACAATAGAGGACAATTGCACTAGTAAATACAAGTCATAAGGGAAGATACTGTAGTTGTTTATGGTTTAAACCAAATTTTATTTCACTGTTTAGCTTTTGTTTCTCTTTAGATCCATTTAAGACAAATTCTACTTACCTGAGTGTGTTCAGGGTATACTTCTTTCAGCTTGTTATTTCCATCAGCCTTACACTTCCCATCATACCTTAAGGAGATTCCTGACTAATATCAGTTTAAAAGAGAACAAGCTTAGGCCTATGGTACTTACAAAATAATATAAAATCATTGGCATCATCTGCAAGTTTAACAAAAGTAGTAGATTAGTATAAGTGCAAATTAAGGAGGCAATAACAACCAACAGCATTGCAATTAAGAAATTACCCTGTGAACGAGAGAAATTGCCATGTCCATTGTAGAGCCTACAGAGATTAATGAAATATGACTGTGAAACTGTTCTAATAGATAAATTGGGTGGGTGGTTAAACATCTGAGAGGAGATGATTACTTTGTAGTGAAACAAAACAAAGAGGAATAAATCACAAAGCTGTTCTATTGCCACAATTAAAATGCAATTGCTTGATCAATTATCACTTTAGCTAATAGCTTGATGGAAGACAAGCAAATAAATAAAACATTACGCTAAACAAAGTTCTTTGAAGTGTAATAATATCTGTATACATATATATTCCTTATTTGCATGCATTTATGTATAATACATAGATAGTGCATTGCATGACATAAGCAAGGCTGTATATAATGTGTTTAGCTATTTATTTATAGTATACAAAGTAAATATCAATGATATGTAATCACAGTGGTGCATGCAGTGGGTAAATAGCTAACACATGTTTAGGTTACTGATATAACAACACATTTCAATGTTTTCTAAATCTCTAAGAATCTCCTAGTTTTACATACTTACCTGCCCAAGGTGGTCTGGAATATTTTCCAAGGTCAGTATATGTGATGATATGTGTCGGTTTCCAACTTGCCCTGGGAAAGTGATGGCCACTTACGGGAGTTCATGTGGACATGGGATATTTTAGGGTGGCAGTAAAGCAAACCATGACTGTCATATATCAGCATTACATTTTTATATTAGTAATCAGCAAAGCGTGCATTCCTATATAGGAAGGTAAGCGGTAACATATATATCTATATGAAATAAAATCTAGTGTATAAAGTCAAAGAATTTGCTTATCTATAGGATGAGCACCCTGTGACAACCTGATCCAAAATCAGTGGCAATGAGCAGACTTGATACAAAGTCCTGGTCAAAAAATGTGCTCATTTCATCTATGAACAACATTCGCACAGTATAGTCTGAATATGTAAAGAACAAATTATAATGATTATTCAGTGTGGAAAAAATGATATGTGTTTATATTGCCTAATAGCAACGTGGATTCTATTAAAAGTTGAATAAGATCTGAGAATAAACTTAGGCTCATGGTGAGCTTCAGTGAGCTTCTCATGTATCGAAATGCAAATAAAGGGCAAGTAGTGCATACATTCAGCTGCAGAGGGCTATGCCTAGGATTTCTTTTAACATTTTAATGCTTTGTCTTATGCAAAAAGATTACACACATTTGACAAACTTATTTTGCTTTTCCCAGGGCAAGCATAATTGGAAAACATACAAGTCTGAATATATTTAAAGTGAGCAGTGTATATGTTGTAAGTACATAGGTATTGCTGTAGCGTACTAACGAACCAGCAGAATTTGTAATCTTGCAGAAGTAGTATGAAGTGTCACCAGATCTCTTACATCCTGTTATTCTGCAGGTAGCATCCATATTAAATATTATGTACTTGCAGTTAAGTTTTGTCCTTGCTTATCTGTGTTTGATAGGCTATTTATTTGAAGAAAAGTCTGAGGGACTACTGCCTTTTTACCACTTCTAGATCAAACAGCTTAAGAATATGGAGTCCTCCCTTCCACCATTTATAAAAGCAAGAGATGCCTTCTACTACCAGAAAGAACATACTTATGAGGCAGAAATTCAATGTAGGGAAGTTTTGCAAGGAAAACAGCAGAATGTTCTTTGAAGAACAACATCTGAGTGTGAAACTGGATCTTAAAGTTCTGCTAGAATAATGGGCTGGACCTTGCTCAAGTACCCTGTACTACCCAACATCCAATACATCTAGTAATGAGTTGTTAGAAAATGTAGTAAGGAAATAATGGGTGTGGAGAAAGGAAAATTTAGAAAGACTGAAATAAAACTTCAAAAAGGTCCTGAAGAGTAACAGTACAAAACTACAGATATACACAAATAATACTACATTGAACATGAGCACTGTTCTATAACTAAGAGTAGACAATAATAAAGAATAACAAGCTTTCTTATAATAGAGATGTAAGACAAAGGTATGATTGAATAATGTATTCATGCAACTTGAGCTGGCAGTTATCTTTGTTGCAGTGCATGAAGGACTGTGACTGAAGAGGAACAGTCGTTCTGCACACTGCTCCCTTATGCAGTCATGTACTTAGCCCTCCGTGCAATCATTTTATTCCAAAGCCCAAGACATTTTCAGTCAGTTGTCAACAGGTAGGAATAGTTGCAGATCACCACAACTCCACTGGCTCTCAGCTGTTACTTTTGGTTTGGTTTGGTTTGGTTTGGTTTTTTTCAGATGCTGCCATTATGCTTGAAGTTAGTAAAGAGACGAGGTACTTCCCAGTGGATGGATGACCTTGCTTTGCCCATCCATACAGTACAGTCACATTCATGTTTAAGAATGTCTGGGACGCAACTGAGAATGAGAGAGGAAAGCATTTTAGCTGAAACTCGGTTGTGAGGAGGCTGAGAAAATGCAGGTAACTGGAGAGGAACCTTTAGCTCCATAGATATCGTCTGTAACGCCAAAGCAGTGGCATGTGAAGGGGATTTGAGCTCCTATGTAGTACATAGGCTGGTCTCAATGCACAGGTAACGTGAAGTCACTTGGTGTATATGCACACCAGTGTGACTCTACAAACCCACTGCGCATGAGCAGCAGATCCGATGTATCTGTCAGTGGTGCTTGTGTGTTTGTGCTTTGAGATGGCCCTAGACCAAAGTCTGCAACCTCAAGATCTGTATTCTTATTTTTGCTTCTGGAGCAAGTAAATTGTAGCTGGGCCAAAGACATGAGGACTTGAAGTACAGGAAAATGGGATTTCTGCATTTTAAATGAGAGCTCTTTGTTCCTGCTTTTTGAATGTGATGGAGAGATCTGTCATTTTGGTGTTTTCTATAAACGAAAGTCTAGCCCATGTGCTGTGGTGGTGCAGGCACAAAGACTGAAGGTTAAAGTGAGCTTGAAGATATTGTGAAAAATGGGGAAGCACCATATATCCACTTAGAGAGGGCTGCAGGGAAAAGATAATGTCAGGAAAAAGCTAAATGAGTTAGTGCTATCCAAAGAGTGTAGAAGAGAAAAAGAGCTTCAAAAGTGTTTATCAGAGAAGAGCAAAGTGCCAGAGAAATACTTTTCCTATCAGCGAATGAAAAGGAAAACGAAGACTGGAAAAAAATGGATTCAGACACTGAAGTAATTAATGTTCTGTCTTCTTCTTCTTTCTGTTAAAAAAACCTAAAAGGTCATTGTGAAAATATTTTTGATGGAGCTCCTACTAAAAGTGAAAAATCATGCCTAAAAACATTCAATCTATGGAAGATAGCAGTTCTAGATTATATCATGTTTGCTCTTAAGCAAGTCAGCATAGGAAGATACAGTATCTTTAACTAGACCCACTGATGCAGCTCGGGAGTGGGAAGCTGAGACTGATAACCGTATGAGCTCTATAGGTTAGTTTATCTCACATCCCTGGACCATAACAGATACACCAACACAACAACTTATGTTTTCATTTGAAACATGAACTTGGAAAAGTTGGCTTCCAGTATTAGAGGAAACCTTGACAATTCTCCAGTTTAAAATATACAGAGGCAAGTTGAAATACAAAACTAGAATGGTGCAAATAATTTTTCATAGGATCATGGTGGTTTTAATACAAACTGAAAGCATGCACAATATTCACTATAATGGTACAAGGCTTCAGGTATGTACATAAGGATGTGAACAGTTGCGGATGTCTCAACCTCAGGATTAGGCTCCCCTTGGAGCAGGGAGTGAGTAGCATGGCAAGACTTGGAGCAGCTGATACCTAATTTCTAGTCACAGTCCCCTACAGGAGTGTACAAATCTCCTGCTGCTGCTGTCAACAAGTGAATGTGGTCCTTCAGCTCAACCTGCGCTCTTGCTGGAGCAGTAGAGGATTCAAAAAGGGTGGCAACTGTAGCTTTTCTCTCTCTGTTATTTTTTTGCTTGCTAAAATACAGTTGGTTACCTGGTCTCTTCTCCCAAGTAACAGGCAATAAGACAAGAGGAAATGGCCTCAAGTTGCACCCGGGGAGGTTTAGATTGAAGATTAGGAAAAAAATTTTACACTGAAAGGGTTATTAAGTATTGGAACAGGCTGCCTAGGGGAGTAGATGAGGCACCATCCCTGGAGGTATTTAAAAGATGTGTAGACAGAGTGCTTAGAGATATGGTTTAGTGATGGGTTTTATCAGAGTTCGGTTGATGATTTAACTAGATGATCTGAAAGGTCTCTTCCAACCTAGGCAATTCTATCATTCTATGGGTTCTGAGACAAAATTAACTACGAGTAAGCAGGCTGTGTTGTTTGCACTTGTACAGGCTGTGTTGTTTGCACTTGTATAGCGTGTTAATCAAAGATTTGTAAAAGATGATTCATCCCAGCCATTCTTGATCATATTTGAAAAACCTCTAAGTATGTATGGCAGCAGAGATTTTGTTGGGAACTCAATACAATACTTTTAAAAGTTTGTGAACTGAGTATTGTGCGGGCTCACTAAGGGGCTGTAATACAAAGTAATTATGTCAGCGAGTTTACTGCTGGTTATAAACTAAAGTCCTATCTTGTTCCATATCTTTGTTGTTCAGAAGTGAAAAAAGAACAGGAAGTTTTTCATTAAAACTGTGATGAAGATAGAAGCGAATTCTTTCTCCATCAATGCAAGTATTTAGCTATTGGTCAATAATGTTTTGTTAAGGCAATATTTTTTGGGGGGCAATTGATTATTTAACTGAAAAAATAAATCATAGATTTTTTTTAGGGAAATTCTAACTTCCTATTGAACTGTTGACCTCTAGAAAAGCAAAAGATCTAACTGAATACTTAAATTCAGAAATACTACCTGTGTATCTCCCTAGTACAACTGTAGTGCTTCTGCATCATTTTGGTTTTGGTTTCTCAGCTGTGCTTCATCATGGCTTGTGTATTTCTTATGTACTGAAACCATTTTTTGAATAGAGACTAATTTTTTATTAGCTCCATGTTTTGTACAAATCAGAGGGGAGAAAGATTTTTTTGAAGAGCAAAGCACTGCCCTATGCTTTAACAGGTAGGAGGAAATTATCATAGCCAATAAGGAAGGCAGGTGTGGATGGGAGGTTGTTTGTGGGGAACTAGCTTTAAGGGACACTGTCTTTCAAAATCTGGAATTTATTTTTAGCTGCACCATATGACATATAGGAAGAATAAAGCCAGAGCTAGAAGATAGTAAAGGGTCTGCCTTTTCTTAACCCAGCTCCTGAGGTGAATCACTGATAACAGATGCTGATTAAGTCACTGCCAATGTGTGTAGATGTTTCCTTTTTATTTGGAAACCATTGAGTGAGACCCATGACAGAGAAGGGACAGGATGGATGGGCTTAGGGATGTGGGAGAGTTGTTATGGAAAGAGTGCTGTAGCTGAGAATATGTACGGGTAAGTAGATGAATAACATAGGTTGTTTAGGAGCCTTTTTTTCTTTATTGTTACTCAAGGACACAAGAGTTTATTCAATCTGGGAACTTTGAGGAGCAAATCCTTTGCTACTTTGTGTAGGAAAGGCAAAGCTCATTCTGGTTAGAAGATGAAGTTAACTTAGCTAAAATAGTTAATTTTAGTTTACCTTAAAAGAGTTCTATTAAACTGGTAAATGGGTATTGTTATCTAAGGTATTTCTGAGGCATATTTATCTGTGTGTAAATACTGGGGGGTAAGGATATAAATTGGAAAAAAATGATGAGGAAAGAAATTAGGGTGCTTAGCTGGATTATGATTATGTTTTAAAGGACAAAAATGAACAATAATAATATCTGGAAGGAACTTCCCAAGAACTACGCTTGTTAGGTGATGAAACAGGAACTGAAAAAGAACTGAAAGAGGTTTCAAAATTTGAAGTATTCACGACTACTCTGCAAAAATCTTTTAACAAATGTTTCACGGGGAGCAACTCTACATTTGTACAGAGTTTCTATAAACTGACTATTTGTAAATTATACAACTCCTGAATCTAAGAATTTTTCCATTTGCTTTTGATAGGTGCGTTTTTTCTAAGTCATTGTCTGCTATGCTGACTCATAGCTTAGATTTTCAGTTTTAACTTTTTTTGTGAAGAAATTGGGGGAGGGCTTCCAGTTTATTTTGTAATGCTTCCTGGATTTTCCTCCCTACCTTGTACCCATGAAGAACCTCAGAGAAACTAATGTTTTCTAGAAAATATTAAATACACTTTAAAGTAAACCGATGAGGAAATTTCAAAGCCAAGAATCACGTTGTTTTACTTTAAAAAAAGTTGCTAGTTGGAATTCTTCTGAAGATGATCTGAAGTGCTGTGTCAGGAGGGGAAAAAACCCCAACAAACACGCTCTCTCAAGATGTCTCACTGAAACACTTTTAAAGCAAATTGGTATGGTTTGGGCATCAGCCAAACCATTCCTAAACCGTGACCTTAAATTTGATCCAAACGATTTTACACTGAAGCACTGAAATACATAATTTTTTTTTCCTGATCTTTTTCTTTTTCTTTTCTTTCCCCTCCCACTGAAATATATTTGCTGTGCTGTGGTTACAAAGTCCTCCAGGGAGTATCACAAACTCGCGTGATGTTTCTTCAAAGCCTAGCACTGGATTTTTGGCTGTTTTCTACATTAGCCAAATGATTTAAAATTTTTGTTTGGCAGGTGATCTCCATATCAGCTTTTTATTAAAGGAGACTCAAGAAAATATATATCTTTTCAGTTAAGGTTACCAGAACCTGAAATTAGTAAACAGGCTCAATATCTATTTCAGCTGATTGCATTAGAAGAATTTATGTTCTCCTTTCCATATCTGTTTCCCTCCTCTTTTGATACTGATAATTACAAATGTGAATGTATGTTTGGACTGTGCTTGGTGCATGAGTGCTGCTGAAGTATTAAATATTATTATTGGATGTTGTATTTGATATATTAGATAATAATGAATACTTCTGAAAAGACAGTCCAGGCTTCATTTGGCCTATGTGGAGACGTATACATCTGTCTGTATAGAAGTTGCAGTGTTCTCAAAGGATACCCCAATTTTAGGAAGAAGTCTAAAAGAGGAAGAAAGATTTCTTGTGGATCTTTTCTCCAGATTTTTTTTGCAGTGGGAATGCAGAGCAGAAGACATTCATTTCAGTGAATTAGCAAACGGAAACAAACCCCAAAACTTACATATGCAAGTATCATTTAACATTACTTCAAAAACTTCTATGTTTGTTGTTTACTTTACCATTATTTCCTAATATGTATTTGCGTGATAAAAACTACAGCGAGGAGAAAAGGCATTATTTTGGTATCTGGAAAGAAAGAAATATGAATGATGGGGCTGAAATATTTAATTTCTGTTTCATGTCTTTTCATGTACGTGCTCTGATAATAACTTTTTTTAAAAACTTCTTTGCGTGGCGAAAAATATGTAAGTGTAATCATGCCTGAGCCAACTGTCTGTATCTAAGTGGTATAGTAAGTTGTAAATAATCAGACAGTGGGATGCAGGCCATGAAAGAGAACCATAAGGACTTTCAGAGATATCTTTGGAGTTGGAAGGCTCATGTATGTGCTCTTGATAGGGAACGCAAGTGCTTGACAGTGTGCAGCCATTAACCAGATCAGAGAGTGTTTAAAAAGAGCATCTAATTGTAGCAGATGGTGAAGCAGGGAGGACTAAGAGGAGAGGAACATGGCCTGGAGAGGCACAAAAGGCAGTTCAGCTCTCCCAACAGGTCAGCAGCAGTTCGGCGAGGCTGGACTCACCCAGGTGGGACAATTTCCTCTGCTGCCTACTCTGAGGAGGGTGCTAGTGGGGGATGAGGGGAACAACCTGCTCCTTTTCACCTTTTCATATTTCCTAGTGAGGCAACTGATTTTTGGAATAGAGCTTGCTTTCAGGAAAGAAGTGTTTAATTATTCTATGTTACTCTGTTTATTCTACCACTGTTCTATCTTCTTTCTTCAATTAAATATACCTTGTTTAGCTTTCTTATTTCCCAGTTATGTAAAGATATTAGCTTGTTGGGTCCAGAAAATATATTTTATCAGCTTGCTAAAATTTGAAGCTATTGCTCTTGGTTGATTTTTGGTGATAGCTTTGCTAATTCTTCTTCATAATTAGGATTGTCTGGTTGGTTGTTTTTGAGGATGGGAAAAACATGAATGACAAGCCACAATGATTTTATAAAAGAGAAAAAATTTGCATCTTTCCAAATAATAACACTAGACACTCACTTATTCTAATGTCGTCTTTTATTCCTTCATCTTGTGGTAGTGTCTGAAAACGAATATAAATTTCTCATTTCTGCACTTTGCTTGGGTTGAATTTGACATTTTTTGCTTCTTGTGGGAATAGAAGACTANCCCCTCCCACTGAAATATATTTGCTGTGCTGTGGTTACAAAGTCCTCCAGGGAGTATCACAAACTCGCGTGATGTTTCTTCAAAGCCTAGCACTGGATTTTTGGCTGTTTTCTACATTAGCCAAATGATTTAAAATTTTTGTTTGGCAGGTGATCTCCATATCAGCTTTTTATTAAAGGAGACTCAAGAAAATATATATCTTTTCAGTTAAGGTTACCAGAACCTGAAATTAGTAAACAGGCTCAATATCTATTTCAGCTGATTGCATTAGAAGAATTTATGTTCTCCTTTCCATATCTGTTTCCCTCCTCTTTTGATACTGATA
>VXBO01008126.1:70627-94505 GCA_013400135.1 Rhinoptilus africanus
TTGTCTGGTTGGTTGTTTTTGAGAGGATGAAAAACATGAATGACAAGCCACAATGATTTTATAAAAGAGAAAAAATTTGCATCTTTCCAAATAATAACACTAGACACTCACTTATTCTAATGTCGTCTTTTATTCCTTCATCTTGTGGTAGTGTCTGAAAATGAATATAAATTTCTCATTTCTGCACTTTGCTTGGGTTGAATTTGACATTTTTTGCTTCTTGTGGGAATAGAAGACTAATAGCAGCAAAATAGCAACTGAATCTGAGGGAATAATCAGTGATTAATTTTCTGTTTTCTTTCACTTACTGCCACTCTTAGTCTTTTTGAAACTTAAAAACAGTCACCTAGTGTAGTAAGGAGAAAAGAGGCAAATTGCCCAGAAGGCTTCTGGAAAACTGTGTAAGCTAGGCTCGTCTGGAACTAGGAACCACCAGACTTCATAACTGTGAAAACATCTTCCATTCTCTGCTTCTCTAAAGTGTGTATCTATCTCCCACGCAGACCTTTCATTAGTAAGGACGCAGTCTGGCCCATCTGTTCACGAGCAGATAAATGCACAGCTCTTTCTCCAGTGAAGTGATACAAGAAACCTCTCTATGCCCTGAGACTATAGAAAAACGAGGCATGCTTTTCCCACTGACAGCTAATACCACTGATAGTTACTCTGTGTTAGGAGAGAGACTTGGCAACTTAGGAAGATGAAGGAAGCTCTTTGGAAGTCAAGAACTGAAACTCCAGCTTGGGTATGAGGAGACTTTAAGGGTGCTTTTGAAAGCGACTAAAAGCAGTTCATGATTTTTAGGAAAGAAATGCAGGTGTTCCAAGCAGAGAGTAATAGGCAAGGGCTTTAAAAAAAAAAAAAAAAAGTAAGAAGGGAAACAACAGTCTATGAAAGCGAGAGAGAGAGCTGTGGCAGGCAGGCAGGCTATTGGACTGACTGCTCTCAGAGGTCAAACTAAAGCAGAGAAAGAGCACAGGCTGAAGAGATGAATAATGACTAGTGAGAGTCAAGCATGATCTCCCTGGGCCTCAGTAGGAAAACCCAACAGTGAGGAATACTGACAAGTTGAATCCCAGAGGCTGAGACAGTGAGAAATGATAACGTCCAGACCAAGGAAGAAAATGGAGCGTGATGTGAAGCCCACGGTAGTATCTGAAATGCAAATATGATTCCTTTTTAAAACTACAGACACAACAAATGATGAAAGTGCTAATCCTAATGATGGCTTCTGCAGTGAATGTTTTGTATGTGAGTGGAGAAGTGTGTCTTGAGACAGAACTTCAAGTTTGTGAATGGGGAATAAGCATAGCACTGCAGGATCTGAGGAGCAGGTTATTTTCAAGAACTGTCGTGTGCTATAAAAGGACCATGACTAAAGACTTGAATTAGCAGAGCGTCTTCAGAGAAAAATGTCAATAAAAATATTTTGATCAATAAGGTTTATATTTATTTTTTAAATAATGTAAGTATAGTTCCTACACACTTGCTGAATTTAAGACTTCTGTCCATATAAATATGTCAAAAGAAGACCTTACTATTTACTTGTTGAGTAGTCTGCGAAAAGTTGCTTTTATCTCGCTTCATTCCCTCTTCTGCACAAAACTAGGGAACTAAACCAAAGTATATATATAACTAATACTGTTACTGATATAATAGCACGTATCCTTGAAGTTAAACCTGTATGGAAAAATTGTCAGCTAAACTAGAATACTTTTTAAAAAAATTAAATAAAAAGAAAGAAAGAAATTTGACACTAAACGGTTGGCATATCCACTATTACAAAAAATCAGTAAGAATATTACAAATTTTAACATTTTAATTAAAAAACCTTCTTTTGAAAAACTTTCTAATTTGAATATGAACAGTGCTTTCAGCATTGAGGTAAATGTGCTTTAATTAAAACCATATCTGCCTATTTTACAAGCTTCAGATTGACTTTACCTAAGCTGTCTACGTTGCTGGAGGTGATGAAATGACTGATGAATAAAGCAACTGGGAAATCCCTGAATTAACTGTTAAACGAAGGTCCACAATAGAACCTTGAGTCTTGATATGTCTTGAAACTATCTCAAAGGATTTAAAATCTCCATTTGAATAGAAATTCTGGCTGAAGAGGGAAAACCTTTATGGCAAGTCAAGTGTTCGCAGTTTTTAAGTGAATTTTATAAGAACAGGTGTCCCATTTTGATGCATAACTGGAGACAACTCTTACCAATGCTGATGCTTCCGTTGCTTGGTGGAACAGCACTAAAACCTATTTGGCTGTCTTTAAGTGAGTTCTCAGATCCATGGAAGGTGCATTTTTTTCATGCTAATTGCAATCTGAAACTTCATTTTATTCTATAAAAGGAAATGTTCAATGGAGGCAGGAAAAACAAAGTTGGCCTCAGTTTTGAGTGAGAAGGTTAATATTGTGCACAATTTTTCAGCAATGGCATTTGCTCTAGAATGAGAAAGCAGCAGCTTCATGCTGAACATGCTGTAACACAGCTGCTGTCAAGTGAATTGAATCACAGCTAAGGTATATCATCCTCTGTACCCACCATTTCAGGAGAGCTCCCTGGAGAGCTCTACAGCTATTTTTGATGTGGATTATAGGTATTATTATTTATGTAGCATTGCACAGTATCTGGGTATGGATGATAAAAGTATCTCTTGAAGTGCCAGACGTTTTGAAAAGCTAGATTCACAAAGAAGATATAGAAGCATATTGGGTACAATAACTTTACGTTTACTCTTGCCTAAAACAGATTAATTTTTGTCACTCACAAACTTGAGTTGTCGAGTTTACAGACACTAGAAATAAACTTGCCACGACTGGAAGTTATGAAAGCTTTAATATGTAGTTATGTATACTCTAAGTATATACAGTAGAATCTTTTTTGGTGTTTTGTTGTGGCTTTTTTTTTTTGGTAAAATTTTACACCAGATGATTAAATTAAAACTCAATTTCAATCTTAAAAAATAATAGACTTGCTCACTTTAGCAATTTTAACATTTTTTAAATAAAAACTATAGAAAGAAATGTAACTGGTGTACATGGGAGTTATCTGAGATCTGCAGGCTTTGGGACTCAAGCCTGCAGCATTAAACACTTTTGGTTAAACCCATTAAAATGCCTAACTACATAGTTTACTTGAGAACACTGAGTAGTTTCAATTAATATACGTTAATGGACTGCTCCCATACCTTAATAACCTGTCTTGGGCGCTTGACACATACTAACCTCTAATCACCTAGGAATTTCTGGAACATAAAAGAAGAACGAAACAAAGCAACATAATGAGCCAGGCTTTGTTTTCTTCAGTTCATTGATATGACTAAACTTCTATTGGATCTTCATGTAGATTGCCTCAATCTGCATTTGCATTACAAATTTTTATTCTTATTGGTGTTAAATGGATATATAATACTCACATGGCTGTAACAATGAGTTTACAGGCTCACTTATTTTGTTTTATAATTCAGTATTGTAGTGTAATGAAAAGCAAATATTTTGCTATAATGGTTATGCTAATTGACTTTTAATGTTTTATTTTCCAGCTACTCACCAGCAGTCTCCAAAGTTTAATAAAGCTCAAAACATTTAATTTTATTGCCTTACACTATTGATTATCTGTTTAACACTAAGAGCAATGTGATCTGTTGTCTTTGCCTTGCTGATGGTCTGAATTATCTTGAAGAAATAAGAGATGTGCATGAGGAGAATCTCATGCAATAAAAACTGTCACTTGTATGCATTACTCATGGCTATTGTTCAAAACCCACAAGCCTTTAATCTGAGACTTGCAAAGGAAAGAAATTTTATTGTTTCACAACTGAACTCGATATTCCCTCAGGCATTACACCACCATTTATGTTTCTCTTTCTTGATTTTTATTGCCAACATAAGCTTATTTAAAGAAATGAATAGCGTGCTGTCTACTTTGAGACAAATATTACAATAATATTTCAAAAACCCTACTAGATTTATTAGAGAGGGTTTATTTCAGTCTTCAAAGTTAAATTATTAAGGAAAACCATGTCTATTTCAAAGAAATGACAGAAAAAACCCCCAAAATACAAGAACAATACAAGGCTACATCCATTCCACTATTATGAAATATTTTTCACTTACCATAATGTGGCTATGGGAACTTGTAGAGTGGGAAGACTGAAACAAGCTATTCAGAGGAAAATTTTTAGAGTGACTTCTTAGAAATAATTAATCAAAACTTCTTTTTTTTTTTTGTGGAACTGTATTTTTGTTATCTGCTAAACAAACGGTTAGAAAGAACTAGTAACTTCTGTCAAATGTATGGAGCTCCCATCTCACTGTACAGTTCATTCTTTTGAAAGCTGATGTGGTATTGACTATGCTGCATCCGTTTTCTGTTTGCGAAGTAGAACGAATTCCAGGTGTTGCGGCAGCAGATGTTTTATCATCAATGAGATCATAGAAGCTATCATTCTAGTGAATCAATAAGCATAATCTTGTGCTTGGTGAGCTGGAACAAATCACGAGTCTTTCATCCTAACTTTATTTTTAAGTATATCACGTCCTGTGTCTCCAAGTTTTTGGTGACGTTTGTAAAACACTTAAAAGTGACCCCTCTTTTTTGTACCTATCTGTAACTTTAGTGCTTGCACTGGGAATATCAACTGCATTTGCTGGGGAGAGGCATAAGAATGAGATAACAAATCATCCATGAATATTATTTCAGGGGAAGTAGACTTGTACAGAATGCATTGGTTGTTGTTTTTAGCTTCCCTATCTTTTTAAGCTTTTTTTTTTATTACTTCCATATCTTCTGGAATATCAGTATTCTCCTGTGACTTGCTCCATAAATAAGTGCTGTTTAATCTGAAGAAAGCTGAAAACTGACTGAAACTGACTGAAAGTCAGTTTTAGCAACTTCAGAGTTCCTAAGGTTAAGAAATTGGAAATGAGTGTCTAAGGTTAAGAAATGGGAAGCGCTACCAATTCAATTTTAAAGACACCAGCCCCCTCTTCCCCTCCCCTCACCCCCTCATTAAATTTTACTTTTAAAATTATGCTGTCAGGAAACTGAACATAGAATGGTTTGGGTTAGAAGGGGCCTTTAAAGGTCATCTTTTTAAACCCTGCAATAACCAGGGACATCTTTAACCAGATCTGGTTGCTCAGAGCCCTGTAACCTGACCTTGAACCTTTCCAGGGATGAGGCATCTACCACCTCTCTGGGCAACCTGCTTCAGGGTTTCACCAGATATTATATGTAAGGTTATATATGAAAGTAACAATGTGCCCAGGATTTGGGCTAATCTCATCCTGGCTATGATTTTTTTCATATTAAAAAAAAAAAGGTCACAAAAAAAAAAGCTTNTATTCTCTTGTGACTTGCTCCATAAATAAGTGCTGTTTAATCTGAAGAAAGCTGAAAACTGACTGAAAGTCAGTTTTAGCAACTTCAGAGTTCCTAAGGTTAAGAAATTGGAAATGAGTGTCTAAGGTTAAGAAATGGGAAGCGCTACCAATTCAATTTTAAAGACACCAGCCCCCTCTTCCCCTCCCCCCAACCCCTCATTAAATTTTACTTTTAAAATTATGCTGTTAGGAAACTGAACATAGAATGGTTTGGGTTAGAAGGGGCCTTTAAAGGTCATCTTTTTAAACCCTGCAATAACCAGGGACATCTTTAACCAGATCTGGTTGCTCAGAGCCCTGTAACCTGACCTTGAACCTTTCCAGGGATGAGGCATCTACCGCCTCTCTGGGCAACCTGCTTCAGGGTTTCACCAGATATTATATGTAAGGTTATATATGAAAGTAACAATGTGCCCAGGATTTGGGCTAATCTCATCCTGGCTATGATTTTTTTCATATTAAAAAAAAAAAGGTCACAAAAAAAAAAGCTTCAGTAGAGTTCTTAGTACTTTGTAGGTCTGAAATGAGCTGCATGCATTCATTTTTTAATAGCCTTCATATTGTGATAATATCCTGACAGTATACGTTTAAAATTGATTTTTAAGACCCTCCTTGTTCATATTTTCGCATATGTTTTGTCTCCTACATTTGTGGAGAAATTACAAAAAGACATACATCTGCATTTCTGAGAGTTTAAATCCAGGGGGATCAAACTAACCTTCTTCCTCAGTAAAACTTTTTTTTTGGCTCCACCTCTCCAGTTCTCTCTAGTATTAAATGAAGTAGAAAGGTTATTTTGTCTTTCTCTGCTTTTACAACTGTTAGTTTTCATCCATACATGTTCCTTGGTCTGGATCACCAGTGTCACTGCCAGTGTGGGGTACCTGGGAGAAATGAGCAATGAAACAGAGAAATGAAACATTCTGGAATTAAATAAAATATAATTATGGTATAAAATCCCTCAGCTAAGCTCTTTTCATTGATATAAACTACTTTGAGGCACACAAATTACCCACAGAGAATGGAGATCATGGCCAGTGTGGTTCCAAAGCATCATGTAATCTATGGTGGACACGCTGTCATCTTCTATCCTGGGCAGCATTTGAATCATGTTACTTCCAGAAACCATTCTTAACAGATCTTTTGTGAGACAGGGTTTTGAACATGCATGGCGTGTCAGGCAATTGTTAAAAAGACACATTAGAACAACTGATTATTTTAGAAAATTATCAAGAAGGAGTCTTTGCATAAACTTTTAATCTTTCTACAAATGTTTGCAATGTTGTTTAGCCTCCTCTACTTTAAAATAAAATGTCAATCTAAAGGGGATCAATTACTCACTTCACTATTTTGGAGTTTGATATAATATTTTCTTTTCAAAGATGGTATTTAAATGTGAACAACGTGACATTTTGTGATTTTTCTGGAGAAAAATGTTTTAGCAGCTCTTCTATGCAACATAATTTTATTTTTTTTAATATAAGTTTGGAACTAGTTGAACTGCGCACCTATTAGTAACACCAGTTCTTGATACCTAGACATCTCTCTGCAACTTCGTACATTCTGCCATTCTTGGTGAAACTTGTTAAAAATTTTTCAGGAAATGTTGGTTTTGGTACACATTAAAATAGTAGGTTCAGTAGGAGCCAAAATGTACCTATGTACTTGGTTTCCCTATTTGGACAATAGGTAAATCAGTAAGGCACTAATTGCAACTATTAATTGAAAGTGTTTTCACTGTGCTATTTTACTGTAATAACAGTATCTATATTTTGTATAAACACAAAAGAAAATTGCAGATTTTGGTCTGATACAGTTGCTTTTTGCAATATAAATGGTTTAGAAACATCAGTAAAAATAGTATGTTGATATAAAATATAATATGTAAATTCAAGATAAGTTTTGTTATAGCTAAGTATTGATTATTATTTTCTTCCTTGTGCTTAGAATATAATTTTTAATATATTTTTACATGAATTAAAAAAATTATGACTATTAGATTTTGATAGGCGCAGAGAAAAAGAATAATCCATGCTCTGAAAAACCCCAAACAACCTAAAACCTAGCATGCAAGATTTTTTTTTTGTATTTATTAAGGCAAGATAGATATAAATATGAAAATATTCGGGAAGGAAAGAGGAAAGAAGATTTCAATGAAAAAGTACTTAGGCTGCTTTAGAATTTAGGACTTTTAAATTTAATGGAGTATCTAATGGACCACCAAATGTATCTGTATATTTTCTCTGTCAGCTGCAGTAATGACTTAAGATTTCCTAACTAATGTGTATAAATTATTTTAATGTACCCCATAAGCTTGAAACAGAACAAGATATAGTGCTGTGTGACAAAACTGTCCATAAAACACCTGCAAAACCAGGACATCTGATCTAAAAAAAATTGCATTTTTTACCCTGTGAGATTTGGGTAAGGATAATTATCTCTTGGTGTCTCTGCTTCCCTATTTGTAAAATGTAGAAAATTATGCTTTTAAGAAGGCATTCTGCCTGCCTGCTATGTTAGCTTAATTGTCGATGTGAATCTGCGCTATTCCTGTAATACCCCCATCCATCCCCGCGGTAACTATTCTCTCACGTTTGTGGCACACTGAAGTGTCTGAGGGGAAGATGCAATATAGATATAGAGCAGAGCTGCCAAGCATCATTTTTGTGGCAGGAGTGCGTGTGTCCCAGCACACACCAGTGCAAAGGTGTTGTGGCTGGTGTTCAGTTTCCCTGTCGTTTTCAATCAGGCACTGTGTGGAGGTGGAAGGTGAAGGTGAGGGCATGGCAGGAAGAAGCGAGAAGTGAGGTCCTCATCTCTTCTCCTGGTTGTGCCAAGGCAGAGGGCTGGAGAAATGCGTGGCCGTGATGTGAGGCGGCTTAGGTGTAAAAACTGGTTGGCGGCTGACAAGAAGGCAAACAAGGTCTCCCTAAATGAGCAGCACATTTATCTGTGTGCTCCCAGGAGCGCGCGGCCCTCTGACACCCACCATGGGAGACCTGTGGTTGCCTACTCTGTGCCTTTGAGGCAAGTCTGGTACCCCAGGCTCTGGGACATGGAGGCTGGTGTCGGGCTTGAATGGACCTTCAGGCCTGGGAGGCCAGGATATAGGTGTGGTTAGCCCGTGTTTTGAAGAAGTTTCCATGTCATCTCCTTGCTTTGGGATCATCGGTATTTCGGAGCGTTTCTGAAACTCCTACGTCTGCATTGGCTTCTGGCTGTGGCCTATGAAGTTTGAGGAGCACAGGAATAAAAGTTATCCTATATGTTGAGCCATAAAGAATAAGCAATTCCAAGCATAAAGGTGAAAATATGAAAAGTTATACTTGTCAGGTTCATTTAATGCAACTTGTCAGTTTTGTGTTTATGTGATACTAATTAATAACAGCTAGCTTTTGTCAGAAGTCTCAAAACACTTGTAGAAAGGGTATTATTTTCTTCCATGGGGAAAATTAATTGAAAGGTGATTAAATGATTTTTCTGAGTTCATCAAAGGCAGACCCAGTGATAAAGTTTGCATTTATGAGACCCTGACCTCTATTCACTAGCTCACAACACTATCAGAAATATGATAAAAAGCTGAGATATAGTTCCCATTACAATGTTAATTCTAAAATTTCTATGAACTCTCTCCTTTACAGATGCACTAGGAAAAGGGTATTAGTACGGATTGTATGGTGTTCTCTAAAATATATATTCTACGTGTACTTTGGTCCTTCTTTTGCCTTGTAATAGTTATACCATCAGTTAAAACAGTTGCTGTAGGGAACATTTAACACAGTGAGCTTTATCTGTCTGTTGGTAGCATCTTTCTTTAAGATTAATTTTTTAATGGTTTTAAATTATAAATCTGGTGTAAAAAGTTTAGCATCAAACTTTCAGGTTTGACTTACTCTGTTTGAGTTGATTCAGAGTTTAAATCCAGGGCTGCTTTTTTCCTTGCTCACTCGCTCCCTTGTGCACTTTTTCTCTCTCTTCTTTGTACAATTCCTAAATCCAAAAGAACAAATGTGATTGCTTTGAAGACTAAAACTGAAAATTGGTTATCTCGTGAAATAAATAGACAACCAAGCTTGACATTTTTATTCTTGGAAGGACATTTAAATTGCTATTGATCAGAAGAAAAGTCCAGTTTGAGCAAAAGAATAAGGATAAATTCAAACTTATTTGCTGAGGCTCTGAAAACAATTTAGATATATAACAGACTTAATAGAAAAATCTATCTGTGCTGAAAGTCATCAGGTTTTGTTAACTCTGTAATGTTCTCAACTCTCTAAATGTCTAGTGTTAAATGATAATTTTGAATCTTAATTAATTAAAAGTTAAAATGACAGAAGAGAGAACTAAGACCTTAAAGATAAATTATGAAATATTTATTTCTAAAGTTAGGAATATGCAGCTGGGTGGGGGCTCTTTGGTGGTTGTTTTGGGGTGCTTTTTTTCTTTTCTTAGTTTTTCTGTTTGTTTCTTTTTGCTTGTTTGGTTGGTTAGGTTTTTTGTTTGTTCTGCTTCATTGGTGTGCTTTCTTTTTTCTTTTAAAAGATAAAAGCTAGAGAAGTTTGTGATATAAATGATCTTTGTAGAAGGTGAGTATTTCTCCCTATTCTGTGGGATAGCTGGGTTTATTTCTGTTTTGGAGCCTCTTGCCCTGATGGACAGCAGGTGATGGGGAAGCTCTGAACCAACTGGTAGCACCTTTGGAAGGTGTCAATGCCCTTTGCTGCTGAGCTGTGACATGTTAGTGACACTGTCAGATGGCTAAAGAGCAGTTCTTAAAATATTTGTATCCTGGAGGCTTATTGTGATGTTGACCTTGCTACGTGTAAAAAATCCGGGCTAATAAACAAACAAAAAAATCCCTCTCTGTTAAAAGTGATCCAAAAGGTCTGGTGGTTTGCCAAGCACTTTTTTTGATTCAAACCCCTCATCCCGTTTTTTGATGTCTAGAATTTTTTCCTCATGTTAAATACAGTTTTCTCTTCCCATTTTAAAATATGTGGTTTATTTAGGTAGGATCTGAATACCTTTCAATAATTTTAAAACATCAATAATTGTGCTGGTTTATGTCTAGGGTGTATAACAACAAATCTTAAAATTCTTTTGATTTGCTTGTAGTGTGTATTTCTGTGTTAAATTGTCTTTCTGAAGTACTCACAGAAGGTATGAAAAAGCTCCCAGAAGGGACTCCTTAGTTCTTAGAAAGCTGGGGATTTCGGTGTACTTGTCTTCATTTTTAAAAACCACTTCTCTGTTATTTTTTTTCTTCTTTTAGTTTTTCTCAATGTGGCTCGTCTTTCTGCGGTGGCTTTGTGGTTTGTTTTTTTTTCATTCCACCTCTGCTTTGCCTTTCCTGTTGTGCTACACTGTGAGTATGCGTTATGACTCCCTTGTTCCTTCCTCTGAAGCATCTGGAGTAGTTCAGTACTAAGGTCAGGTGTCCAGTGTGGGTGAATTTTTGCTCTGCCTAGATTACAGGCAGAGAACTAATTTTCGTCAGTGATTCTGTTTGAAAGAAAAAATTAAGCCCTTTTCAACAATTCATTGCTCTATTAGTTTTCAAGTCACCTTTATAGGAAAAGAAAAAAACCAAACAAACCACTCAAGCTGCAAGATCATAGAATCATAGAATGGTTTGGGTTGGAAGGGACCTTAAAGGTCATCTCATTCCAACCCCCTGCCCTGGCAGGGACACCTCCCACCAGAGCAGGCTGCTCAAAGCCTCATCCAGCCTGGCCTTGAACACTTCCAGGGATGGGGCATCCACAACTTCCCTGGGCAACTTGTTCCACCGCTTCACCACCCTTACAGTATTCTGAATTTCTTACCAGTATCCAACCTAAATCTACTCTCTTTCAGTTTGAAACCATTACCCCTTGTCCTGTCCCTTACACTTCCTGATAAAGAGTCCCTGCCCGTTCTTCCTGTAAGCCCCCTTTAGGTACTGGAAGGCTGCTATAAGGTCTCCCCGGAGCCTTCTCTTCTTCAGGCTGAACAGCCCCAACTCTTTCAGCCTGTCCTCATAGGAGAGGTGCTCCAGCCCTGGGATCATCTTTGTGGCCCTCCTCTAGACCCGTTACAACAGGTCCATGCCCTTCTTGTGCTGAAGACTCCAGTCTTGTGCTGAAGACACAGTAGTCCAGGTGGGGTCTCACCAGACATAATGTTGTCTTTGAGGCTGAACTTCTTGTCTTCAAAATTTAGGATTTTACTGAAATAAGGAAGAAATAAGGGAAGAAGGAAAGGAGAAGTAAAAAAGGTATGCTAGATTTATTTGTGAATTATGTGGTTTAAGGGGCTCATGTCAGTTCTTTAAGACTCCTCAGTAGGGCAGATGGATGTGGACTGATCCTTCCTTATGCATAAATAAAGCATAGGGGTAGGTTGCTGGGGTTTGAAAAGGTATTTTGCTCCTGTCCTTCTTTTAAATGCTCCTGTTTCCTTGAATACAGACAGCTACCCAAAAGAGCCTGAAATATTATATTATCCAACTTGATGGACACCAAAGTTGAAATTTCAGACCAAAATGACCTTGTTTTAATGGAGTTCTTCACAACATGCACAGTGAAGTTTGAGCTGTTATTCGTCAGAGGACATGAAGTATACTTTTGCTAAGATACACTGATACAAATGAATGGTTATGAGAATTTTATGAGCCACTCATTTCTTTAATATCCTAAGTAGGATGAGGCAATTGGCTGACTAATGAGATCTTAATGGGAGTAGTGGCCTGAGTGAGGGGAGTATAACTGTCTTCATTTAGTCTAAATCTGTCCTGCTTAGAAATTTACTGTCTCGAGAATTTTTATTTTAATACTGCAGAACTGGCACTGACAACATTACCAGTATATGTAATGTTTTGGAAAGGGCAATGACAGCAACAGTTGAAATAATCTTAACAAAATTGAGTGTTGCTGGTGAGTGTTTTGAGGGGACCTGCATATTTTCAGGAACCAGCTAGGATTATTTTTTATTAAACCCCAGGACTTGAAATCTCTGCAGCCCAACAGACAAATTTCATAAATATTTTCCAGCAGTTAAGGTATATAGCTTTCATTTTAATTTCCTACCAGTGATATGCAATGTAATGTAGACGCATAGTGAAATAAATCTTAGTTGCAAGGGCTTTTGTTTGTTTGCATACTCTAATTGTATCTTTTAATTCACTCCTGTTTCTTCCTATCATTTACTTTTTCCTCCCTTCTGATAGTAAGAGCTTTTCACTTGAAGAATTTGCTTTTAGCTGTTCTACTTAAAGAATTTTTTTTGATCCCCTTTTTCCTTCTCATCTGTTTCCACCTGATTCTTCCTAGTCTGTTAGCAGACTAGCATAGTAACTGAGTCTCGCAGTTTATATTTACTTTTATTCCCCTTTTGGTCTAAAATTGCTTTCACAGATGTCTCTCTTACTGCTGTGTGTTTTGAAGTTTAACATCTTCAGGTCAATTAGGTCTCTTAAATTTATGTAGCAGTTTGTTACACTAGCGGTACTACTGTAGCTGTTATGGTCTACAATATTTTGGCTGGAGGTAGCATCTTAGACCAAGCAATATAGTCTGGAAGAAAACCTGCAGCTTGTAGGGAAGTACGCTCTTCCTGTCTGAAAGAGAAACAGCAATCTCTAGAACTAAATGCTAGTTGAAAACAATTATTCTAACTTAATTAGTTGTGTTACTTAGACCATAGGATAATAGATAATTGGCATCTGTGTCTGTATGGAGGTGTTAACTATGCCTTTACCTTTTTTCCTGACTTACAAGAAAGGGAAAGAGTGAATTTATCAGCTGCGGGATATTGTTGGTTAATGGAGGGGGATTACAGTGTTCCATAAAAGCACTGCCTCTATTTGATATGTAATTGTGAGTATCCTCTAGCATTATGAATTGCAGTTTCCAGTTTGCATGGGAATTTGTTCGTCTTTTACAGGCTTTTTGGGAGCACCCCTGGGAGGGGAGGAGATGGGGGTCAGAGCTGACTCGTGATAAATGCCCTTCCCCGGCTGTCTCTNGCATTGTTGGTTAATGGAGGGGAATTGCAGTGTTCCATAAAAGCACTGGTCAGAGCTGACTCATATGACAAATGCCCTTCCCCGGCTGTCTCTGCAAGGTCACTGTTGTGGCCTTTGAGGCTGTTGTTTCACCCAAGCAATTTGGGGAGCACTATTTAGTGCTTTGGATGATGTATCCTGCATTTTGAAAGGGTGTGCTGCAGGAGGCATCTTCTTGGGTTCTCCAGATTTGTGCTCTTTCCCAAGGTGTGGGCAGGTCACATTTGACGCATACTGTATACTAGGGAGTTTCATGATAAACACGGGCTGTTTGAAAAGTAGGAGTTTCTGAGAAATATGTTTTAAGATTGAAACTTCTTCTAATGTGAGTTGTTGTCTATAGAAAAATGAATTTATAATGACTGGTCGGTACAATTACTACTACTACTTTTGTAGTAATAGTATCAATAAGTAATAATTCTTGATTCATAAGACATGCAGTGAACTCTTTAATCTGGTTGGAAAGTTTGCTGTATTTTTGGAGGTAGAAATTTTTCTGGGAAAACTGTTCATTGTTTTTTGCTAAAGCTTGTAATTTGGAGAGGACTAGAGTGTCCTACAGAAGGCTCAGGGCTCCTCAGCCTAAACTGATTTTTCTGTCTTCAGAATGACAGTTTAAATATAGACCACTACTACCACAGGAGGGAGAGAGATACAATGTTGGGGTTTTTTAAGTTTGTTGTAGTGGATAATCTGAGCTGCACGTCAGCCTCATTGATGCAGTCTTTCAGTTTCAGGATTACTATCTCTTTTCTTTTGTCTGCTACTTTAATTACTATTTGATGATTATGGACAGTATGGATTTTCTCTCTGAAAGATAACAAGCTTTTTTTTTCTTCTACAGAGCTTTCTGCTCTATAGTCAGAAAACATCTTTCTTTCAGATGGTCTGACTAATATATGCAGTTAAACTTAATTGTTTGCAACTTGTACACATCTTTGGAATTTCCTCTGTTTCAAATATGAAGAGCTTGTGTACCTGAAAATCTATTTTCTTCTCCTGTTAAAGGATATTTTTCCATGAATCTTGTGTTAGCTTGGGTGGGAATCTGTTTTTAACAGGGATCATTATCCTAAATAATAAATAGGTTCCAGGTACAGCCTGGCTATCGTCAGTCTCCCCCCTTTTTGGCACATCTTTAGGCCCACCTCATTCAAAATAAGATAGCAAAAATTCGGTACAACTAAGATGGCTTCTTAAAGTCACTGTTTTTAAAGCAAGGTTATCTTATTAGCATGTTGTAGAATATAAAATTTTCATAATAAACTTGCAACTCGGCATAGGCAGCTAGGAACTTAACATCATCATTTAGTAAGTTTAGTCGCATAAAGGCAGCAAAAGTCAAAATGCCTATCCACATTTAGGAAATCCATATTTCATAAAAAATTCTAAAGGACATAGTTGCCCGAAATTGCACAGAAGCAAAATCTAGGGCTTAATTACAGCATTGTGACTTTTTTAGAGTTCCCGGTCCTCTATCTCCCAAAGTCTTGAAGAACATAGAATCATGGAATTATTCAGGTTGGAAAAGACCCTTGGGATCATCGAGTCCAACCATCAACCCCACTCTACAAAGTTCTCTTCTACACCACATCCCCAAGACCACATCTAAACAAATCTTAAACACATTCAAAGATGGTGACTCCACCACTTCCCCGGGCAGCCTATTCCAGTGTCTGACCACTTTTTCTGTGAAGAGTTTTTTTCTCATGTCCAGACTAAACCTACCTGGCAGCTTGTTCTGTCACTAATTACCTGTGAGAAGAGACCAGCACCAGTCTCTTTAGAATGTCCTTTCAAGTAGTTGTAGAGAGTGATGAGGTCTCCCCTCAGCCTCCTCTTCCTCAAACTAAACAGTCACAGCTCCTTCTATTGTTCTTCGTAAGATTTGTTCACCATGAAGCTTATTATTCAACATGAAGCTTATTAGGTGAACATACTAAGAATCTAATATTTTTCTTTACATGCTTCCATAAACCAACACTACTTTGGCAGAAGTGAATAGTTCTGCGTATTTCATGGGTGTTGAGCTCAGCTACCTGAATAGCATCAGAGCAAAGCTCTTAGCAGTGTGTGTTATATTGAAATTTTTTGTTTTGCAAATAAGGGCCAGGAGAAAGCACAGCTCCTTGTGAGAAGTGAAAATGGAAGGGGAAAGCACAAGTGCGGACTGTGCTGGCCTGCTTTTCCTGTGGACCTACTGACAAGGATGGTGAAGGTGGAAGTGGCTCCAAGGGGAGCAGCCTGACCTGGTTCTTACAGCAGCTCCAAAGCTTCTGGGGCTGCCCAGGGCTTGGACGCAGAGACGGCAGGCTTTGGGCCAGGGCCAGTGTGCTTGGACCCAGAGATATTTTCTGCTATAGGTGAGCACACACCTTTCCTCCATGTAAAACTCTCAGCTCAGCCCAAACCACACCTTTCGGGCAGCACCTATAATGGAGATGGAGCTGCTGGTGGTGTTCTTTCTGTGTGGTTACATATTAGCTAAAGTATGTAAACCAGTCCTTGGAGTAGGTTTGCAATTACAGTCTTCCTCTCAATAGGATGAATATGGGCTGTTTCCTCTACAGTAAGGTTAGGTCTTTACATTGCAAGTGGGGCTATGTCGTGGTTTAACCAGCCAGTAGCTAGGACCACACAGCTGCTTCTGCAGTTCTCCCCTGCAAGAAGAGGGAGAAAAGGAGGGGAAAGAAAAAGGGGGGAAAAAAACTCTTGTGGGTTGTGATAAAGTCAATATAATAGAACAATAACAGAAAAAGGAAAATAAAAACAATAATAATAATGGTAAAAGAATACAGAAGATAAAGTATATGACACCAGTTGCTCTCACCACCCAGTGAATTGGTTGCCTAGCTCCTCCTGAGCAGTGATTGTGAATTCCTGTCCTCAGGCCAACCCCCATTTATATGATGAGCATGACATCTATGGTATGAAATATTCCATTGGCTGTTCTACTGTTCTGTCTATGCTGCTTCTCAGCTTCTGTGGGAAGCTGAAAAAAGTCCTGGCTAGTATATACATCACCTGGCAACAACTAAAACAATATGCGTTATTGACATTCCTTTCATGCCAAAGCTGAAAACACAGCAACCTCTAGGAAGAAAACTAACTCTATTTCAGCTGAAACCAAGGCAGGCATGATCCCTATAATCAAGTGGAAGTCCAGGAGACAGAGAAAGAAAATAAGGGCCACAAAGACCATAGCTCTGTGGTTTAACTTTTTTTTTTTTCCTATGCTAAACTAACAATTTTACATAGTAAGTGCAAACACACAAACAAAGCACCTCAGACCATCTGCAGGAACAGCAACAAACTGAAGAAAACCAAGATACTGATGTCATTTACCTGGACCCGAGCAAAGCCTTTGACATTGTCCCGACTGATATCCTGGTCTCCAAGCTGATAAAATATGGGTTTGATGGATGGACAATTCTGTGGATAAAGAGCTGGCTTGACGGCTGCACCCAAAGAGTGGCTGTCAATGGGTCCATGTCCAAGTGGAGACCAATGACAAGTGGAGTCCCTCAAGGATCAGTACTGGGACTGGTCTTAACATCTTTGTCAGCGACATCGACAGTGGCATAGAGTGCACCTTCAACAAGTTTGCTGATGACACCAAGCTGTGTGGGGCAGCTGACATGCTGGAGGGAAGGGAAGCCATCCAGAGGGACCTTGACAGTCCAGACATGTGGGCCCATGCCAACCTCATGAAGTTCAACAAAACCGTGTGCAAGGTCCTCCATCTGGGTCGAGGCAATCCCAAGCACTGATATAAGCTGTGCAGTGACTGGCTTGAGAGCAGCCCTGAGGAGAAGGACTTGGGGGTGCTGGTGGACAAGAGGCTCAACATGAGCTGTCAGCGTGCACTCGCAGCCCAGAAAACCAACTGTATCCTGGGCTGCATCAAGAGAAGCATGGCCAGCAGGTCGAGAGAGGTGATTCTGCCTCTCTACTCTGCTCTCATGAGACCCCACCTGGAGTACTGTGTACAGCTCTGAAGCCCCTACTACAAGAAAGATATGGACGTGCTGGAACATATCCAGAGAAGGGCCACGAGGATGATCAGAGGCTGGAGCACCTCTCCCTATGGAGACAGACTGAGAGAGCTGGGATTGTTCAGTGTGGAGAAAAGAAGGCTCTGAGGAGACCTTATTGTGGCTTACCAGTATCTTAAGGGAGCCGACAAGAAAGCTGGTGAGGGACTTTTTAGGATGTTGGGTAATGGTAGGACTAGGGGGAATGGATTACAACTAGAGATGGGTCGATTCAGAATGGATGTTAGGAAGAAGTTCTTCACCATGAGGGTGGTGAGACACCGGAACAGGTTGACCAGAGAGGTGGTGGAAGCCCCATCCCTGGAAGTTTTTAAGGCCAGGCTGGATTGGGCTCTGAGCAACCTGATCTAGTGGGAGGTGTCCCTGTCTATGGCAGGGGGGTTGGAACTAGATGATCTTTAAGGTCCCTTCCAACCTTGACAATTCTATGATTCTAAGATAGACATCAACATTTACTTTTCTGAAGATAGTTACAGATACTACTGATGATAGTAATTTGCAACAGAAATAGCATGTCCCTCAGTGTCATTGGCAGTAGGGGAAAAACCGACAGTATCAACAAAACCAAATTAAAGGAAATAGATTGACTGCAGTCACTAAAAAGGAGAGAATAGAAGAGTTTGTCTGACAACAGTTTTCCTTCAGATGACCAGAAAGCCATTAATGCCCAGAGCCAGCATCCACCAGGGGAGAGAGTACTCCTATTTTTCAGGAAGTTTAGTCTGCTTACAATAACCTCTTCTGCTTGTGTAGCATTTTGCTTGCCTTCAACCTTCCCTTCCCATTCAAAGCCGGAGAATCTGCAACAGAATCTCCTTGGGCAGAGGTTCTTCTTCTTGATGATTAAGTTTAAAAGCATAGGACATGTTCCTTTTAATCTGGAATGATACATCAAGTGCTAGAAAGTATTTTAAAAATAATTGGGGTTTATATTGTTTATAGTTTATATTGTTTATATCTTTACCTCTAATTACCAGTTTAAAACCAATTTTAGTTTATGTAATGTATCTCTAGGCTATATGACTGGTCTGGTCCCACTCTTTTTAGTGGGATCATGGTAATCATCCAATCCATTTTTGTTTTGGCACTTGGTTCATAGCTCTGTTAAGTCTGTCAAATCTTTTGACAGCCAGTTCTCAGCATTTGCCAAACTAGCTATCTTTAGTTTGAGGAAGGAAACTGTTGGAGATGGTTTTCTCTACAAGTGTTCATGATTTTCTTTAAAAGAACAAGTTCCAGACAGTGAATCATACACGTCTTTGGGAAGCAGTCTATACAACACATTAGCTGACAGGAGTTCCTACTTAATCAAGAGTAGGATGAAACCTAAAGCCACAAATCACGGTTTAGAATTTTTTCCTTTTACGCAAGTGAGCAATAGCCTTAACTGTATGTAATAATACACATACAATTGTACTATGGGTAATTAAATATGTCATCTTGCTTTAGGTGTGCTTGTTTCATGTTGGACTCGATGTAGTTGATGTAAACTGGTTTTGATTTAATGGAGCTAATTTATATTGGTTAAGGATCTGGTCAATTATATTCTGCTTATATCATCTTGCAAGGGAAATAACAAGGAGTAAATTCATAACCTCAAGTTTCATTAAGTACACCATCAAAAAGGAAAAAAATCATTAAATAATAATTCTATATAAAGAAGCAAGCTTGGCTATGGTGAAGATACAGATAGAATGCATGCATAATTGACAAGACAGGAAAACAAATTACAAAAAGGATAGGCTCAGCATAACCTCAAGAATGTGTTAAAATTCATTCAAATTCACTGTTAGGAGTTTTGGGGGAATGTTTTCACTTTTATTTGAGAAATAAATACAGTTAGAGGAAAATAAGAGTACACTAAGATAATGAAACCAATACAAAACTCCTCATGTTGACAAATGGACCTTCAAATAGTCATGTACAACAACTTCTATAAGTGTTTGCTGATGTGGTTCCACTTGTCACTCTCAATATTTCAATATTGATAGACTGCTTAGTAATACAGATTAAAATAACTTTTTGACTAGAACGTGGCTTTTTTTAACACAGATGATGAGAAAGTAATATTTTATTGGAGAGACATCAACATGTATTTGTGATCATTCTAGGTGTTTGAGTTGCTACATTGAAATGCTTTTGTGAATAAGACTAAAATTACTTTAAGGGCTTAGAATCAAGCATGTTATCAGACTTTATTGAACTGTTGTCTAGAACCAGGCAAATACATAATTGATACGGGTTTTTTTCCTGTACTTTGTAGAAAGATACAGTTTCCATATCCTTGGGCCTCATTTTTGGATTGAGTTCTATAATTCTGTTTCTGTTCTCTGCCTAATGTCTGAAAACATTTTAGTACTTTATTGTTACTTTTTAAAAAAGAGCTTTATTTAAAAATAGTCATCAGAAAAAGCAAATTAATTAGTCTTTAGAATTATAATCAGCTATTTTATGGCTAGAATTCTCCTTTGTAGGTGTAAATTATAATTTCTTCCCCATTGTAAAGTTTGTCAATGTAGCGTTCTGGTTTATGTACAATACTGTTTCTTCAGTACACTGCTCACCCTGCTGCCACAGACTGAGCTTTGTCTGGATTGACAGGCTTGCTCTAAATCAGCCTGTATTATTCTAAACTTTGCCTGTTGTCTGCTTGAATATATATGCAGGAAATAACATAGTAGAGAATTATATACATTTCCTAAGTAATTTAAAAGTGTGAGAACGGGATGAATAAAAGGGCTAAGATTTCAAAGATTGTTTTTCACAGATGTGCCTATATTCTGTATCTGTCATAAAGGTCAAATCTTTGCATCTGTCACAAAGTACCTGTTCACTAGTTATAAAGTTAACTGGTATTTCAGTTGCGGTGAGAAATCTTTTTAGCTGAGTAAATACAGGCGTACACACTACCTGAGGCAGTGTCCTTCTGAAATGAAGCCTAAATTATCTCTGCGTACTACCACTCTTGCCTAAACACCAGGTGTATGTGTTCTTTTCTGGACCTACTTTGCTCACTAGAATGTCTCTTTTCTAATATTATTTTTTTTTTCTCCCTTCTTTCTTAATTAATTGGATACCTTTTACCACTATAGATGCAATTATCCAATAATATCTGCCTGTAGCGATCAAAATAATGAGCAAATGTTATTTTTAATATAGATAACTTTGCTTTTGAGATTCTAATCAAACTAAGTGGGAATTAAATTAAACAATGATTGAATTTTTGAGAAAGCATTGCACCATCTAAATTTTAAACTGGCTTTTAATAATGTATTTCTAGTAGCACTTTCTAAAGTCTGACTAACATTATTCAGGCAGGTTGGGGTTTTCTGAATCAGCATAGGCACATGAAATGTCATTTTAAGTTATTTAGACTGATGAACTTTTCAATATTGCTTCTTAAATAAACCCTGTGCCCTGGATTTGAGTTTACTTTGTGCTTTTTGTGCCATAATCTCTGATGGAATGTGGATAACAGGAGCCATGAATTTATAACCTACTGGCCAGTGCATAAGATTGTAATTCAGAAAATCCTAACTTTGTTTTTGACTTTTTTCCTGTAGCCTTGCTTAAAGATAGAGGAACATTTTTTTCTACTTGTATATCCTGAGGCTTTTTTTCTGGGACTGTGGCTTTATATATATTTCCATTTGACTAGCTGCACCAGTTTAACTATCAATAACCCAAATAAATAGAAATGGATTCCTGGTTAAAAGATTTTGCAACTTAACAAAAAGGGAAGGTGTCTAAAGACACAGGTCATGTGCCAGAACTTCATAAGGAAACTGCTTGGGGGGGTGGTTTGATTGGGTGGTTTTTTTTTTCTTCTTTTTTTTTCTAAGCAGTGACTAAAAATATGCAAAGCAGGAATTCAGGGTCATTATCTTTCCCATTTACAGACAGGAAAAACTGAAGCACAAGTAAGCCTAGTGACTGGCCCACTGCCACTAGCAGCCGTGTCAGACACTGGTATAACGGCACTAACAGAGGTGTGCTTGAGGGCTAGACAAGGTATCTGCTTGGCCAGAATGCCATTGAGCTGAATGATGTTTACAGCTTGAATGAAAGTTGACTGCTTTTTCTTTTTTTTTCCCCCTCCTCTGCACAGTCATGCTGAAAAATTCTTAATAGTCTTATCCAGATCTGCCTACTGTCTTGCTGGTATCAAGGAATAATATAAATATGTAACTTTATACACTCAGCATCCTTCTTAGGAGTCTACATATGATAAAAGCAAAAAGGTCTGCAGACAGCTGGAGTATGCCAACTTTGGGAACTGGGGACAGTGTGCAATTTGGATAGATGTAGGAAAAAACACATTTAAATGGTTAATAAGCACTTGATAAAGCACAGCGGCAGAATAGGATGAGAGCAGGTGGGAGTATGTAAGTTCATCTGGAGTCAAATCTCCAAAACTGAAGTATGACTTGTTAATATAGCTGTTGTTGTTATTATTGTCAATAAAGCAAAGTAGAATACCAGTAACTGGAACCCTGCAAATCACAGAATGTAAGAAGTTATATCATCATAATGTAAAAGTGAACAATATCCTTTTAATTATTTTTTTTTTTAACCAGAGTTTTGCATCATATTTGCCATTAAAGAATGAGACACTTTATTTTTACTTCCACTTGCAAGGTCCAGTGGAAAGAAAAGATTATCAGTAAGCAACAAAAGCTTGGGGGGAAAAATGACCAATGTCACCTTTCAAGCCACAAAAGCTGCAGCAACTGAATTTTTATGTTGCTTCCCAGCTCACCATGATGACTTACAGTTAACATTTGCAGCACTGCGCTGCTGAGAACTAAAGGCTTACTCAGCAAAAGTAACGTAAGGTGAATGCATGGTGCTTGTTCATATGGGGTCAGCGTGAGCTGAAAATGCCTCATACTATACCATCATCAATATTACTAGATAGGGAATGCAACCAAATGATAACAGGGATAGCTATGACCTTGGTGTAAGTGACAAACACCTTACATTATAGCAGTTCACAACTGGCAATAAGTAATAGGGCTCGCGGAGCTAGCCATCAAATATAAGTAATTAACTGAAGCGATGTAGAGAGAATACATGAGCCTGGGAAATGGTCCAAGAAAGAAGTATAAAACCCCGACAAACTGGAGGAAAAAGACATTTTTGTTTTAAGACAGCAGACTTATGAAGGTTGCTGATAGCATCCTGGACTGGCTGGGAAGTGGAGATAAGTTGGATGAATGCTATCTAAAAAAATAAATATGTTGCAGGGCTTGGATAATGTCACATTAGCAGAACTGGCATTTTTTTTTTTCCTGCTCACCAGCAAAGTGTATAACAAACTAATACACATATCATGGTAGGGGGGAAGAGAAGTGCATGTCCAGACTAAGGCTTAAAATGTAAATATACCCGGGGCCAACATCCTGGACCTAAAGTGAAAAATTATAACCTTAGTATCCGGTTTTAATAGTGGTGGGGTCTTTTTTTTTTTTTTTTCCCCCTTATTCTCACCACTGTGAAGGGAAGGGGATAAGGCTTAAAAACATCTCCAGCATGTAACTGAAGTAGTTGTGTCTTCCTGAGTCAGCAGTTGTGGGGCGGGGAGAAATAAAATTAAAAGAAAGACTATTCCAGTGCAGAGGTGTGTCAGAACTACAGGTCACACAGAAAGCATTAGTCCTGTAGAGGCCTTTCTAGCAATAGATTGTGCTTTGTAGACTTTGCTAGCACGTACACCCTTATTAAAAGTATAAATTCAGAAGAAAGCTATTTCTTCTAGATTTGTCTCTAATGGTCTATTACTTTCAAAAGCTTTGAAATCTGCACTGTGATGGAAGCTTAACCTCCAAACTGCTTCAGCCTCTCACTGTGAGAGGAGCGTGCTATCTTGCAAATATCAAAAGCTTTTTATATTGTTTCACAGTAGATCAATCTTTACTATCTGTCTTCATCATATTCTGCTCCCCATCTTCTCTGAAAACTGGGTGTTACAAAGTGGAAAAAAAGAAAAAAAATGAAAACCAAACATTTGCAGTTTCNACCCAGGGAATGCGTTATCAGTTCATGATCACACAAAACCTGCTTTCTTTTACTGAAGCTGTGGACTTCTTCATCTCTACCAGGAAATCAGANCAAACATTTGCAGTTTCTTGCAATAGGGAAGAGCCACACGCTATACAGCCATTAAACCCAAGACTTTATAACTCCATTTTGTGCAACCTCTGGAAAAGGCTTACGTTGAAATATGGAAAGAAAGATACAACATACCATTCCACCCTCTCACCTCTTTGCACTTTCCAGGGATGGTTGCAAAATAGAACAAGCTACTTCAGCCCTTTGGGTAATCAAGGGCTGGGGCAAATGACTAGAAAGTTTTTAGTGCGTCATTCACTTGCAACACCCCCTTTTTTT
>VXBO01008126.1:102928-241355 GCA_013400135.1 Rhinoptilus africanus
AGTAGATTCAAATTGACCAAAAATCACCAGTTGAGTTTTTCCCTGTGAAACACCATTATTATTTTCTTTTTTAATAGCAGCTGACATCAGAGAAGTGTGGACACTTGTTTCTACCCTTGCATGGTCCCTGACTTGCAATAAGAAGGGGAAGGGAAGAATGTTCAAGTTCTGACTAAAAGCAGGTAAAATGTGAAGAAAAAATGAGAAAGCTGGTGGAAGAGAAATGGAAAAAAAAATATTTTTTTAAATACATAACATCAAAATGTTTAATATTGCATCAGTATGAGAAACTAAATGTTTGGATTGCTAATGATATAACAGTGTTGTGGTAAATCTAATGTAAATCATAACTAAATCCTGTTTTTAAAGTTAAACGAAAAGAACCAACAATCGAAACATAGTGCTTCAGCATTATCAATAAGAAGGGGAAAAAAAGCTTTCTTTCATTCCATGTTAATTTTGATATTCATTACATCTGACTGTAACTGTTGATAACAGCAAGGAAGATCACCCTTTCTGATATTATCCTATTACAGTTGTTGCTCCTTTATACTCTTGATTTTTGCTTAGCTTAAATTTGACTTTGTGATGATTCAGACTATAGACCTCTGCAACTGAATAATTCTGATAGTGTGTGGGTTTCATGTATGTTTCTTAATGAGTTGTACATGCTATCAAGTGCTCTGCCTGTCACACAAAATAACTTCTGAGAATAACCTACTGAGCAAAAAATCCCAAACAGAACAGCAGCAAAAAAAGGCAATTGATGTTATAAATAATTGCTGAAGATGGAAGGTGTGCCGGGGAAATTATCAGGGCTGGAATAGTTCATTTATCACAAATAGTGAGGAAGGAGGAGGGAAGTTTGTTCAAGCCAAAGTTTCTTAGTTAAAAAACAAAATAAAACAAGCTGATGAGAGAGAGAACAAGGGGGTAAGTCTTTATCCCTTGATAAAGACACATGATCTTGACTGAAGAACAAGTAATGGTGAAAGAAACTTGCGATGAAAGTCAGAGATTCTGATTTATGGACTTTTGCATGTCCAGTTACATGAATGAAAGCAGATTGGGAGTGGCTGACAGGGATGGACACTGTTCTCTTCTGCACTGTTGTCCTCTCCAAGCTACAGGAAGACTGTTAGACTTTTCATGCAGCAGATCTGTTTGCTAACTTTAACTCCTCTGTTATTAGAGAGAGAATTTAGTCAGAAGCATCTGCTTCTTTAGTGTCTGATCCAGAAAATGGGAACACAAGAGTAAATTTTTGCATAAGACCTCTCTCACTGGAGTAGTGTGCTTAAAATTAATTACATGCCTAGAATTGTTCTTGTGAGCAAGAATCTGGAAGTAGAAAGGAGGTATTATTTTCCTGTAATTCTAAGATGAAAACCCATCCATCTGGATGAGGTAGAATTTCTCCCATTTCCCTTTGTGTGCATATGTATATAGACCCTTCAACCACAAATGTTTCAATCTGAAGAAAATTGCAGTCTTCTCTTTTTTTTTTTTTTNTTTTTTTTTTTTTTTTTTTTTTTTTTTCCTTTCGTCTAGCTTTAGTGGTTTAAATGTTCCCATTATTGATAGCAAGACAGGAAGATAGTGATAGACTACCAGAAAAAGAGGTATCTAAAGAATATATAACATTTGCATAAAATGTATTTGTAAAAACATGCTTTGATTTGTTAAGCACTCCTGTGATTAGGCACCATATTTTTTGTGATTTTTCTTCAGTTATGTTTTTCTTTTTCCTTTAAATCCTCTCTGATTTTCATTCATTTTCTGTCTCTAATTGGTGGATTGTGATGATGAGTGAGCACTCAGTACATTAAACATTAAGTACACTAGTGTTTAGTGTACAGTATTCACATAGTCCTTTAAATGCAGAATAACGGAGAACTTCATGCAGGTTTCTGTGGTACTTCAAAATATTTTAATATTGACCTTATATCACCTAGAGGTGCACTCTTTCTTATTAGGCATGTGATTAGCTGTGGATCTGGGATTTCCTACTTTTTCTTTTTTTAATATAACTAAATTATATGGAGAGGGTTCAATTTCACAGGTCTATTCTAAAAGCAAATGAAAAGCAAGAAATAATATCCCATAGGTCACCTGCATGGCTGGAACCTACTAAAGCCTTTATATAGGTCTTTGTTACCAGACCTAATAGGGTAACTAATAACAGTAGCAGCTCCCCATCTTGTGTACAAACTGTTATTGGTATACTTGGAAATACTCAGCTGGTGTATTTCATAAATATTTGCTGATAGCTTTAGGCAATTGCTATAGTAAACATCACTTTGAAGCATTTTAAGCAGATGTTCTGGTGGTAGCACACTTCAAATCTTATAATAAAGCTAAAACGTATTGCATAGGAAATTGTATAGTTAAGTATATTCATAATTTTTACACTCCTCTTCCCTTTTATGTAACTTTTCTTTCATTAATTCTCTGTACTGATTTTACACAGGATCCTGTATTCCCTTGGGCTCTCCATGCCAAGAAGCTAAGGTAGAACCGTTTCTCTTCTTGGTACACACAATGGTAGTGGTTCCTGTACTACCTGGTACTGTGCATGCTAAGGATTCCTCCATATCCATACACATTGGTTTTCTTCCACATGCCACTTCTGTCCAGTGGCTGGCTGGGATGCATCTGGATTACACACATGAACCCAGGAACCACAAACTAATCTTGGGTGCAGCAATTTAGATGTATGTGGGAAGTTCAGGATTTCATTCCAAGCACTTGAATGGACTAAGCTGTTGTGATCACTTGGGCTGTTCTGCTTCTGTTCAAGTAGCAGAAGATAAAGACAGGGAATCAGGAAGTGCCCTCACCAGGAGAACATCAGGTTCAAGATAACCCAAGGAACTTGAAGGTGCACAAGTCCATGGGACATGATGACATTAATCTGTGGGTTCTGAGGGCAACTGGCAGATGAAGTTGCCAAGCCACTATCCACCATACTTGGGAAGTTGTAGGAGTTTGGTAAAGTTCTCACCAGAAAAGGGGAAACATAACTCCCAATTTAAAAAAGGGACAAAAAGGAAGACCTAGGGAACTACAGACTGGTCAGTCTCGCTTCTGTGCCCAGCAAGATCATGGAGCAGATCCTCCTGCAAACTATGTTAAGACACATGGAAAATAAGGAGGTGATCAGTGGCAGCCAACATAGCTTCACTAAAGGCAGGTCATGCCTGACAAATTTGGTGGCCTTCTACAAGGGTGCGACAGCATGGATGGATAAGGGAAGAGCAACTGTCATCATCTACTTAAACTTCTGCAAGCATTTGACACTGTACCGTGTGACATCTTTGTCTCAAGATTGGAGAGACATGGATTTGATGGATGGACCACTCACTGGACAAGGAATTGGCTGGATAGCTGCACTCAAAGACTTTCCTGTCCTAATCCCATTTTTGTTGGTTTCAATTTAAAGTAGGGACAAACATTTTTTCCCCTCTTGTCATCCAAAAGACATAGGAGCATTTTGCTAAAAAATTACCACCATGTAACTTTTGCAAATGAGGCTGTTAATTTATCTTGCATTCGGATATTAATTTCTCAAATGCCTTGGAGATGCAGATAACTTAAGAAAATCCCCAAGAAATAAGTTGTTTCTTTTTTATTCCATTTATCACACTTCAGTTACACAAAACTCCATTACTTGTGAAGAAAGTAACAACTTCACAAATTTGAAGAAATCAGTATAAATGTATTGCTTGTTTCTGGTATTTCTGATTCATATCACAGTATGTGAACATCCAGAGTGTGCCCTTTTTTCTTTCTAAGTGTGGAGGATTGACGGTAGCAGCTCCAGATTTGCTAGCATTAGGATGACAGGCTCAGCAGCACTAGGAGGCTGAGGCAGCTTTCCTATGCATTTCCAATTAATCCCAGCAGGTTGTCTCTTTGTGGTAGGATAACATATAAAGTGCACCATAAGATTGTGGCACTTTCTTTTCTACAGATGGAAAAGAAAGTACTTGTGTCTGTATTTCAGATACACAGCTAGACAGAGCTTGCCTGTAGTCTTTTATACATGCATGCATTTTGAATATTCTGGCGTGTACAACACAATGAAGTGGGTGCTCTTTCTCAGCTGAAGATCCCATTACTTATTTTGAAAATCTAAACCAAAACCTGTGCACGTAGTGGCAAAATAGTGAGTTCCTAAGAGTCAAAGCAGACTAAATAATTACTTCTAAAGTCACCACTGCAGACTGACTTCTTTTTTGCTTGGCACATCTATTATTCATATGCTTGTTGTACAGGGTGTTATTCATATAGATACATGAATGAATTATACTGAGGTACTGGAATTGCTGGTACATGTCCTACCCCTGGTGACAACTGAATGAAAACATGGATTCCTGTTACTGCTTAAGAAGGGCCAGAAGATGTTCATACACACACAGAATCTCTTACTGTAAATGATTAAATATCACAATTTGATATTTTTTTTCTGACATAAGGCTTCATTAATCAACTCTCTTAAACTATCAAAGTCACTATTGAATGATAGTTTATTATAATAGATTGTATTTCTTACAGAGTGATACTCTTATGCAGGCATTTTGAATTGCAAATGAATAGCTGCACAGCTTTTGGATCTGTTAATGTATGCCAGATCAGAGCCAAATAGCCACTAGCTACACAGATATGGTGTGACATTTCTGAATTCTCTTGTCTTCTTCTAGAATCATATTTGAAGAAGGGGAAGCAGTTAAAATAACAAACATTTTTCTTAATGATTTTGTCAGCTGTAGTGAAACCCTTTTTGGATAAAGGAATAAATATTTTCCTTAATTTTCATATGTTGTTTAGAAAAATATACACATTACACCTGTTCAATGATCCAAAATTAAGCTGTTCGTATATGATTATATGTTCTATATATTCTTTCATATATGATTCAGCCCTTTTCTTACTTGCCCATGATTTAGATAAAAATGCACGTTTCCCCCTGCCAAATCTGATTATTTACATAAAATTTATCTCCTGGAATAAAATAGGCAACTAGTCAATGTTTAATATATCGGTGTTCTGGCAAATTAAAAATAATAATACCAGATGAAAATGTTATTCTTAGTCCTGTTTAAAAATAACTTAAATCTTTCTGTGCTATTAATGAGTATGTACTTAAAGCACATGGCTAGAAAAAAATAATTTCTATGAATTGCTGCATATTTGTTAGTGAAAACTGAGCCTAATGTCTCATTTTACAGTGAAAGTGTATAGCAGTTGACTAAGCTTAAAAAGTGAAAACAAGATATTCCATTCAATAGGTAAAACTCCAGGCTTCAGTACTGTGGTGAGATAGATATTCTTGCTGGTAACAGCAGGAAAGGTTCTTTGATGTGTTCTCTGGCAGTTCAGTACAAATGGTCCTTACATGAACGCTGATAGAATTGAAAACTAACTAGAGGAGTGAGCCCCTAAACCATATCTCCTTACAATCCTCTTTTGGCAATTGAAGTATAGCACTTTATAAATGAGGAACTAAGTTAAAGCAGCCAATTTTATATTACCAGTGTACAGAATGACTATTTTTTCAGAAAATATTAAGATCTTTTTGGAAGAAGTGATTATGTTTAAAGGTAAAATATCAGGGATGTTTTTGAATAGTGAAATTATAATCTGTCTAGAATCTGATTTTTCAAAAGGTGTTTTATTTTCAGAGAGGACAAGAAATTAAGATTCACATTTCTCACAAAATCAAAGTATTTCACTTATGTGTCTTAGAAAAAATAGCATTTGAAATAAGCACAAATCCATATTTTTGTGTGTGTGCGTGTCAGCTTACCAAAATTAATTGGAATATTTTAGTTTTCTTTAGTATAATGTTTACCTGTGTCTCTCTGTACTTCCCTGGTACTTCACAATGCAGATTGATCATCTCTTGTGCACGTTATCCTCTGTATGCCATGCTCAGTCCAAGTAGTCCTCCTGATATATATAACGGCCAAATTCCACCCCTCGTGTAGAGAAGTCTCCCAGGTACCATGATATATGCGCTTCATCCAAGGAGAAGCCAAACAATACTTTTTAGCAAGTGCTCTGGTAGATAAATGAAAACCTAAATATCAGGCTATAGCTGAATTTTTTCTTCAGCCTACACAATATTTTGTTATTCTTTTCTAAGAGAAAAGCTGTATGTGTGACCATGCTTACTTTGGTACCTGATTCCCTGGCCCCAAAAGCTGATGGGAAGATTCAGGCTGAGAAAAGGGATTTGAGGCTGGATTGAAAGCAGGACAAGGAGCAAGGTGATTCGGTGGTTTCCAGCGACCTCAACTGTGGCGCGTGGATAAATGGGTAACATTAAATCCCCACAGGGCCTTGCTGTTGTGGCATGCATATGTGGGCATGCATAGGTAGGACCAAGCCATGGCATCTGCTGGTCTTATCTCAAAGACAGGGTAGAAGGAAGGAGCTAGTGGGACCCTCCAGTCTGCCGCCTGCTGAGCCGAAGAAAGTAAATGCACCAGGGAGCTGCTGGATCCCTACAGCAAGAGGGATCACTGTGGGAAACATCCTTGATGGCAGGAGCCAAGGACAGATGGAGAGGCGCTAAGCAGAGACTGGGTTGTGGGGTTGTAACACTTTTCTTTGCTATTATGAATATGGTGAAAAACAGCTGACTTTGTTTCCATCCAAATACAAATGCAAGCTTGAGTCAGAGCAATACTGACTGTTTCGATCCAAATATATCCCTTTCTGTTTCCATCCAAGTAAAAATGCAAGCTTGAGTCAGAGCAATATACTTTACATCCTGTATAGAATACATTATTTTTATTTATGTGTTTTCCTGGCTGCAAAACCATACAAATGGAATGGCTTGGAATCATTTATTTGAAGGATAACATATATATGCTATTTGTAATTTATAAATGATTACATTGTACAGATAGCAAAAAAGAGGGCATAACCTAGCTGCTTGCAATGAAAATTGAACCTGGAAATAAAATACAGATGGACTCTTATCCTCAGGGAAAGCTTCAGTTCCCATGAATGCTGTAATGCTCGAGAAAGTTTTACTGAGAAAAAAAGAAACAATCTTTTTCAGTAAACTACCACAAGATTCCAGTCTTTCCATGTTATAAAATTCTATATTGAAGGGAGGGAACAAGAAGATATTGATGTGAATTCCACTAATTCTAGAAATAAACACTGCATCTTAATTGCAGTGTTTCAAAGAAGCATAGGAGACCGCTCCTGACTGCCAGAGGTGAGGCATTCTTGATTATCTCAAGTGCTAGTGACTTACACAGCAGGATAGGAAGCCTTGGTTTTGATGACCACTTAGGAAAGAGGTTTATCATAGATGAGGAATGATTGTGGCTTTGAAATTTACAGATATTGAAGAAAAATTGCCTCCATCAGATGGATTAGCAATATTGGTTGGGGTTTTTTTTATTTTTTTTCATGGTTATATGGATCAAATTTGAATTAGTATGGCCAAAGGATAATGGTTACTAAACAAAAGAATCTGTTTTACTTAACTACAGACATTTTTTGGTTTTGTATTTTGGCTCTGAAGTCATTCAGGCTATTAAACAAAATGCAATCTACAACACCTAATCTGAAGAAAAAATATTGAAATGTGGGAACCAGTGGTACTAACGAGGAAGAGATTTAGCTATTCTTTTTATGTCAATAAAGAATTGACATCCGGTTACTAAATTTGTTCATGAAATGAATATTTCTTAGAAATAGCTAGAGAGGAGAATGAGCAAATACAATATGCAGCTAAAAGTTTGGAAGTTTTTCTAATAACAAACTTAAATGTCAGCAGTTCTGAATGATGAAAAATTTTTACAACTAGATATTTTAATGTAGTACTATTAATACAGTTAATATTCTCCTGACTATGGAGAAGTTATAGCAAAAAAGCTTTCCTCTATTAATTTGTTGCAATGCTTTGCCAGCAGGAATCTACTTAATTACATCTTAATTTGTGGTTTTAATGAATGCCATGAAGTTGTCTTTTTTTTTTTTTTTTAATACAATACTCAGTATTCCAAGTTACAAAGTACATGATATGACAAAAAGAAGAGAATGTTATAATATGCTTACAAATAGTATGTGATCTTAAAGCTATACTTTAAAAAAAACTGCTCTAAAGAGTTTTTGGTCCAAAGACTGGATTTCATATACAGATTAAACTTTGATCCTGTGAAAGTTGAGAAAAAAATTCTTCAAGGAGTCATGCAGAATAAAAAAATATTGTTACATTAAAAGAAATAGAGAAAAGAAAATAACTGCATTTTATATCTCTCTAATAATTTTCGAGTTATATGGGTATGTAATTGCACATATGTGTAAAAATTTTCATAATATTGAAATGTAATTATGCATCTTTTATGGTTTTACAAGACAAGTTGTTTCATCAAGTAGTTATTTTTTATATCTACTGATTCAGAAGCTATTTCTCTTTTACTGTTTTCTTATACTTTCTTTAGGGGGAAGGAATAGCAACAAGGTTATATATAATTCTTATCAGATGCACTTACCTCTCCAATTAATGTCACTGGCATCAGTCCATGATAAGAAGCTTCTCAGCATAGGAAAAATAAGCAGCAAAAACAAGATCAACGAGACCAGTCTGTTATTTTCATCTCATAATATATACTCCAGAAAAAAAAGTATGGAGGCACCAGAATTTAGTTGTAAGGAAGGGAAACTGAAATTATTCTTCTGATTGATGTTTGCTGTTTCCTGTTACTCTCTGATGAAAGAAAATATAGTTCCTTACTATACAATATCTGTAATATTAATTCACAGTGTAAATGGCTCCCAAATGATTATTTAAGCCAAACAAGATTTCACTGTCACTGGGGAGTGGCAAGCAAGAAGATCTTGGGATTTGCATAATAATTGGTTTGAAACAAGTGATATTCCATACAGTACTGTGTATACAGAGAGGAATGAATATGGTAGCCACAGTCTGTGAGATCAGTATCGGGACTATAATGAAAGCTGAATATTTTTCAGTCTTTGGAGGTTTTCAAACATCCGTACAAGCTAATGAGCTAATTTAGATAAGCATTAAACATGAATTTAATCACATTACTGGTAATTATTAGCAGACATACAATATGAAGGCCTTTTAGTTTCCTTCAAAAGTTGTAATTAACCATAAAAAAGTAAATTGTTTGACCTCATGAACTGCATATAAATGACTCAACTAAAGACTTTTAGACTTAATAGGATGCTTAGCTTAGAGTCATTTTTCCTTATACATTATTTAGCTGAAAGTAAAAGTGTGAGTTTTGCCACATGTTAACAGCAAAATCAGACTACATTTCTGAAAACGTTACTCACTGAAATGAGCCTGAAAACCCAATCCATTTTCTAAGAGTATACAGCATATGTTAATCTGCTGTTTACGGCTACATTCCTGTGCCATCTCCTATGCTGGTCATGAGTTAGCAGGTAAGCGTATGTTTCTAGTAACGTCCCCAGCTCCTCTTACATGTTAGTTTAAGCATGTGAGTGAGGGTCTTATGGATTAGAACAAAAAGTGTGCTCAAATAAGACTTCTGCTTGGCAAACATCATGAGGACAGGCATACCTGGCCCAAAAGGCTTGAGAGAGCAAGATTTCCTCCCTAACTGCCTACACCAGGCAGGGGGCTGTGCTCCCCGTGCATTTCAGTGACAAAAAATAATGGCTAGTGTACAAAAAAAAGTATATAAACGTTATTATAAAAGGATTTTGAGGTAAAGTTTCCAGTCCTAGAAATATTTGAACTAATAAATATTTTTAGTTTGCTTGCTTTAAAAGAAAAGGAGCAGTTGAAGTTGATGTATAGAGAGAGTGGTCCCTGAAGTTATGATTCTGGCAAGAAGCACTTAATAATCTAATTTCAAATAATGGAAGTGAACTGTTTTTTGAAAGTTGGCAAATGACTATGACTGTTCAATTTCTCTCAGGCAGTGAGGGAGAATGCTTTCTTATTTAACAGAGTAGTGAGCTCATCTACTTTTTCATTTATCAATGGACCATTGCTCAAGAGCACATCTTCCATGCATTTACTCATGTTAGTCATAAATTACACTTTTTCAGCAATATTGAAAAATGAAGATTTATATGAAAACACATAAAATGCCTTTTTTCCAATGGATTATCACTGATATAAAATGATTATTTTTTAAGAGGCTTGTTGAAGGCAATTTTTTCACTGTGAAAATTGATGGAGAAGTAATTTTCTATATAATTAATTTTTCAGCAAATAGTGTTCAGCCAGCTCTCTGACCAGCCATGTTATCTGTGCCTGGGATTATGTTGAAGACTGTCTTTGGGCTCTAGCAGGTCAGCTGTCAACCTAAGCTAGAATGGGCTTTTGTACACAGCAAGGAGCATGGAGCTAAAGCTACATTTCTCCTGTCACAGAAATGGCTAATGGGACAAAATGGGACATATGTAAGATCTTGCCCTCAGCACGCTTAGATCTCATATCATCTTTCTATGAAAACTCACTTCCACCCCCAAAACCCCACAATATATGTGATAGGAACAAGCAGAATTCATCAAACAGAAGTGTAGTTAATCAACTATAAGGATGTAAGTGTCAACTAGAAGATGAAGTAATCAAGAGATTTCGGGTACTTGCTTCCATTGTGTAAAATCTTTATGCTTCTTGAAAGTTTCTCCTTCCTGTCTTTCACATGACTTTGTTCTTCACTTCTATTTTAAAACTCCCTTCCCTCCTCTTTCTTTCTCTGAAGCAGTCACCCTTTATTCTTTTGTTGCTTTTCCAGCTGGGTAATCCTTGCTAAATAGAGCATTCCTGAAATATTGTGTAGCCATGATGGCTCCTGCAATTGCATTCTTCAGTTTATTTATGTTATACATCTTTCTCTTAAACTGTGTTTATATAAGCAGTTACAACAGCGAAGCATGCTATCTATAGACTAATTAGAATTTACCATAATAAACACAACTATTAATCATGACTTTCATTATTTTTTGCTCAAATAAACACTTGATATAATCCAGGACAATGACAAGAGAATGATCTTTAATAACAAATACTTAGTATTTATTAATTAATTAAAGCTGCTCATTAATTTATTTGAAGGATAAATATTAAAGGAACGTGCCATTCATGTAATTTACTGTAAATGAGAAACAAAAGTATCTTCCCTCGGAAATCAAATATTCATGAAACTTTGTGGAGTGCATTAAGGATCTTGTGAGTGGAAAGCTACACCTGTTTAATGGAAAAAATTCATTGTTTAATTCACAGTCATAGCACTCACAAGCTGTATGGTATATATGTGAAATTATATTAGGTAAATAAGAAAAAGTATTTTTTGTGCACATTCCGACTGTGTGGAAAGAACATCTCTTGCTATGTTTTTTTGTGCTCTGTCTACAGCAAAAGGAGATGTGACCTTGTCCCCACGTGTCTCATCTTGATGTCTTGTGGTTCTGTTGTGTTTAACTAATATAAAACAGAAAATAGGAAATATCAACTTCTTACAAGAATATAAAATTTGACTGAGAAAGGGAATTCAACTTTTTTTGATGTTGCCTCCGGCAACACTCATCTCTATGAAACTGTTTTTTCTAACCTATCTACTGGAGTTACCTTACACAGCTACTAATTTATTTTGTTTATATCTTTCAAAGTCTGTTTTTATAATACTCAGCTGTACTTAGATGTACTCCTGTTTTTTCACTATGTCAAATTTGAGTAAGAAAATTTTCTAGCTGTTAAGATCTCAGTTTTTGTTAACAAACATATGATTTTGCCATATCTCTTTTAGAGTCTTCATCAAGAGCCTAAAGTGTTTTATCTCTTGTGTTGATGGGCAAAATTTTCCCCTAATTATGCTGCTTAGTAATAATACTAGGAAAGCATGAAATAGAATGAGAACACGTGGTAATAACTCAAGAAAGAGAAAGGCTACTAGAAAAACTACATTAAGCAGGAATTCTATAGTCTTTCCTGTTTTTAACAAAGATCATCTTTCTTGCAGATGAAGGGCTGCTTGTCACTGTTTGGGTGTTGAGGAAGCAGTGCAAATCCACAGCCACTTTCTAGCAACATGGTGGGAAATGTTCCCAATACAGAGCAGTACTAACTCGGCCACCTTGGCTCCACTGCCTGCTACGTGGAAATCCATGTTTGGCTTGTTGAATCATGAAAACTTATTTACTTGAGGCACGTTGAATGTACCAATGCATTGAATGACTTCTGTATAGTTCATTAAAGGGAATATTCTTTAGCAAACTTCAGGAATACTGTCCCAAACTATGAAAACATGTTTTGAACCCAAAATAGTCAAAACAAATCTAATGGGAGTCAGCTGAAGAAGTATCCAGTTTCGCTTTTTGTTATAGATTATTTCATGCCTACTTCGTCCTATGTTTCCAAATTTCCAGAGTGAAGAGTCCAATCTCTGTAAAACGTGTTCTGAAGCTCATTTGTATTTGGTCTCCCTGAACTCAAAACTATTTTTTCAAGTTGTAGAATTTGGGTGTGGGCTCATTCAAGCAGAGCGGTGTGTGGTAAAACTTTAAAAACTGAATTATTCCAAAGTCACTTTTTTAAGTCCCTCATGGCCAGACTAGATCATTCTCCTAGATGATGGCAAAGGAAGCAGTGCACTTTCAAGAGCATTTGAGATTTGTTGTGGAAGTTATTTATTCAATTGCATAGCTTATAACTGTCGTTCTGAAGTTTCGGATTTTTTATAAGCACAGAAGGACAGTTAGTCAATGTTAATCCATGACAGAGCTATGTTAATTTATATGACATGGTGACACAAAATGCTTGAGGCAGCTTTTTTTGCCTTTTTTTTTTTTCTATAGGAAAGGCACTGTGGAAATGATAGTAATTTTTCTTGTCTCAGTGAATCAGCATGTGCTGTAAAAGGTAGAAGAAATATTCTTATGCTACACTTGCCATTCTCCTCCTCCTTATCTTTGCATCATCAAATTAAAAATAAAATAAAAAATCCAGAGTAAATTTGACCCATGCAGTTCCTTCAGTCAGTCAAATCTAAAAAAAAAAAAATCATACTGAATGAGCAAAAAAAATGATCTGTCTGCATGTTTACAGAAGCAGAGGATTCCAGTGGGATCTTGTTCATTCTGTGAGTTTTTTTGACCTCTGTATGAGCAGAAAGTTGTGCATGAATATGTAGGCAAGCACCAGCAAAGCAGATGTTACACTTACTGACCTTCACTCACTGAAACTGATAATCAGTTTGGCTGTCATTCATTGTCCTTTTGAGGCTTTCTCGCAGTAAATGAATGCCAAGGAGACATATTTGATCCTGCTGGTCCTGCCAGAAATTAGGTTTGGACTTGGATATTTTGGAATGAATTCGAGTCAAGTTTGACAACAAAGGGAAGGCTGCTGCAGTAACACGTGCAGATGACACTTCTCAATCTGTTTGTATCCTCCAGAGCTGGGAGACGTCAGGCCCTTTCCTGCCTTTCATTCAGCTGTGGGTATAAAGGCAAAATATGCAATAATGCCAAAACATATAATTAATTTATGCAGGCAAACTGGCCACTGGAGTTGCACCTATGTAACCTAATGAATAGGGCATCAGCATTTCACGTCATAACAGCTAAATCATTAATGACCAGCAGCAGAAGTCTTCTGCTTTGTAATTTGAAAATTAAAATAGGATGTGAACACACCTATTAAATAGTAGGATAAACATTTTCTTTCACACCTAATAATATCTTACATACTTTAATCAACCACCAGCTAAACTATATTTATTAAAAAGCAAAATTTTCTGTATTTCTTAATCAGATTTTTTTCCCCTAACATTTCAGAATGGTTTTCAGAGGTGTTGCAGTGGCGCATGAGGATGAAGAGCGCTGCACCTGCATGTACTGGATAGAAGGAGTGTGGCATCAGAAGTATAATAATGTTCAAGGATCAGTGTAAAAATGTATTATACCAGGAGTATAATATAATAATATGAGGGTCTGGAAGACTGTAGAAGCTGCAAAGGGATAGTAATAGAAAGTAGGTTCCTGGAGAAGTAGAAGCTGGAGTCAACAAAAAAAGGTAAAAATACCGATGGAAAATGTTGCAACTGATGTTATTTGGAAAGCTATGACATTCTTTGTCCTGTTACTGAATAAAAGGGAGGTAGACACTCCTCCGTTATTGCCTCTTCTGGGTCACTCAATCACCTTATCAGCATATAAAGCAGGAGAAATAACTTGAAGACCAGTTTACTGGTAGCCTAGTTTCTATACTCCTTCAGCCTCCCTCACGTGCTACCTGCTCCATCCTGTTTATTTCTCTGAAATTTGTCATCCTCTTCTAGAATTTAATCAAATTTGTAAGAGTACACAAAGTGGTAATAACAAACTGCATAGTGTTTTACAGGTACATGATATACGTTTTACAGATACATGATATTTGTTTTACAAATACATAATACCATAGCGAAGCAAGAATGTGCCATGAATGCTGCAACATCCATAAACACATTTGGGTGTGTAACGTAAAACCTATTTTTTGCACACTGTATGAAATACAGATCTTGGTGTTTCTTATTAATTTTAGTACAGTGAATATTGAACACAACTATGTGCTTGCTTTCCAAGTGCAAATTGTATCTTACTATTTCTTTTTGCACATTGCAGCAGAATTTATTAGAGTGATGCTGAAATATAAAACTACCTCACTAGACCTCTTTCTTTCCCCCCCCCTTTTTTTATAGAAATCTGTTGATTTCAAATTACTTCTTCTGTTTCTGTGGTTTTTTTTTTAATACTTACCCTTAAGTGTATTGATAACCATAGGTTGTTACCTTCAATATTTGCTTTCTGAGAAGCTATTCACCAGCCTGCCCCTGCTTCCAGTACAAAATCCTTTTTTATGTCTTTTGTTACTGTTGGTACTTTTTCCTGAAGCAGCTTGGATTTAGGTGGAGTTACAGTTAATGCTCTTCTATAAAAAGATGCTGGGATGACAACAACCAGGATCATTTGAAGCTCAAAAATGAGGGAGCAGTGGTCTTTAGGGCTCTTGCAGACAGATGCTTCATTCTGGTACTTGGTCCTTGGTTGAGCTCTCCCATGGCACCTCTAAACCTCTCCAGCGCTTGGCGTCACATAAGCTGTGCCTCACAGCCATCCAGGAACTCAGCAAAGTGAAATATGCTGAGTGTAACTTGAAAGTAGAGTGAAAATAAAAGAAGAGAGAAACTTAATTAGTGATGTACAACAAAGATAATGTTGGTACGTACTGGAATTTCGACTACAGGGCTGTAACTGCAGCTTGCAGCTGAGGAGCATAAGGACAGCTCATCAGGCAAGTCAGGTTAGCCCTTTTTCAGTCTGCAGCTTTGTATGTGCTGATCTGTTCTTCCAGCATAACTGTACTTGGCCAGGAGGGCTGTAATGTGCTTTCCAAGCAGTTACTCCCATGTCAGTACTGTACTGGACAGCAGGTTTGGCAAAGAAAGCCTGGGCAAGCAAACCCCCTCCCTCTGCCCCCATATTTGCTCAGCAGGGAGTAATTGGAAACAATGATATTACCTCAAGAATATTAGGGTGATCCCTTGATTATTTTGGCCTTCTATTGCCTTTCCATTACCAGCAGCAGGCCAGTAAAATACAGGATTGAGGAAAAGATGCACAGTCCTGTTTCTAAAATACTGCCGTGTATTTCTGAGTTAGTAGATGTCCTTTATCGCAGTGCTGACCGGTTGACCTCTCGGTGTTACAAAGCCTTCGGGGTGTTGTTTGCCTTGCCACGTGAGGTTTACACCTCAGAGCAGAGCCGCAGCCGGCAATGACCTGGGCTGTTAATAGTGCAGCACGCGATTTTGATGTCAGAGTTTGAGTTTGGGAGCACTCTCCAGTCGTATGCATTTCGGTACCATTTGCCAGCCCAGGCTATTTCTTACTAAAGAGCTTTTAACCTCTGTTTCCATGTCACTGCTGAGTGCAGACACGATCCATGCTGGTTAAAAAGGTATTCAGAAAGATGAAAGGAAATAGCTTTTAGGCAAGGGTGCAATAGTGTCTCACTTACTTGTATCCATATTTTTGACTTTGAGATTTTATACAAGGATTTTTTTTTTTTTGAAAGAAAACTCAATGAAGGTTTTAATGATTTTGTAAAAATTAACCTTATTAGCATTATTATTCATAAATGTGTTTACACTATAAATACACTAAAAATAATATCATATGGATGTTAAAAAGTCAATTTTCTTTTTGAACTAGCAATCCCATTTAAGATCAATTTCCCCCATTCTCTTTTCTCTTTTTCCAGTTGTGTGTTCTGACTAGCAAAACCTGCTGTCTTCATGGCAACTGAAATCTTATCAGCAGCACAAAACCAACCCAGAGTGATATGCAGCCACTGAATCCTTTGAATCCTGCCCTGCCCGAGACCTTAATCTTGGCTTCAGAATGAACACTTTTTTAAATACGGAAGACAATTCAATCTCTGAAAAACTGGAATCCTAGGGCTTTCTGCAACACAAGGACTCAGTTCTGAAGGGAAAAGGAAAAACCAGGAAAATACTTCTGTATGTGTGCAATTGAAAATTACAAACCAGGTAGGGTGATACCAGAGGACTCTAAGACTGCAGTTTAGAGATTTCAAGAAAAAGAGGCCAATGTTATTTTTCCAGGATTTTTGGCTCAGAAAAAAAAAAATCCCTCAGTGTCTGTTTATTCTCCATATATTATGCTTTGCAGACTGATATTTACTGTGGGTCATGAATGTGTGGAGGAGTTTGCTTGGTTTTGTTTATTTTGTCTGGGAAAAAGCATTAGTCTGATTGTGCTTTACACAAGAAATGTTACTGTTGGGCTTATGCATGCAATTAAAGAAAGAAATCAGTTAAGAATTGTTTATGGCTTCCAGTATTAAATGTAACAATATGGAGTAAATACGATACAAGGTAGCATAATAGTATCTATCAGCTAATTCCAGTTTATTTGTTGAACCAAACATTGTTAGTGGCTGTGAATGAATCTCATTCTGCTGGTGTCAATGATGTTGTGCTTAGTCCTGTGAGCTGGAGAGCAGTTGGTTATGGCTGAAGAAAGTGCTAAATGGTAAGACTTGAAACACTGTTGAACCATTGCCAAGGCACTGCTACTGATTATTTTTTTTTACACTGGAGAGGTGGACTTTGTGCCCAAGTGGAGATGGCAGAGAATTCTCAACCATCCTCAGAAGTGCAGGACTGTTTCTGGGAGTTACGTACCTGATTCTGTGGTGAAGTACGACATGCTATTTCCAAATTCACGCTTTTGAGTCTTCACTGAACTGCGTGTTTTTAGTATACTTGGGCCTCCTCCAATCTGAGTACCTGTTTTATTTGTGCTCCCCCCCTGCACAGACCCTATATATCTTTACGTATACCAAAAGTGGTATGAGCATGGCTAAGTAGTGGAACTCTCAGGTCCTCTGATGAAGTAATATTATTAAATAGATGGTATTTTAATGTTAATTATTATGAAATAGATGAGTACAGGAATCACTGATGGATAAACAAGTGGCATTAATGCAGTGGTGCCATATAGGGTGTTGGTAGATCAAAAGCTGTTGTCACGCTGGGGCTTTAGTAAGTGATGGGAAGGAGGAATTGATTCACTCAAGTCGCCAGAGACGAGTCTCAGAAGTGCAAGTCATTCATCCTGCCTAAGCAGAAGGTGATCCTAGCCTTGGGGCTGTCGTCACTTGTTTGGTTTTCCTGTGGCCTGGCTATTCCCCTGGGGCAGAGCAGTGCATGGGAGGAATTCAAAGTCTGCAATTTTTGTGTCAGGTACAGTGCAGATGGTGTAAACAACTGCATTGCAGTCAAAAGGGATCACATGGAACTGCCCTCTGGAGTGTCTCTTTCTCTCTTTACTGGTCTAGAGTACATCAGTGGGATGTACTTTTTCCTTCGTTATTGGCAGTATGCTGTTTATCCCTCATCTAATAATATAGTACTGAAATAAGTTGTTAGGTTTTTCATTGCCATCATAGGTGGTGAGGAAGCAAAGGACTCTAAGAAGGAATCAGGAGAAGACATCACTTTGAAAAGATAGGAGGAAGGCTACAGAAGGAAATGTAAACAGGACTGGGATAATTTGAGTTACAGAATACTTCACCTGGTGTTACTACCGAAAAATATCCATACACCAGAAACAGTAATTTGGTACATTGGTATGGGAAGCAACACCTTTTATTTCAGCACAAAGTGTGTTCTGGACACAGCAGAAACATATGGGAAGGTGAAAAGGCTCTTATTTCCTGGCAAATTTGGGATCTCATAGAAAAGAGTTTTGAGGGCAACACAGGATCGTTGTCATCACAACAGGCCAACCTCAAAAAAGGCAAATCTTGGTACCTGTAGTGGAGTCTGCTGAAAAAGACAGCACTGCTTAAAAAGAAGATTACAGTCATGTGAACTCAAAGGGACCAATTATTTTTTTCAGCTGTGCTGGTCTCCCTGCCTAAAGGCATCTGCTGAACTATTCCTATTCTCATTTCAATCTAGAAAATTCACAGGTGGTTCATGTTAGATTATGGAGACCTTCATAATCATCATTTTGATGTTACTACTTCTCTTCTCACTGTAGTTCAGTGCTTTGATCAGGGGACTGGTTTTCCTTATAGTCACAGATGGTTGCTGTTTGACAGACTGACAGGCAGACAAAGTAAATAGGCATGAAAATAAAATATTCCTTTCTTTTGGCGAGTCAGGGCACTGTTGTGTGTGTAGACGCTGCTCTGTAATCCTTCTAGCTGTGTTAGGGTGGGGAGAGGGTACTGTGTAAAATGGTACACAGGAATCTTACATCATTCTCTCCTGGACCATCCTGATGAGGATTTGATCAACAAATCTGAGCTTACAATGAAATTTCACTGTTACTTTTTCAATTAAGGTGGTAAGTGTTGCCATTATATATAGCACTGTGAAATTTCAAAGGGTTAGTCTGGAAAAATCCCATCTGCAAAGATTTGCCTGATCCTGCATATCAATGGGAGTTTTGAGCACAGATCAATAGCAGGATGAAATGCTACATAATTATTGCATGTCTGGGCCCATATCTCTTTCTTTGCCTGCATTCACAATGCAAAAAAAAAAAAAAAAAGAAAAGAAAAACCAAGCAAAAAACCCCAAACCCTCACAAACTAGCTCTTGAGGTCACCAAAAATGCAGACCTAGTATAGCAATAAACTAGTTACCTAGGCAGTATAAATGTTCTTGTAACAAATTTCTTTATTATGAAAAGAAAAACCTAATAAATCAATAATGATTTTGAAATTGATGAAATACTTTGAATTAAGGACTGCTCCATGACATTTGTGGCAAGTCTTGAAGAAAAGTGACATCAGGTTGGGAAACTCTCCTGGGGTCATTTTGTGGGATTGGAAATCTGGTTTTCCATAAAGAAATTGTTTCTGACCTATTGATGGGATATGTTATTGCTTCCTTTTTGACAGGTTAGTCAGTAATAGAGAAAGTTAGTCCCACCAGCACTTAGACTGATCTTTTGCCAGGTAAGTAAGAAAAAGAATCCAATAGGGAAATGGCTGACTGGCCCCAGAAGAAAGGTCACAGCGTGACGAATTTCTTTCTCATTGTGTATCAGTTAAAATGAGCCTAAAGCTATGTTTTATGTCATTACTGTTATTTTAATTGAAAATAACAAAGCTACCAAGAAAATGGATTTTGTTTTATTGATACATTACCTAGCTAAAGACCAGTTACTTGATATTCAATACTTGAAATAAATGATTTGGTTAACATAAATATTTGAAAAGAAGTTCCATTACCAGGGAACTTTTGTTTACAGTTCTCTCTTTTCTGTTTCCTGAATGTTTTTGCAGGATCAGGTTTAGCCTTTCAATGAAGCTAAATAGCAGTTTGTCAAGTACTTCTGTTGAAAAGGAGAACCAACCCTGTTATTCCTAAGGGAACTGGAGGGGGAGGCAGGGGGAAAGGTGCTAATATTTTATTTAGGTTTTAATCCTTTTTGGAACCTAGTGGAGCATAAATACTTATGGTCATGATTCCAGATTAGGATCTTTGAGTGAGCTGTCACTGCAAACACTGCATCTTCCCCGATCCATAATTAATAGACTAAAACATCCTTTGGGGGTGGCTTCAGGTGCTGATCTTTTGCCCGATATGTCCTGTGGTGACATAAAAGCTTGGCCCCTGAAATTCTCAAACAGGACTCATGAGCAGATGGGAAATGTGGCAAGAGGGGCTGGCAGCAGTGTTTTTGGGGATTGATTGTCCGTTACCCACTGGTGGCAATGGCCGCTGTGAGGCAGAGCTCCGCCGGTGGGGGGGATTCACAGCCGGGATGGTGAAGGCTGTGGCAGGTCAGCCCACAGTTTGGGTGGCATTTGGCTTCTGCAGCACCCCAGACTGAGAGCTCTGCACCCTGACAGGCAGAGCTGTGCACTGCAAGGTAGACGCTTCCCCGCTTAGAGGAAAACAAACCAGTACAAAACAGCTTGCTCAAAGTTGCTAAACTTAATCCTGAATGCTTTCAGGGTGGGGTGGGCACCCAAGAATTTTCAAAGCTCTGGACATGTACGAGGAATCCTAGAGCAGCCTTCAATTCTGCCACCGGTTTTGGAAATGTCTGTCTCTAGGTTTTGACTTGGTAGTTCGGATTTGTTGATCCTTGTTCACAAAGACAGTTTGCAATAATGGTTTCTCCAGCTACTGAAAGCAATGGGTTTGGTTTTAAGGAAAGTATTTTAAACCATTCCATTTTTTTAAACATTGTAGGTATTGTAATTTTTAAACTAAATTTGCTTTACTTAATATGCATAAAATTCCATCAGACTATATTTCATTAAGAAAAAGACTAGGTAGGAATTGCAAAAGTTTTCAAATATTTTGCTACATACAATCTGGAAATTAACACTTCAAATTTGTATCGATAGCTTGGGTAAATGCATACCTCTGGGTTAGTAAAATTATGTGTCTATCAGTGGAAACAACCATAAATACAGACAGAAAAATATTGTTTTCACAGAAGAAATTGCTTGGTGGTTGTTAGCGAATGCTTTCCCAGATTGAGACAAATTAAGGTCAGGGAACATTGTATCTTAAAAAAAGGACAAGAAGAGAACATAGAAGATCTCATGAAGAAATAACCAACAATTATATTGTAAAAACATGCAAAAATACCTAAGAAATCCATACATTGAGATTTATTTCCTAGATATTTGAAGTAGCTACTAATGCTCAAATTCTTTTTGATCTCAAGTATTAAAAAAAGTTAAGGACATCTCTTTATAGCAATGAATGTCTGAAATAAGCATTAACCATAACTAAATCAATCTGCATTAGAAACATTGTTCTTCTTATTTGTACCTGTGTTAGATTCTGCTGTTCTTTCAATCAAGTTCTGTTGCTTCTCCCAGAATCTACAAGAGGCTGTTTTTTTCTCATTCTTCCAGCCCTGTATCATGAACCAAAAGATATATTAGAAAATAGATGAAAATATTAATACTTTTAGTATAGAATCATGCTACAAAATATGAGGCTTGAGGCTAATCTGTGAGGAATGTGAAGATGGGAACAAATACACAAATTTCCATGTAGGCTTAGGCGTTTTTTCTGAGTAAGCCCAAAGCTTTAATTGTTTGCCACAGCATAGTTGTCGTCTTTCGCTTATATTGATGACAGTTCCTGAGTTTGCCTTCTGAAGAATCCTGCAGGCCCTCTACACTGCAAATCTTACTTACATCTGTGAGACAAACTGGTAGAAATATTTGTTGGATGTGTCCCATGGTATCATTTTTTTCTTGTTTTCAGCACCAGAACTACTTCAGTTAATTTTCTCTCCCTCACCTTCTATAAAATTTTTATCTTGCATTTTATAAAATGAAAATAAACCCAAATGACTAAGGCACTCTTATTATTTAAGTTTAAATACTATGACTAAGCTGTTATCTTCAGTTACTACTGGCAAGAGTAGCACCATCCATTTCCAGTTCCTCTGTATTGAATTAATAGATGTTTTTTTAATTCATTTTAGCTGAGTTTTTTTTCAGTTTTCTTCTTGTGTCTATGCCTTCAGGAAAATTCATGAGTCAACACTGTCCCTCATTTTAGAGAACCCAAAATGAGAAAAATCATTCAGCTTGTTCAGCTTGTGTCTTTGCATTAAATCAATCTTGAAATAATTTATCCTTCCCATGAGCCTTCCAGATACACAGATCTCATTTATACAGCTTCTGTGCAACTTCCTTCACAGCTTTCATTTGATTTGCTTATCCATGTGCTTCTGCATGCTCACGTTGGATCCTGGGCTTAATAATATGCATGGCAAGTCTTCATGATGTTTGAGATACTCTGAGTAAATCAGATCATTAAAATACAGCTTAACTTAATGGATAACCCTAGAGTGTAAAGAAAAAAAAAAAATCCTTCCCAATATTGAAGTGAACGAAACTGTTTTCTTTAGCAACTTCCACAGCATTGGAAAATAATTTTTAAAGTCTACGTGGAAAACCAGCATGAAACATTATGTTTGACTTGTTATTCCCCGAAGCTCACAGTTTTGCCTCTTCTGTACACATCTTCCTTTGGGATTTACTTTGACGAAGAGATCATCTTTTTTCATGTTGTTTGCACAGTATCCTGGCACATGGTTGGGGGCTCCTTGTTGCTATTGTATTGGTTTGTAATCAGAAACATCATTACAAAATGATTTGTTATGCAGTATTCCAGTCTAATCAAATTTACATATGCTAAGACCTTGGTCGTGGATCTAAATGTATTAAAGAATGAAACAGAAATTTGTGTGCTTGATAAAGCATATTTGAATATATTTACTTTGTCTAACAGGTGAAATAATCTCATAATTCTTTTGAGCCTAAACTGCAGTGGCTGAAGTATCCTTCTGGGCCAGAGGCACTGCAGAACCCCCCAACACCTCCCGTGCTTTGTGGGAAGCTCTCTGTTAAGACACACAACCCGCTCGCTCATGTGGCAGGTGAACTGCCTTGCCAGCCAGAGAGGACACAGGTAGCAACTTTCTAGAACAAAGGCAATGCGCAATTTCTTAATTTCTGCTGGAAAAAGGGCTGCTGTTTACCTGCCTTGCCCCGACAGGGCAGGCTGCTCCCTCCCTGTGTGTTGCAGTGGGGAAGGCTTGCTCTCGATCACCAAGGACATGGCTGAGACTGGACTCAAGTGCCAGAGCTCTCAGAGGCATGCTTTAGAGTTCTTATTCCTCAGTCTCTGGACCAGGGTCTAGTCTCTGACTCAACTTGTGCATGTTTTGTTGACTTATTGTTTTGCTTTATTGTATTTTATAGGTGTCAGGGTATAAGTAGAGTGACTGGTGCCAAGGTGGCTCTTGCCCTGGCAGGGCACTGGGATGCAGCAGGGGCAGGTCTCCAAACCTGGGAATTAAGAAGTTCTCCTAGGGAAAATTAAATGGCAGGGAGACTTTATCTGAGGAGGACTGACTGGAAAGACAGAGGTAAAAAAGTGTTTTGCTAACTTTTTACCACGTCAGAGGTATAAATTGTAATTCTAGGAAAAAGTGCCTTAATGGAGGATTGGAGCACTGCTAAATGTACATTTCAAGCAAAAATGAATGAATCCTTCCAGAGACCTTGAAGATTCTTTGTAAGTTAACACTGGCACTAGGTATTTCTTAATTGAGCTGCTAGTTTTTAGTGGGCTGAAAACCAATTCCATTGCCTACTCTTCTGTCATTTGCCGTTTGATGCAGTTCATGTTTGACCTTGCACTGTTGCTGTGTTTGGTTGATCACTGGTCAAGACTTTAATCCTCTAATAGCAAACTGAAGTCATATCAGCACTCAAAAGCTGCCGTGGGCTATTGCTACTTTATGAATGTGAGCAATGTCTTGCTCCCTGACCCTTAGGCCAGCCGGTGAAGATGTACTACATGAATGTACATGTACCACCTACATGCAGTTCATGCAGAATAGCAAGCAGTAAACACTACCCTTGAGATTACAAGCAGGGCAAATAAAGTGTCCATGTGAAAGAATAAAAGCTGTAGCTGCTGCTTCACAGAGCCTAGCATTAGTACTTCTGGTTTAAAGACAATCACATATCCTACATGCATTAAATGATTGGGCCAACCCAGTAATGGAGAGGAATTATAGCACAGAAAGAACAGTTTAAAAAAAAAAAAAAGATAGACTAAAAAGATGATTGCTCACAGTTTTATTAAGCTTCAAACAAATAAATGTAAACATAAGCATGAAGAATTAAAATCAAACTGAAAGATAAAGTATCTCCTTTGTCTATTACCGTGACTTCCTCCAGGTCTACCAACCTGACTCTAAACCAACATCAGGCCTCAAAAGAATTAATGAATCTAGGATCTGAAGAGCTGCTTTCACTAAAAGCTGAAGAAGATATAAAATCAGGATAAAAGTCAGAGGCTGAAACAGAACATTTGTTAGGAAGGAGACAGGAAAAAACCAAACATGAAAACCTGCTCTGGACAAATATTTGGTTTTGGTTGTGTTTTTTTGGTTTGGTTTTTTTTTTTTTTTAAATTATTTATTGGAAGATACACTATCAGTTTTCAAAAATATAGAAATGGTGTGGACATCGCATTGGCAATACCTTCTTTGTCAAGAAGAGGAGGTCAAATTTGAAATATTTTCCATCTATTGGTTTAATTCCAAAGGTAGTTTTTCTGGATCTCAGACTTTGCATGCCTGTAAACATGATAGGAAGGCTCACCAGATTCCCTTCAGAATGAATATTTACAGGAAGAATTTCATGGTGCAATCCAATTAGCCTTTTTGTAGTTGCAAAATGCTTCACAAAAATAGCTCACTGAGTTCATGTGCATTGAGCAGTTCAAGTGAAAAACTATCAGCAGAACTGAATTAAAACCATAGAGACAAGGTCTCTCCTGGTATAAATCATGTGCATTGTTATAATAAAACAACATGTAACAGAAGCAATTCTTCACACCATTGAGTTTTTGGCATGGGAGCTGGTCCCAGAATCCAAATCTTCAGCTTCCATATTTCTTAGTGTGTAGGAAAACCTAAACTACAATACGCTGTAATAACTTTATGTTATTTTAAAATAGGATATATGTGACATAGGATCTAAAAAACCCTAAAAAAAGTTGGGATTTATCTTATTTTTCTTTAATAATGGTCTTGGTTGTGCTAGTAAATGGCATTTTCTTATCTGTAAAACATAGTGGAGGTATTGTACCATGTCCTGATTTTACCAGTTGAAGCCTCTTTAGTTTTTCGTAGTCATAAAATATATGTCAAGCACTAGGAGCAACTCCTTTATGCCTTACTTGCAATGCCGCAATTAGGATCATACTGTGTCATATTCGAAGCTCAGTGACTGTTAAATGTGCTACGCCTGCATCACGCTAACTACTATATCAGTCATTTTAGATGACCCCCTTGAAAATTGCTGCCAAAAGTTTATATGTCAGAAATCACTTTTAAAATGCTTATGAAGTGAAGAATTTTCGCAGCTCTTTACCTACTCAAATACTAAAAACTGTCAGTCAATGAAATCAGGCTCGACAGTTTATATTCCAAGACTCACTATTCAAAGATTTGCTTCAAAAATTATTCCTATCATCTGTCAGCAGTTGGGTTCTGTGTTTAGTCAGTTGCTCACTTTTGTATAGTAATAAGCACTAGAAGTTGCTACAAAAGGTCTGCCAGACACTTGGTATTTTTTTTAAATGGGATGAATCCCATTGAGTGGCAGAGCACTGGAACAAGCTGCCCAGGGAGGTGGTGGAGTCTCCGTCTCTGGAGACATTCAAAACCCGCCTGGATGCGTTCCTGTGTAACCTGCTCTAAGGTGGCCCTGCTCTGGCAGGGGGGTTGGACTAGATGATCTACTAAGGTCCCTTCCAACCCTAGGATTCTATGATTCTATGATTCTATGATTCTATGAATCAGGGACATGTACATCAGCACTACAGTACTTGAACGTTGCCTGTCGTGTGAGCTGGAAATTCAGTTATCTTGCCCAGGTACGTGGCTGTTTTCATGCAGAGCTCCAAACTGTTTCATCGGTGTCTTCAGTCCCAAATGATAGTAAAAATATGACTCAGGTACTGAATACAGGAGATTTATTTACAAAGCAGTTCACAATTGATAATGTTTTTAGAGAAGGTCCATTACCAAGGACAAGCTTTGGTTTCTGACTGAAACTCTATTTTATCTTTTTAATTTTCTGGAAGAATGCACTAATTTGCTCTGCTATAGGTAGGAATTTAGTAATACGGCTTAGGTCCAAGCTTAAGCCTATAGAAACTGTAGGCTAGATTTCAGTGTTTGTTTATTTGATAATAGCTGTGTAGCCATCAATATAGTGTTAAGAGTCAATATCTACCGTGAACTGCTATTAATTAAAAGTAAGTCACTCTTTCGTTTGTAAGTTCAAAGCTGGATCAACATCCTGTTACAATAAATGACAAAAGGACAATTGGAATTCTTGTGCCCTGTTGCCAAACTGTACCAAACCTTTCCACTTCCTCGCTTGGTAACACGATCTCAGTTTCACTGAGGAATTTCCTCAGTGCCCTTGGTCTTTTTGCTCAGCCTGAGCAGGTAGGGGATCTGGGTACAGTGGATCAGAGAGCAAGCTTATCAGTGACCAAGGCTGTCCACAGGACCTATCCGACAGAACTGCTCAGGGCATAATAAATGCACGTCTCTCTGACTGTGTTCTTCACAAAACAGAGTCACAGAAAAATTCTACTGCAGTCATCTGTCTTTTGCATACTAAAAGACAGGTTCAGTGCTCTCCTCATTCTCAAAGTATTTAATTTCCTTTTTTTGTCTTTCCAGGAGTTGACCCAAGCTCTAGGCCAAGGGCAGGACTTTGCATCCTGTCCTAAGAGGACAGAATTCAAACAAAAAGGGGGAGATTTGTCTTGGTGTCCTTTAGTTGCTGATGTCTTTTGCATTAAATTCTCACTGGATAAATGAAAATAATGATGGGACCAGGACACAACAGCAACCTAGCCACAATGTGTTAACCCCAGAGGTTTTTATGGCTCTTGTAAGGGCACCGCCTAATTTTCCTATTGGGCCAACTGTCGCTGAAATAGAACTAAAAGAGGTTTCTTCCTCATTCTAAATTGTCATTTTCTCCTGTGAAATGTGCTCTGTAGCCCGAGGAGGAATAGTCGGTCATCAGGTCATTCAGCGTGGTGCTGCCTTGCCTCCTGCAGGAAGATGCAACTTCCAGAGATCTATCCCCACCAAATGCCCAGTATCAATCAAGCCTTTGTATGCAAAGGGTAAGCTATATCACAGAGCTTCCTCTTAATATGGTATGTTGATATGGTAGTTACAAGCATGTGCATCTATTTCTAAATGTATTTATGTGTTTAAATATTTATGGCTATTACAATATAGGTATAAAAAAGGACCCTAGCTGATGTTAAATAAATGCATAAACCCTGCACAGGAGTGTCAGTGGGAACATCTTCAGTGACGTTCCTGGGCATTCAACCAGGCTCTCCCCAGAAAAAGATATTTTGAGATTCTCTGCTGGGTACAGAGTGTTCTGGGAGACAGATTGCCCTTGGACAGGAGGAGAGACAAAAGCATTTCTAACAGTCTGCTCTTGTTTTTCTGTAATCTGGTGAGGAGCCTTTTAGCTGCCTCTCCTAGCCATTTTAAACACCAAGACTTTGGATGGTGTTTCTTTAACTTCAGCATCATTTCCCTGGCCTGTCGCAACATGTTGGCTATCAGAAATACTCTAAAACACAGGCATCTAGCAGAAGAATTTCTCCAAGAATGGAGCCAGAATGTTTTTAATTACACGATATGAAAATCTATTGTATCTAATATTATATTTAGACCCTCCTTCCTTGGCATTATAAATCTGTGTGACCTTTTATTACAGACAAGAGAAAGTATGATTTAATCTGAAACAAATGTCTTGCAAGGAAGTGGCTGCTTTCAAATCTCTGTTACCTACACAAAGCCAATTTAAAATAGATAACTGCTAAATTGAGACTCTAAAGGAGATGAGAGTATTTTATTGGTCAATAGTGACAACAGTGCTTGGGATTTGGTCAAACATATTGCTGAATCCAGTACCTTAGTTTGACTGTCATAGTCTTTTTTGTTTTGTTTTGTTTTTTGTTTTTGTTGGTTTGGGTTGGGTTGGTTTGTTTTTTTGCCAAAGAATGCCTGAAACCCCCACAGGAAGCCTGAAACCATGTAATTTGCTACAAAACTTTTGAGGCTCCTGACTACTTCTGTTGGAGCTGTCTGTCAAGAAAATAAAGCAAGTCAGATTACAATGTTGAATCTAAATAAAGTTGGACTCCTTAACCACTTGTTGTGTTGTCTACCATTGCTGGAGTCATAAATTGGCTTGAGAAGACAGGAATCATTTTACGCTTTTTAGATGCTTTTCAAAGAGTTACGTGCCAGTTGTATAATGGAAATATGTGATACTCTGTGTACCCTCCAAAGTATACAAATGATGGTAACTCCAGTATGAAGACCACCACCAGCCCTAATCTTAATGCTAAAGCAAACTGCTTTGAGAACATGCCTTACTAGGATGACTAAAGAAGGTCAGTGGTGTTGATGAGGAATTTTACCATGAGTAGTGTAGACTCTTCTGACTAAATATTTCTAGATTAAAATGTATAATGTAAAAAAACCCAAGCCTTAAATAAGAAAAGCTAATTTAAGAATAGGATTTGTAGTAATATTAAAGGTGGTTCTCCAGGAAGACAAGTACTATCAAACCAATATTTACCGCGTTGCATTTCTGGCTACAGGGCTATTTTTACTTATGTACCTTTTTTGATCATACTTCAGTGGGGATCAGGTCTGGGTTGTCGCTAATCCTGGACAATGCCATTCCATGTGTAATTTCCTGTGGTCATTTGGCAAGTGAAATCCCTGGATCAGTTTAAATTCCCACTGCTGTTTTCAGAGCTCGTGACTAGTGACAAAATTGTGACCAGACAGGTGAATCAAAGTATTGTTTAATAGCGGGACCACATAACAAAGAGTAGTTTGCAACAACCAAAATATCTACATTCATGATTATTTCACTTGAGTCTGTCACCACCCTGCCTTGGAACATAGGAATTTGGGTTTTATTATAAACTGTAGGTCTGTTCCTTATATGAGTGCAATTTCTTGAGAGTAACTGCTTTTGTTCTCTGAAGAAGAGACTTTTAAAACCAGTTTAAAATCCTTTGCATTCTCATTTTTTCTGTGCCTTTCCTCTTTAACGACCTGGTCTGGTGAGTTCAACAAGGGGTCAGACCTTCTGTTGCCTCTCAAGTGTTGCTAGATGGGTAGTTATCTGAAAGTGTTGCATTCTTTTCCACTCATGGGAACTAGCCCTTTGTTAAGTTAATGTTATACATTTGGTCTAATATTTAATATATGTAATACTTTGGCATTATTGCAAAATGACTCTTGACCAATGTGTTTACCTACTACTATTTACAAGCACTGGCAAATCTTCCTGTTGTAGTTCAGATTTTTAGCCCCCATAAAATAACCTGTCCCAGGAGTTTACTGCCTCTCAGTAATGTTAGCAGGAGAAAACAGGTATATTGTCTTAGCCCAAATAGTCTGTCACTGATAGTTTTCCTGACTCTCTTGTGATAATAGTAAGTTCTGGTAAAGAAGGGTGAGAGGGTATTGACTTCTACAGCACATTTTGCTAGAATTTATCTGTTAATCCCAAAACGTCAGAAGTCTTGTACAGGATTGAAAGAAATATTTCTGTGGTTTCAGAGCTAACAGTGAGGCTGGTCTCTCTGCTAAGAGGGCTGTGTTATTCTGTCTTGCTAAGAGCCCTGGATACTATTTAAAAATAAATAAACCATATTCCCTCTAAAGTTTGCCAACCTATATTTTATTTAGGATCCTCTTCTTTCAGCCAGATCCTGTAACTGAGACAATATTCAGGATCTTTGTCCACAGGAAGACATATCCTTTTTCAAAATAGTGAATGAAGATACAAAACAAGCCATTTTTTTTTTCCTTGAAATTATTAACAACTCATGCAGATGGCTGTTGGCAAAAATGTGCACAAGAATGGCATTATCCAGGGAAGAAAGAGACCATGATTAGGTAAAAATACATATGGCAGTGACCCTTTAATGGCATAAGCATTGCAAGGCACAACTGCAATTGCTTAAGCACAGTAATGTCACATACAGTTACGATGGATATGTTTGCCAGCATATAGCTCTGGTAAATTTTAGCATCACAGTAACATAAACTGTGACAGGCACTCTCAAGTTGCTAAGTTCTCCCAGACTGCTAAAGGTCTGCAAGACCCCTCTGTTGGCCCTGCGAACCCGTGCTCACACTGTGAGGTCTCCCAGGCTGCCCCAGCTGCGGTGTTGGGACATCATGGAGGAGAAGGGGGGGGTGTCACTCTGCTTGAAATTAGTTTTCTTTTGCTGGGGTCTCCAATACTGCTTATCTCTGTCTGGTCCCACCTCGTAGTTATAGTTATCTTTTCGTCCCCTCAAATCTCCATGGCTGGGGGTCTTTTGTACTCCCTTATTCGTCACAGCCTGACCATTTTGAGTCTGGGGAGTTTGCCCCAGAACTGCTACAGCTCCAGCACTGTTGGTCTATTTACCTTATGGCTTGAGAAATGTTAAATCATTATTTTACTAAATATGTTTATACTAAGTCAATAATTTAGTTATTGCCTGATTACTTCAGTCAGCAATCTGGTTAGTTCCTGTCTTGCCACAGGAAATGTTAACTATATTTGTGTGGGGCTAGCAATGTGGTTGCTGACTCACCTTGGCACAACATTATTTTAATTTCCCCTACCACTAGTTCATAATATTCTGATGCCCCGAGTTAAAAAAAAAAAAAGATGGCTTTTTTTTTTTTTTTTTTTTTTCCCCCCCCCCCCCCCCCCCCCGCCCCGCCTCGCTGTNNNNCCCCCAAGTTGCTCTGGGGTTTTTGGTTGGGTTTTATTTTTCCCTCATTATTATTATTGTTATTAATAATAACAATAACATTTTTTCTGCGGATGTTAGATTTTGTCAAAGGAAAAGATGGAATGCTCTAGACTTGCCAGAGAAAAGTACTTTTTATGCTGTCTGCCTCTGTAACAAGCAGAGCAATTCCTGAACTGCTTTTTGGAACTCCCTTAACAACCAGCCGTATCAGCCCAGTGCTTGGTCCTCTGTGTGCTGCCTCTGGAAACTAGCTTTTTGCTGGATCCACTCACCTCTGTCTTGACTGAGGAATTTCTTGAGAGGCAAAGAGCAAGCAGTGAAGCAAATGTTCCCCTCCCTTTGCACCTTGTCTTCTCGTTCCATAATACCCACTGGTTTTTATTTGCAGGCAACACCAAGGAAGGCAGTCCTTCTCTGTGGCCAAAGGAAATAAGGCTACATTGCTTCCTAAAGTAATTGTGAACTGAAACAATCAGTAGTTGAGAACTGACTGGAATCAAATCCCTTAACACAGAACCAGGTTAAGTGATTTATGGGATAGCATTGCTCTAAGTACCTCATAAGGCAATTTAGTTGTGTCCCATTCAATGGAATGTTAAAGAAAATACATAAATTGGTCATAAAACTGAGAAAGTTAGAGTTTTACTAAGTGCTTAGCCAGCTCAGCTATTGCTTGTGATCCTTTCTTCATGCTATAGCTCAAATTTCATTAGAAGCTACTTTTTCTTCAACTTAAATAATCCTTTAAAATCCTTATAAAAATGGAAGACACACATGCTTGAACTGTTTTTCTTGTAGTAAAGCACACATTGCACAAATGAAACTGACTTTCAGATTATGATTTGCACAGTACTATGTAATATAAACGCATCTGAAATTTATAGCACATCATGAACTGTTTAATACTCAGCACTTAAACTGCTGTGTTTCCACAGCAAGCTGTAATAACTGAAGATTTAATACAGAACCTGATGTCTGGACAGTTATTAACATTGTTTTCTTAGTATTTTACTGTCTGCCTGTAAACACTAGTTTATTGAAATGTAATAGTATGTACATGGTCATATAAACTGTGAAAAAGAACAGGTTGGGTTTTTTGCCAGAGGTACTGCAGATGTAAATGAGAAAGTCTAGACCTTGAACTTAAACATCCAATCCTATATACAGAAAAAGTAAATCCCTTCCTACCACACTGGTTTGACCTTGTGTAGGTGTTCAGGCTGTTTAACTAACAGCCGGAGGAAACTGCCACTCTGGAGATCTGGTTTGTTTTATAAACTGCTATTCCCTTTAATGAAGTAGGGTTCCCTCCCTTCCCCCCTTATAATCTGTAAAAAGGAGGAAGGACATTTCAATGTATAGTGTTATTTTTACCACCAGGTCCTGTGCCAACAGAAATGTAGAGTTTAATTCTATTAGATGCCAAGATTAAAAATACCCAAAGAATCTCCATAAAATAACCATAAATGGTTATGACTTGAAGTTTTCATGCTCCAAAGTAAGTATCTTCTTGGATCTTATTTAAGTATATTTTAAGATTTCTCCTTTTACTCTTTATCACCTTTGGCAATTATTTTAGGGCAAGACCTTAACAACTGTACAAAACAAAAGCAAACACAAAATGAATGTTTATGCACAGATAGGAAAACTTTTGCCCAGGTGTTGAAGACAGTGAAGTATAATATTAACTGACATGAGAAACTACAGTTTGTCCAACATATTTAAAAATTGGGGTAGGATGTTAAAGACCTACCTTCATTAATCTAATTGAGAAAATCCTAGTTGAACTGTCAGAGATAATCCATATCAGTCTCCAAAATGATTTTTGTGAAAGAAGTCTATCTTGTTCATCAGAAAGGGGAAAAGCAAAGAAAATTAGGGGCTGTTTTGGGAAGGGAGATGTCATACCTTAAGCTGCCACCTCAGCAGAATTAAGTCCAGAATCTGTACAAATAAAACCAGCTTTCATGCACTTTTTTTCTAGACCTTCACTCTCTAACGTTGGTCCTATGTTTTAAGACTTGAAGTCTTCAAGTCATTCCTCTGTAATCCATGACGTGATTTCCTGCTCTCTAGTTACTGTTCTTTGGCTAGATCCTAAGTTTCAGAGCTCCTCTGTGGGTGCTTTTCTTGCTCTGTCTGCAAAAATAAGTAGCTGAGAAATGGACCCAGAATCTAACCTGGTAAAGGATTCTTCCAAGTTGTTTAGTCTGTATCAATTTTGCTCTAAAAAGAGAAATTTTGTAATTAAATTTGGTCCAAAGCTAACTTCAAACACTGCACAGCTGCTTCATATATATAGCTATATTAGAATTTTAGACACCTGACTAATGCAATTTATTTGATGGTGCTTTAGATCTAGACATTAGCATATCATAGATGTGGCCAAGAAGGCATCTTGCATCTCTGATACCTTCTGAATACTTTAGACACACAGAGGCACTACCAATACTTTAGCTGTATTGAACCTTGCAGTCACTACTTTCACAGAATTCCCAGACCAACAGTGAAGCCTTTTGTCTGTGTGTGTATTCATGTCTTGTAGATGGAAAAGAAACTCCAAAGAATTCTTACTGGTCCTATTTTTTTTTAGATTGTAGCCTACAGTACTAAAAATACCCATTCCAGCATTAGAAAAGAAATCTGAAAAGGAACAAATAGACTTTACTGTGGAAAAACTGTGATTCATTTTTAGCTTTATGGAGCTGAACTGTTCTTTAAAATGGCAACTGTTTCTCTTTTAGTGTGAGCAGGTATTTTCTACGTTTACAGGTAGAATAAACAGACAGCAAAGGAAATATCTGCTACCAGTCTATTTTACTACTAACATTGGATTCATTCACTCTTACACAAAAAAAGTGAGCAGAATGGTTCTCTGATTCAGGCTGTAGCTAATTTTAGCTACAGTGAGTATATCTATCACATATTATGAGTTTATACTGAACACAGATACCAGAGGAACTGTAACTAAAAGACTATAGATTATGCGACGAAGACACAGAGGACCGCATTCACTAGTCAACAGCACTGCTAGCCTTTTACCCTTTAGAATGACATTTCAAAAATCCTAACAAGATCTGAAAGGGCTTTAGTAATTATGTTTCTTTTTTTTCCAGTAGAGAATAAAAGCATCAGATAACAAAGATTAAATGAAATATTAAACAGCAGGATGTGATTTTTTTTAATGAAGTTTTCTCCTTCAAATTGCCCCCCCTTGACTAAATAAATCAGGTGATATATATATTCTACTAATATGGTGGGAGATATGTTTCACAAACAGATGTTTATTCACTATATTCTTGCATGACATCAGGCCTCCTATATGCATATGGTGTATAAAAGAATGCAGAGAGTCTTTGGGCAGAATCCAAGTATTTTAATACCCTTCAGTTGCTCGCCAGCACTGCAGCTCATTTCCTTTAGCTCTCAGATTCCCGACCTGTGAATGTACAGCCAATGCCATGTTGACTTTTGCAAAGACTGATTTTGCTCCAACAGAATTGTGAGAACTGTGGCCAAAAGTCTGATAGATCCAGCACATCTCTTAACACAGGGTGGAGTTTTGCAAACCTTGGTTTTGCCAGCCTAAGGCATTATGAAATCCTAATCCTGACTGTGCCATTTTAAAATGACTGAAGGAACTAAGACTTTAAGGAATATACCCTAAAGTTTGAGATAAGTGTTCTGACATCCTAGACTTAGGGTAAATAAATCTTGTGCTTTTGATAGGCTGGCTTGGTGTCATCATCTGGCACAAACAAGGTAATTTGTATCAATAATTAAAATTGCAAGTATTTTGGTCGTTTCTTCTGCATGTGTATATTTAAGACAGAAAAGTACAGGAAGAGATTTCATTAACATAAATGACAACAGCAATACAAAAATTTGGACCTGCTGTCTGGGTAAAGACAGTACTGCAGTGAGAAATCTTTTTTGAATCTGTCTGTATAGGATTAAAGTTTAAAAACCTCCCATAATTACCTTCAATGTGAGCTTGTTTCTCATATCAGCATCTTATTTCAAAATATACAGGCATGCATAAGAAATAAATCCAAGTCGAGTATGCAAAATATGTATTATTATGGCTAATTAGTGCTCAACACACGTTCCAAGTACAGAAGATGCCATCATCCTGCTCCTGAACTAGGGGAGCTTAGGCAGGAGAGAGGGATGTGATGTAGAAACAGAGTAGTTTGTGAGCCAGCATCTCCTAGACCACTGCCACGTACCATCATTTACACTTCAAACCTGAGAGCTTAAAGCCTTATCAAGCAAGAAAAGCAGTGCTTCATGCTGCTGTATGAGTGTAAAATTTGCACAAACTGCAAGACAGTAGGGGTCAGCTTGCACCACTTGTTCTGGAGCAGCCCGTATGAAACATTTCAGCCCTGGTGTGGAAACGGTATATACCTGCTCTGTGCAGGATTACTCAGGCTGACAAGCAATGGCAAACTGGCCACAGCAGACTCCCCTTTGTTCAAAGTCCAGCACTTGTATCTCTTCCCACTGTTAATTCTCAGCTTCAGCCTTAAGCCTTGTCATCAAGCACATAAGCAACCAGCATATTCCTTGGCTGACAAATTAATCTGCATCTGTTTGAGAGTAAAATTATAGTAACCAGCAAAAGATGATATTTAGCACTACAGTAGCATGTATGCTGATATAAAAAATGTTACTTGCTTTACAGGTTTTGTTGTTCCTTTTTCTAGCTTTGTTATTATTATTGTTTTAAAAAGCATTGTAATTATTAAAAAGGGTACTACTACACTAATAGTATGTTATTTTTTTTGTTTTAAGGACAAGACTTCTCTTGACCTTGATATTATGTCTAAAAAGAAGTCAGAGCTTGCTAGCTGATGATTCCTCCAATGTCAGGAAAGTCTGACCTAGAAGTGAGTAGGTCAAACTTAGCCCAGGTGTATATATATCAAGGTTGGTTGAGGGAATATAAACTTTGAACAGACTACTCCTCAGTCAGCTAAGGAACAAATGCTGTGTTCAAACAAGCACCAGAAAAATCATAAAGTCTTCAGTCACTTATGCTAGCACAAATAGCTGAGTTATCTTGAAAGCACACAGCAGAATAAGGGTCTTAAATTCTGATTGTATTTGCATTGAGCATCACCACATGAATAAATTAAGCTCAGTAAAGCCACAACAGTAGACCTGAGTTTAATCCATCTGGTACTTCTTATGTTATCTTTTGTGTTACTCTTTTCAAGATAGAACAAAGTTGTACAACATAAAATTAATTATCCCCTTTAAACTTAGCTGCATTAGCACTCCTAAAGATGTCTGTCTGAATAGAAATGTAATAACCTACCAAGGCACCTCTGTGTGTTTGATCTACCTATTTATCTATCTAATAAGCTACAAAATCATTCAGTAAAATCAATATTACAAAATATTTGGATATATCTAATATACTTATTGTGTTTTAATATTTTTTCCAGGCTGTTTTCCTTTTCTTCCTACCTAGTATTTTCTTGAAGGCTGAAAGGACAAGAGAAAATATACTGTAAATCAGTTGGCTCTTACTTGATAGATGATTATAAAAAACTTTTGATCTTGAAACAACATAACCTAAAAGCCTTTTCTTTTTGGCTGGAATCCCAGAGTCTGAATGTCATTCAAAGACTACATTTTAATGATATATTTCTTGATACTCTACATCCTTGTATAAATTTGTATTTTTTGCATTTTATATGTTATGCTCTCGTGCTTCCCATGAGGTTTCTCATGTTCAACTTTGACCATTTCATTGGTGGTATAAAAATTTGGACATTTAAAATAACATTTTAAAGGAGTATTTCAGCATAGAAATATCAGAGCTCGCAGAAGCAGAACCTTAAAGTGAAGCAAAAGTAATCTTTCTCCATTGCTAGATGAAACCAAAGAATTTTACACTAAACAAAGTGGTACCATAATGAAGAAGAGAGATAGATACTTGGGACAAAGCACAAACTGTTAGGAATTAATATTACAAAAGATATCTTGTTCAAGTTTACTTGAGTAGAGCTGCCTAACTAGCATGTGAATTTTGATTTTATTTTCTCTTTGTGGCTCCTTATCAGCATCTAATTTTCTGGTTTTTCAAACATGGCTTACGATTGAAGGCAAATTCCTTTGCCAATAGTCAAACAGGTACTGTGGATAAATAGTGAATTTACATTGTGGCATATATATATATCTATATAAAAAAATATCCGTGTAATCCAGTATTGAAGTAAGCACAAATCCTGAAAATATTTGGCTTCAACTAACTTTAATTTAATGAGAAGAGTAGGAAAATGATTTACTTCAAATTGTTTTAATATTACTGCATAATACAGCCTTACAAAATTGTCATGAAAATTTACTGTCCCACATGCAAATGTTTATTTGTCTGCCTTTTTTCACATTAATCTATCATTATGGTGAATTAATAATTTTTATTCACTGCATTGCAAAGTATTATTCATTTCAGCAAGTTGCATGAGCAAAAATTTGCCAAACTGCTATACTGTAAATACATATTTCTGTATACTTGTCTTTGTAAATAAATCATATGTTGTTATCTTTGTAGCTTGCTCATGTGTTGGGTATATAATCAACACTGAAACTGAAATAAAGCATGTGAGGATTACATAAAACCAAAAATTGTAAAAGGCACAATTTTGGGGGGTTTATTTTTTAATTTTAGGAATATTGCAGGCATGAATAATAGTAGTGTCAGCTACGTGATAGGCCTAATTTTTAGTTTAATAACAGATTTGTAGTATTTTTCTCATAAATCAAACTTACCAGATTTAAGCTCCAGGTTATGTCGTGTCAATGGTCCAGTGCCAGTGATTCACCATATCTCTCTGTATGCGTGCTTGAGTAGGAAGTATGGGGCTAACAGATCGGGACTTATTTCATAGACAAGAGGATTGATATTGATTTCAGTGCTCTAACAATATACCTAAAGTGTGGAGTGTGGGGCAATGCAAAAAATATATTACATTAAACAGCCATAGCAAGGTGGCTCTGGGAAGGCTGAAACACTTCCATAACTCAGAGTATTACTTTGGGTCCTAGGAATCTCGATAAATTTGCTAACACATCTCTGGGATACTTATATTTCTGTTTCAGACTTCCATCATAACTTCCATAAAATGTATGTATATAGAGATATTTAAAGGAAATGATCCAAAAAACTTTGCTGGAATTTTTGGGAGGAGACCATATGTAGAGATTTCTTAGGGTACTGTAAAATTAATTTGGATTGAGAACATTAACCTACTTTTATATTTATTTGGATATTGGCCTAAGGATTCCAGTTTGGTGGATATATATTTTGATTTCAATACTGAGTTTAGCACAATTTGAAATGGAACAAGTTTCTGATTACAAAGCATAGTCCTCCATCAGGCACTTCTGTGCAGTTGGATGGTTCAACTGCGTGGGTCCTGAACCTGAGGTGGCATGTGGCAGGTAAGACTGAGAGATTACAAGGACAAGTTGTCCTAAAATTTCAATAGTCTTTTACACTGTAAAGAATCAGAGGCCTAGAAAGCTAGATCTCTATTCTTATCCTTTTTGTCTTTATTCAGTAACAACGATATTAACTTTGACAAACCAAACAGGTGTCAGCATGAGCCAGTGTTCCTCTTGAATCTTCCTTGGATCTGGAACAACTTTTCCAAAGTTGTAACCGTGCTCATTCAAGACTGTAGTTATGTAGAAAAAAGGCAATTAAAAAAAAAAAATACAAAATTTTAGGTCGTTACAATATCTACCCATATGCTAGCAAATGGCTACTTTGGCATTGATTGAAGGAAGATAATCAGTTTCAACCACATTATTGAAAGCTTCTGTGTAACACAAAAACTACATGAAAAATCTATTTTGATGTTGAACGGAATTTTTTGATGAGTTTATCATTTGATAGTGTAGGGCTGGTTGAGGTGCTGGAGAGGGATTAAATTGCAGGAAGTTCTCTATCAGTGATGGGGCATTAAGGTAGATGAGGTACTTCAGTTTTTAGAAGAGAGAAGGACTGGAAGTAAGAAAACTGAGCTGGAAGCAACAAGAAGGGCAAGTTTCAACAAATACTTAGTGGTCCCAGAGTTCATGAGAAGGTTCAGAGTTGATTGAATTACTAATGAAAATCAAATAACTGCCAGTAATATACTATGTAAGGCGACAAGCTAGTTTTACCAATAAAGAGGATTAGGAAAAAAACCCCAACAAATCCAACCACTTATTTACACAAACAGAAGCATTTTTGTTGCAGAGTAAAAGTCAATAACTGAGGAGATAACAAAGGCATCTCTATGAGTGTTTATGACAGCAATTGTATCTGCCAAAGGGTGGAATATTTTTCCGCATTCAGGTGAGTGATGCCAGAACTGAAGATTAACTTTAGATCTAGGATATATTGTATAATTTTCTTTTTGGCATTAAACTGATTTAAATATAGGGATTGAGCTATGCAAGAGTGGGAAGCAGATAAACTATCATTAGCATCATTCTAGTAACACCAGCTGCAGTGAATACCAAACAGGTTTATACTTAGCAGGGGAAAGTAAATGTAGCTGTACTGAGATTTGGATATCTATTAACAGCTTGTTCAGTGCCTGAGATTAGACTAGTCTCACGTCAGTTGATATGTTTCACTCACAGAGTGTTCTGCTTAACATTAAGCTAATCATTGTTTATGAAAAAAAAGAAAATAATAAATATCTACAATAAATCAGACTGACCTATAGTATACCCAATCCCCGCCTGATCATAAACAGAATTTATTATTTCCTTCCTCTGCTATCAGCACACAAGATGAACTTTCAACAGTTCTGGCATTTAGACTGAAAATTTAGACTTTGCATTTGTTCTAGGCTTCTCAATGTTGTTTGGTTTTTCTTTTTTAATATAAAACTGTATTTGTCTGTATTTTTTCTTTTTTGTGCAAAACCAGCTGCCGGATAGCGTTTTACTGCATCAGAAAGCATTTCAGGTCAGAATTTCCCACAAAAAACAGAGGTACATATTTCAAATTTTTCAACCACAGTAGATCACCCCTGCATTTTTCACTGTGAATCAATGTATAGGAGTTACCAAGGTAATTTCAGCCACAGTAGTACCACCTTGTGTTGTATTGTGAAGCCATTTTGGATTAGTGTCTTTTAGGCTTTAGGCACTACCTTTGTCTTTGCCTTTAAAAATCAACAGTAACAAAATACCACTTTTTTGCATAGGCAGAGAGCACCAGAAGGGCTGTTTCGGGCTTCAGTGGTTAGGATCCGGGACAGCCTTGCTCTGTTTTACTACTACCATCTAGTGTGTGGCTGCAGGACAACGTCACTCTCCATGCACTTACGATAGTTTATGTTAACTCAGAGTGGAACATGGCCTGGTTTTTATCCCAGTTTTACGAGTGTGAGTTACTTTGGACTAGAATATAGGTGAGTGCCACTGATTAGGAGCCATGTTGAGTAATGCAAAACTGCCTATGAAATTCTTGCAGGTCCTAACCCAATTAAATTCTGAGTCCAGGACACGCAGAAATGAAGCTTTCAGAAAAAACCTTGAAAGCATATGCTTAAGTGCAACTGATTTCTGTATGATTTCAGTTGAATGCATGCTCAATGTCCTTTCCTCAGTATCGTCTCTGAGTTGCACTGAGCCAGAAAGAAGCTGAGGGTGTTAATTGCCTTGTATGATTTTGCCAGTGGTTTAGTAATTATAGTGTTAGAGAATTTATGGAGATTTTCTCACAGGAAAGCAAAAAAATCCTTCCTGGATGTTTATTCAGCTGCAATTGTAATAGACTGAACTTGAGCAATTCAGGGCCAGTGGTAAAATTGCTATTGACTTTTCTGATTCAAAGGCTGGTATTTATATATCCGATGAAAAAAAGATAGTTACAGCTTATCTGGATGAGTAGTGGAATCAGAGGTGAGATATAGTCACAGTGATAAAGAAATGCAAGTAACTCTCAAAGTTTGCTCAGGTATCAGTCAATGCACGGTAATTCATTAGAAATCTATTCTAAGAAATGTGTCCTAAACCCTTATTTCACATGAATTAGATGCAGTGTTACTGCCAAATGCTGCGTGAACTAAGTCAGTCGTAAGAATTCCAGTCATCAAGCAAAATACATCTTAGACACATAACAGAGATTGATTTGAAACAAATGTTAATATCAGCTTCTTTATTGAACTAGGATAGTACATACTGATTTTAAACTTATTTATTTCCATAAAGAAAACAATTGGATGCTTCTGTCACCACAACCTTAGTAACTTTCTAGACCACTGTCTTTTTCTTCAATGACTGACTGTTATTATAACATCACATGAATCACACCGTGTAGTAATTTTCTGTTTTGATTTTCAAGGGGGTTACGGAAATTTAAACTTCAAAAATTGTCTATCACAAAAATGCTATCTTTTCTGAAGAGAGCAATAAATAAACTATTTAAAAGTGAGTATCTTTACACGTGTTCTGGATGTACTCTGGAGAAACGTTGTATGATATGAAGAAGAAAGTCAGCAAGTTGTACACTGAGAAGGCAAAATAGTTCAGACTTAGCTGACTTAGCTTCCTGTGTATGTTGTATAGATGAAATGGGAAAAATAGAAAGCTTTGCTTCTTTCCTTTTTCCATTTCAGGATATAAGCAAAATTGCTTGTCCCCTGATTTTTCTGAATCTGAGATTCCTAAGCATTATGGAAACTGCCAGCTGCTCCAGCAGATAGACACCATCACACACACACACATCTGGGGTGGCAGGATACTTTTGTGAAGGGTTTGTGCTTAACTGGAGATTTTATGGAACTATTTGAATATTTTGATCACCAAAAAATACTTCCTCTAAAACAGTGGGAGCAGGAAATTTTCATAGGAAGAAAAGATGTTGCATTTAGTGCTACGAAGCTGGTGAGGGGTCTGGAGGACAAACCTTACAAGGAACGACTGAGGGAACTGGGGTTGTTTAGCCTGGAGANTTGCTGTAATAATTTTTCTTGTATCTCTGAATGTCCACAAAAATTGCCTTCATCAAACCTTACATTCTTGACTAACAAAAGAGAAATATCTATAATAATATATAAATTTGGTATTTTGTGCCAGGTCATATATTTCCCACCCTTCTAGGAAAACCTAGTACAGAGGAATAATAAGAGAGAAAAAATGGAAGTGCCATGTTCAATCTGTGATGGACATAGATAGGAACATAAAAATCTTCTCTCATCCTCATAAAAATGAGTGAAGTTACTTGTTTCAGGTGTTAAATTTAGCATTGGAAAAGCTGCTGAAACTGGTGCTTGGATCAGTCTTACCTTGCTTCACCTAATTTTCCATCCACTTCAGTCACCAGTTCACTTGTGTTTGGACATAGGATTAAGGCAGAAATACAAAAGTAATATTGTTGTTCTGATCATTCTTTGGCTATTTTTTTGTTCATTATCTCTCATTTTGGGCACAATGATGGAGCACTGCCTAGAGGTAGGTCAAAAATATCACTGAGACTTGTCGCTGTGTCCTGATGGATGCAAAGCTGCCACAGCTCCATATCCCCAGCCATAGCCAGTGGTGAGGTTGAGAATGTATAAACTACAGATGACCATTTGGATTGGAGGAGTAGTACCACAACAGTGAGTATTCACGTAATTTAAAAAAAAAAAAAAAACCCAAATATTTACCTGTGTTTCACAATGTTAATTTTGGGAAAATTAATGTGGGTGCTAGGTACTAGTACATAGATTATTTGAGCCACGATTACAGGACCCAATACTCTTCTGTTGTGCCACTGAACCTGCAGAAGGACAGCAAGCGAAAGTCAGTGGGAGGAGATGTTGTGAAGTTCACCTTTAACATGCCGTTAAGTTAGAGGCTTCACCCCCATCACATCTCAGAGTGGTCTCTTCTTGTCATGATTATCTGTACAGATGGGAAGACAAAAACATTCAGGAAGAAGAATGTAGGAAGATTAACTTTAATGTGATGATTGTACTGTTAATTTATTTTTTTTTGTCTCAGCATGTGAGGACTGTCTGTATATAAGACTGTACGGCCTTATGCTATAGAAACAGAGAGTAGAAAAGCTCTATTAAAATTGTCAGTTGTACAATAAAATCCCTGTAAATATGTTATTGAAATAGATAAATTGATTGATATAAAATCTAAACCATTTCTCCATGAGAAACAGATAAGCAGTTGGCTAGAAAAGTCTAACAGGCAAGGTGAGAGTGTAGCAATGTAGACTTTCTACATTAAAATAAAACAATAACAACAAAACCCCCAAAATAAAACACTCAGCATAAATTATTTCTGGAATCTATTTTCTCTGCTGGCAGATGACAGTGATTACACTAATTATAGTTATATTTTCCACAGAAGTTTATGGATAATGTATGAAATTAAAATATTGCTTCAGATTTTGTTTGTCAGATGTTAAAATTACAGAGAGAAAAACTTTATGTGAACTTTTTGAGAGCAGTAATCTCAGGAAATGGGCAATCCAAGTTTAGCATTGTTTTGGCATTACATTCTCTTTGCAGTAAAATGCTGAACAGATGTATCTGATAGCAGTTGTAACCTATTCAGAAGGAAGACTGCCAGTGCTAACCTACCACTGGTAGAAAGCAATAAAGTGTCTCTGGAACCTGTTCACTACATATGGTTTGCCTGAGGTTACTGTCTTGCCTCTCTTACAATGTTACCCAATAAATCACAGAAAATATGTATTAATTTTGAACTTAAATGAAAGAAGACAAAAATAAAAAAAATAAAGAGAAGATTGTGAGGACTGCTAAATATTTTCATTTCAGAGATGAAATAAACCATTTATGAAGCTAAACTATTAAAAAAAAACCACCCTAAAATAATGCCAATAAAATATCTTTATTGTTGTTCAATATATTTATTTTCTTTCCAGAAAGAACTAGTATTGCAGCCAAGACTTATACAACATCTGCTGTGTTAATTATCAATATATTACTAAGCCCTCAATTTCCTTAGTCAAACATAATTCTTCAAAACATTACGAGAAACAATGGGTTTAGGAGTATATCACTTGGGGATTTGATGTACTGTTCGACTTAGATTCTTTCATTCTGGCCAGATGGAGTTCATAAGAAGTTGTGGGGGAGGAAGCCTCTAAACTATTGCCAAAAAGTCTTTACTGCATATGCAAGATTTGCAAAAATGGTGAAAGAACAGGTTATCCAACAATGGTCTATAGGGAGAAAAGGCATACATTTTACATATCAGTTATATCCTTAATGTAAATTCAAAGGCAATTCTGCTTCAAACTGTAGAATGCATGTTTCACATACACTGCAGCTTCCATTTGAAATTAACCATTTGCTTAATCTATTCCCATATCTGTTTCTACAGTGGAAGTACTGAAAATGCCACAGAGCAACAGGTAAGGAGTTAGAGTCTTCCTATGGTATGGATCAAAGACTAGGACTTTGGAAGATAAAACAAAGGAATGAGACAAATGCTCAAAGAAGTCTGCATATTTGATTTTGGATTACTTACATTTGGAAAAAAAAAGGTATAGTTTCTGTTACCTAAGTTGGGATTTATATCATCTGCATCTGAGCTTGTCACCTTGACCTGCCTTAAAGTCAAGAAAGACAAACTACCCCTTTTAGTAATACAGCTAATTTGGTTTTGACAATTACTGTGCTTGAGGAGAGCTGCTGATGTTTATATTTTCCCATTGGTGCTACAGACAGCCTATAAAGGCAAGCTCAGATTCTGATGTTTACATCGGCCAAGTGAACCTTTCCACCATGGCTACTGGTACGTCATGCTACCGAGTTTATGCTGTGAACTCAAATGAGCTCAGAGACAGTGCAGTTTAATTCTGTTCTTAATTTATTTCTTCATTTACTATACACAAGATCCTCAACAGAGCCTCTAAGTTGTCCTGGAATTCAGCAGCCAGGAGTCAAGCCCAGGCCGCATGGCATTTAAGTTCATTTGGGTCATGGGATGAGATACAGCGAGACTCATCTTTGGGTCTGTTCTGGGTAGGTGAACCTTGGACCATGTTATTAGACTTGCCTGCTTGTTAGACATGGATTGTGCAGACGATTCCTTTGGACTATGCAGAGATTTCACGTAGATGAATTTGCTTTAAGGTCAAAGAGATTTTTTTCCTCAGGTAATATATACATTTGTTACACTATATTGTAACTAGTAGACTGTATTTTAAAATATGTATAACATTCTTTTGGCCTTCAGAAAATGTTTATTTAAAAAAGATTGGCTATATAAACAAATTTAGAGAAAAAATATATATATCAAGTTCTACAATTAAGATTTCTTTATTTTTCATCTTGGCAGTTCTTCTTGAGGAATAAAAATTTTGGTCTTTAGGAATAATAGGCCTCATTCCTAATGGTCATAAATCAAGTCAAAGTAGCCTGGGGGATTTGTACCAGAGAATGATCTGCACCACCAGGTAAAATTACTCCCAAAGGAAGATTATTGGTGTAATTCCAATGAATTCACTGAATAAATGTGTCCCTTTAATCACATATGAAATATCTTCCTCATATGTGAAGTTACTAGCTTGCAGAAAGTGATTTCTAATATGTTCTTTCCTATCTACTGGCTGGCTGAATTAGAACTAACAAAATGTCTTCAGCTGCTTTTCTTCTCTTACAGAGACAATATTATTACTTTGTTACTTCACACTACTTTTAAAACGGTGAAATATTTTGTCGGTAAATAAAGATTAGATTGTCTCTGTAGCCTTAAAATCTTTGAGTTTTTATTAGAAAATATACATACTAGTACCAAACAATTTTAAATGCAGTCTGTAATGTAGCTCAACAAAGCTATATTTTTTCTCTTTTAAATTATCATCTCTATATGTTGACTAATGTCTACAAAGAGATGGGAAAACTATAACCTTTTGGAATAAAATACGAAGTTACGAGCAGCAAGATATACATTAGGAATTAATTTGGTCTTGCTTTTTCCATTCTATGAACAGAATAGAACATATAAATATCTTTGAGTTTCTGTAGTGCTTTAAGACTGATGATGGTGTTAGAAGCACATTTCTTCTACTTCCACAACTTTGAAATGATGCAACAGTAGTAATTTTTGCTTGAAAGTTGGTATCTTTTTAGACAAGTAATCTGAGGACAACAGATAGCATTTACAGTCGTGTGTGGAACTCAATAGAAACAGTTACTATCATCTTTTTGCCATACACCAGAAAATAAAATTATTAATATGAGATGGATCTACCTATGCAATAAATAATAATTATGATAAAGAAAAATGTGTTCACTTAAAATAGATTTTGCTGTTTTTTCCTAGAGATTTATTTTGTTCACATGTAGTTTATAAATGAAATAGCTGTGTTTGACAACAGAAAACATTTGTTTTCACAATATGGTACAAAATTTAAGATTTTCTGCTAACTTTCATTTGAAGAAAATGTGTAGTGAAGCCGAAATGCAAGAATTGGACAACTTCAAAGTCATACAGGTTTTGGGCTTTTTTCAGAACTATTTTAAAAAACTTCTGATTTATTGAAACGTGAATCAGTAATAAAAATCATAATATACAATTAGATGTTTAAATAACATGAAGGTTGTGATACAAACTGACAAAAGACAGGAAATTTAAACTTAAGACTGTAACTCTGGCTTTAAGTCATGTCATGGAAAAGCAGAGAGCGTTATAGATAGAGTGTCAGCCTTAGCTTTCAATTTCCTGGCTTTTGTCAGTTTATGTCACAACGTTAATTATGTTTAACATAACTTCTGGATTTAATTTCCTTGTCTATTTTTCTGTAACTTCTTGTTTTTGCTGCTGTTGTTATAAGGGAAAATAAATTTCGTTACAGTTGAGAAGATACATGTTATTTAGTAGAATGATTTTTTTTAAGTTGCATTGTTTTTTACTGGGATAGAGTTAAATTTCTTCATGGTAGCTTGTATGGTGCTATGTTTTTGATCTGTGCTGAAAGCAGTATTGATAATACAGGGATGTTTTATCGACTGCTAAGCAGTGCTTGCACAGCACCAAGGCCTTTTCTGCTCCTCACCCTGCCCTGCCAGCGAGCAGGCTGGGGTGAGCAAGAGATTGGGAGGGGACACAGTTGAGACAGCTGACCCCAACTGACCAAAGGGATCTCCCAGACAATATGATGTCAAGCTCAGCAATAAAATCTGGGGAAGAAGGAGGGAAGGGGGACACTGGGGGGGACCGTGTTTGTCTTCCCAACTAACTGTTATGCATGATGGAGCCCTGATCTCCTGGGGTTGGCTGAACACCTGCCTGCCAATGGGAAGCAGTGAATGAATTCCTTATTTTGCTTTGCTTGCATGCACAGCTTTTTCTTTACATCTGTCTTTATATCAATGCATGAGTTTTTTCACTTTTATCCTCCCATTTCCCTCCCTCCTGCTCTGGGGGTGGGTGAGTGAGTGATCTGCTGGGGAGGGCTGAGCTGCCGGCCAGTGTTAAACCACAACAAAAATGTATCAAGGAATTTCTCAAAGCCATAATACGTAACTTGGAAAGCCGATCTTTAAATATCCCATTATTGTTAATTAAGAGTGGATGAATTTTTTTTTTTACCTACTTATTGAAGATTAAGGTCTATTTATTTTTGTAAAAGCCTTTTGCATTTTTTTTAAAAAAGCAGTAAGATTATGTCTATCATAATTTTAAGGCCAGAACAGATATCCTAGATAAAGCAAAACTATGATTTCTTAGGTGTTATGACACTTATAATCAATGAGTCATATTCTGCAACATAGAGTTTAGTGATTCCAGTCAACACAGTTTCGTTGCACAAGCTTTATCGGGAGAGGAGGAGCCTGGCCTTGCTGTCCTTGACACAACCCCTGTAGAAGTTGGTGAGGACATGGAGTGTACAGGACCTCTGCTCTGAGTGAAAACTGCAGAACTAAGGCTGCAGTTTCACTATTTTAATTTGCGTTAAAATTAAGGTATTGCAATCTCTTCAACAATGTTGTTATGGTGGTCAGCATGAAATCTGGACTGGTCATCACTTCTAAAAGACTGAAGAATGCATGGGATGGTTTACTTATGCCTCCGTAAATTACAAAGTTCAAATATCAAATATAATATCAAAGGCATTTGAGGCACTGCCTTGTTACCTGAAATGTCACTGTATGGAGGACTAAGAGCAGACTTTACAGATATTTATGAGGGGAGTAGGGAAGGGTGGGCATCTGTATCAGTTGCCTGATTAATTTGACAATATAACATTTTGCACAGGTTAGCAATTCCTTTAAATATTATAAACTTATAGGCTGCCTAGAGAAACAGAAGTCAAAATAATTTCATACCATTTTAGCTCCTTCCCCTGAAAGTCCTTTGTCTCCATAAGCACTGATGACCTTATTATTATGTTGTGAGTTGGTACAACTAAGAGAAAACACTTCCACTCTGCTGACATAATTCTGCCCTGTACTCTTGTGTTTAATTCCCTGTTGGTTTTCATATTTCAGTGGAAAACAGAACCATTAATTTTTGAGTACCTTTCATTACCAAAAAAGAAGAGTACTTATTTATGTATTTATTTAATTTCTTCAGGACATAAGGACATTTGTGCTAAGAACAATTGATTTTTTGCCTAAAGCGGGAACCCTTAGGTATTGGCCATGAATCTGATCTCACTTGGTGCACTCTTTGAAGTATTATATCTACCTTGAAGCTGAAGTCTTGTATCACGCTATCCTTAGAAACCTGGATGCAACACAATGACTTTCAAAGCACTTATTCCCCAGCTTACTGGCTTTTCAGGAGCTTACATTTGGTGTAGCTAATGAGATGCCTTTAGATCCAAATGTGAGCTGTTTATTTAGAATAGGAATCTTTTATCTGTGTAAATAAATAAATTTCCAAACAGTAAAAATTTACAACAGACTTCTGGTTGGTTTTAGTTTGATATTTTGTTACAACTAAATAGGACAACTTTTCTACTTCGGTTACTGGAACTGGACAGGCCAAATTAACATTTCTTGAGGAAAGCAAGATCTTGGATCCTAGGTCTTGGTTGTAGACATTGTGTGCTGATGGATGCTCATGCCTTCTTTTGCTCCCCCTGTTCAGCAGGAAAATTCATCAAGTCTCAGTGACTCGCAAATAAATCAAGCTTATATGGCCAGCTTTTTTTTTCTGACTAATATAGATTTTAAAAATAACAGATAAGTTTCAGATTTAAACTGTATGCACTTTAAAGTAGTATTTTTCTGACTTACAATTCATGAAACAGACAAAACGCCCTCCAGCCATGGACATAGGTTTTTTAGTAAGTAAGGAACAAATATGCAAAAACCAGTAGAAGTAGATGACTTAAATGACTTTGCTTGGTCTAAGTTGGACTTTTTCCTCTCTTCTACTACTGGCAAAAATCCTTGGAATAAATTGTACTTGCAGATCTTGGAAACAATGTTTTTTTCTATAAGAGATCAGGCAGCTTAATTGATCTCTTTACTATTAAATACCATTCAATATATTTTTAACAGCTAAACTATTTGTGAGTTTAAGAAAAGTTTTTTCTGTCTTAAATAGAAGAGTTTTCTTTTGGTTAATGCCTTGTGATTTTGCTCAATTTCAGTTTAGTGAAATAGTTTTGAATTATACACCCAGAATAAGATTCCCACTATTCTCACTATTAGATATCTGACCACTGAAGTCAAAGGAAGTCTTCGATAGACTGTAGTGTGCTTTAGCCTCAGTCTCAAATGAATTTTTTTGTCTGCTGTTTGTTTTTCTGTTTTATCCACACACTAATTTAATTTGATGTCATAATTTTGGGTTGTGGTGTGTATTTTGTTTGGTTGGGGTTTTTTGTATTCATTGCTGCTTAGATTCATTTCCTTTTATCCCTAGCATTTATATTTCTGATAGCAATTTAAGTGGTCCCAGGAATCTAAGATATTCATAAGAAAAGGCATGACTTTTATAGGAAATAAAAATTTGACTGCTAAGTTTATGTGAATGTAACATAACATTAAAAAATTAGATTTTTTTTTTTAATAACTGATAATAATAAAGCTCTCTGATGAGCTGTAAAGTACTGCTATGGAAAGCTGCTTCTTAGTCACCACTATACACTATTTTCTAGAGAGCCATTGACTGATAAAGTCATTTTTATACCTTACCTGCTACATTTGTATGTTGCCATATTTTTTTTCTGTAACCTAAGACCTATATATTTAAAAATTAAACATTTCTGTGTAAATGTTTCAGAAAGTGATCTCAAATGTTGTAGACTACAGTTTCTTATTTTATTTTACAGTTTCTTGTTATTGCCAAGACAGAGCCACAGCTCAAAAAGAGCAAGCTGTGCCGATAAACTCCTCTTTTTTATGTCACCAGCCTTTCTGCTTATTTGTCTTTCTTTTAAAATTCCTTATTTACCACATTCAGCAGGACTGAACTGCTGCAATAAAAGCAAAAGCTGTTTCTCCTTTTTTTTTTGTTTTCCTTTTGCCTTCTGCTAAGTATGTCCCAAATATGGCCAACAATGGTCTGTCTACCTTGGAAACAAGCACCAAAAGTCTCTTTTGTTTTGCTGCATTCCTCCTCTGCTGCCCCGCAGGAGCAGGTTTTATAGCACTTACAGCACGTCAGCAGCAGCAGCAGCAGTTCATGAGGAAGACTGTGGCTCATAATCTGCCATTAACACTTCTAACTGGAAACTCTCTGGGGTGACTCTAGACTCCAGTGCCTGCAACACCAGCTGGCCTAGCATCCATGTGGGCTACTTTCTGCCCTTTTCCCATTTTTATTAGGGAGTCACTCTTGGGCCAAGAGGTCCTGGGGTACCTCCAATCTACCCTGGTGCATTGCCTCCAGAATGTGAAAGACGTGTGGCTCTCATCTGGTGTCTGATGGCACAGACCCTTCCAGCAGTTCATGGCTGCAGGTGCGACCTCCAACCTGTGATTTGACACTGGGACTGACCAGCCGCTTAAAGTCTGTTTGCAAATGTGCTGTTGTTCATCTGGTTCTGGTTTGGTGGACTCCAGGTAAGTTTCTGATATAAACAAGAAAAAACCCTGTTTTGGGTACACAGGAGAGCCCACCCAACAGTTGCTGTTCTGCCTTTGTAATATTACTTGTTTTATACTGACAACCATGCAGGAGAAGGAAGTTTTAAAGCATGGCTTCCCTTTGAGCACCCAAGAATGAATTATTAAAATAACACTTTGTGAACTATATATTCTGTCTCACACATATATTGTCTCAAGATGATCAGCCTTTTTGTATTGTGACATGAGAGGAAAAAGTTGCTTTGATTCTGTAAAAAATGCAAATTACCTAAAAAAAAAAAAAAAAGAACAAGCCAGCACTCTCTTTGTTCTTTAGACAGGAGTTCAAAGAGACAAATGAATCTGTTTTCTACTCATGCAACCTTGATGTGGCTGATAGATTGTTTTGCCATCACTCCCTCTGCCACGGGGCCTGACAGAGATCTGTTTGTTCCCAAGGTGCCTGAGACTGCAGTCCCATCCCTACTTCTTAGTAGCCAAAGAAAGTGGTATAATAAAAGGTGACTGCACTCTTCTGCTGGTTTTGTTTATGTGTAATGAACTAGGGCAAAGAACTAATGACTTATTTAAATTAAAAAGAAATTTTCATCCAGGCCGATCTCCTATTTAAGTGCCAAGACATTATTGAAGAAGGTGGGGGCAGCTGCGGTTGAAAAGGAGAACACAGATAAAACCGAAGCTCTCATTTTAGAGGCAGCTTTTTTTTTTTTTTCATTTGATGTAAACTTGGAATTGTATTTTCTGTTCCTATTTACCCAAATACGATGTGAGATGAGCCATAGTTTATCATACCTAGTCTTCTAAGGAGCTCCTATGTTGGAACCTTTTCAAGTTACGTCACTACGTTGGCACCTAGAAAGCAGGCATCACTGGGCACTTCTTATATAAATTATGAGTTATTACGAGTAACGTTTCATTTACACATTTTAATAAATATGTACATAAAAGCAATATAGGGCAGCATCAGTCATGGTCCTTTTAGTATCTAAAGTGCACAGAAACAAAATAAGGCAGTAAAAAATGCACATGGGGGCCCAGCTTAAAGAAAGCAAGCTGTGTCAGTGGAATACCTGTCAACTGTATATGGATTTTCATGTGATTAGTAACTGGGGATGTTCAGACTACTGTTTCCAAACTAGCTCGTTCTTAGATTTATTTACTGGTCCTTGTGCAAAGAGACAAGACTGACTAGTGAAGGTATTCTTTGTGTATGGAGCTGGGATGTGTGAATAGGTAATATGGGAAACAGGATTACTGTGTTTCCACTGATATATGGTCCGATTTACTGCAGTGAAAGTTTTTTGAGACTCCCAGATAAGACCAAAGAATCTGAGCTCCAACATATGTATGCTTGTTTCAAGATGCAGTTACCATATATGATTTCTGTGTTGAAAACTTTTAGATGTCAGAAAATAATTAGTATTTTTCAAGATGAGCCTATTTGGCGATATAATAAAATGTACTTTACGGAAATGTTCAATTTTAGATGGTAACTGAAACCAAGGAAATATTACATTCTTGGTTCGGGGAGAAAACAAATGGAAAAAACCCTCCTTTTCACTTCAAAAATATTACTTAGGATACCCCACTGTGACAATTCACCACTACAAGATGGTGCCTTTGTTACTCTCAAGTACAGTGACATACTCCAGGCTGAGTATTTAAATGTATATTTTAACTATTAAACAAAACCAAAGATATGATAGCTTTTATGAGTTAAAATGAAGAAAACACTTTGCATATTCTTAATTTAATTTCTTATTTTTTTGTGTTAGTAAAAATATTACTTGTTTCATTTTCAGTACTCTTCCAATGGAAAACACTAAGTATTCGCCTTAAGTAAAAATTTCCGTCCTATATTACTGTTTTTCTTAACATCACCTTTAATTTATAAAACGTAGAAATGATGATACATTCTTTTGTTTATTCCAGGCTTCAGAATTTGCCAGTACCTGTGAGGCATTTGTTATCTCATAGTAACATATCTCTTATCTGTCTTACTGGTTAATTGCACCATTGCCCAGCACTATCAGCTGTATAACCTTGATTAATCTATTGTTTGAGAAACTTCCCATATTCCTGATGGGAATATGAGCCTGAGAGGGCTCCATACCCTAAAAATTGAGAGATTTTTAGACATTGTGTTTATTATTTTGCAGTTTTTATCAGAAGATTGGTACTTAGAAACCAATCACATAAACACATGATGGTAAACAATTATTTAGACTCATAATCATTATATTAAACACAACATCATATGTCCAACATATGTAATAAAATTACATTTAAATGTATCTGTGAATCAGTGCATGAGGAAGCACCTAAAATAAGAATTTGTGTACTATTTTCTGTTCATGGAGTTCTTTATAAAAAGGATAATTTCTTCGCAGGTGTTCTTAGCTATGTATGTAATTTTAATATTAAGACACAATGGATTAATTTAGTGCATATTAAGAAGAATGAGGTAATATTTAGTTATAAACATGTATTTTATTTTATAAGCTACTATTGTAACTTTATGATAAAGTTGGGGAAAAAAACCCCTAATATCTTTCCTATAGAAAAACAGTCAGTCTTTGATTTCACCAAATCTGCTCCATTTCAGAGCACTCCACCTCACTGTGAGGAAGTCTGCACTACCTGTAGGAGTAAAAAAAAATCTCATTCACCACCTAGACTTGTGCTGTGATAAATTTATAAGTGTCTTATTATTCTGACTGCTAATTTTTACCACTAATCAGATTGCAAAGTAATGAGTCCAATTCTGTATAAAATCTAGAACTGGGTTACTTATCTTTGATTTGTGGTGTTGATTTTTTGGTTGGTTTGGTTTGGGTGGTTTTTTTTGCTGGTGGGCATTTTAAGCATTGCAAGTTACTTAAAAAAACACTCTTTCCTGCAAGCTTTATCTTTCAGGATTAGCATATTTGGTATCCTTTTCTTTGCTTATAAAATCGGTGTCATTACAGTGAATCTTTCAGTACCTTTCTCTTAAATATTTTTGCCTTTCCCTATGATGTCGGATTCACAGTACTGGCCCAATTTTCCTTTTAAAAATGTAAAAGCAAAACCTAAGAACTTGGGAAAAGTCATGCCATTGTAAAAACATGTAGTAATGCAACCTTTTATTAAATTTTTAAGTTACTTTCAGCCACTCCTATTTTCATAAACAATAGTAGGACAATTGTATGAGCTGATAGAGGAGAATTGCTTTCTCAGTCTTCTAAGCAGAAGTGAGAATTGACATTCACAAAAAGAAAGGGGGAAGAGAGCAGTATGATAGTACATGACAGTAAATAGCCCTACCACGAAAAACTGAAAAGTGGGAAAGGAAGCTAAATTGACAACCTTACTATGGCAAAAGAGAACACAGTTTATATGTGGAGATAAGAATTTATTAGGAGACTAATTAAAATCCTAAAAACTCCATCAAAAATCCTCAGTTACTTGCAGTAGAGTTGCAATGGTACTAATGCCTGCAGCCGAATTATCTAATTAATGTAGAAGAACCTATTTGGTAATACAATTTAATTTCTTACGAAAAAACATACTAATGCCCACCCTTTTTCCTCTGGTACGATGATCACCCTTGCATTCTCCTCCTGGCCCCAAAGGTTCAGCAGGACAGAGGTAAGGAGTTTCAGTAAGACATCAGCATCCCAAGTCCTTTACTACTAGGAACAGATGCTGTGGCAGCCCAGCAGTGGGGTGGCTGCCACCATGCCTCTGCAACACCAAGATGAGCCCATGTAAGTCATGTGGGCCCGTGCTCTCAGGTCAATAAAAAGCCTGGGCCTTTCATTAGGAAGTGTAAAAAAAAATTGCATCTACTGGGATACAAGAAGCCTGCAAAATCTCCAGGCTTTGGCTTAATATCTAAATGTTTTAGCATTGACAGATAGGGTGGAGGTCAAATGGCAGGGGCCTTTGGTGTGCCGTTCGTAGAAGAGTTTCAATTTAGAGAAAAAGGGGATTGTAATGATTTTTTGCTGATCTCTAGCTGATATGCTTTCCCTCTTTTGAAAGCTCCCGTTTCATTCATGTATTTGGCACAAAAATCAATCTAGTACGAGCTGCAGCAAGGCTTCATAATCAGCTATTACAAAACAGGAAGATTGAGCCTGATATCAGAGAAAAAGAAGAATTTCACCATTGTCTGCAATTTAACTGGACACTCCAAGATGCTTCTCAAATATTACTTGCCTACCTGTCGCGCCCCTTTACTCCCACCCTCACTATATTACACTGTAGCAGCCAATATGAAATCACACAATGGAAAGATATGAAAATATATTATTTAAGTGTCTTGTTTCTTTTTACTTTACGCATGTTTGAAAGCACTGTATGAAAAATCACAATACCAAGAAAGAAAATATTAGAGATCAATAATGAAATTCTGCACTTTAGATTGATAGTTAAAACCCCCACATATATTAAAGAAAACACTCTCCTTTCCTCTTACTATAACGAATTTTGTTATAGCCACAAGTGCCTGGTCTATATCTTAGTGAAGTCAACATTCATATGTTTGAATAAATCTAATGTGAAACTGAAACTTAACCCAGTCTGACTTTTTTTTTTTACTGGATTTTGGTTAAACCAGTTCATAATTTAACAAAGGCACAGGTGCTACCTATGTTTGGTTTTTTCCTTCCTCACATTAATGATAATCTTTGTACACTTTAAATGTCATTAGCAGCAGTAGGATTGATCTATAACCTGATAAAAAATTTGCGGTACTGCAAGGTGAATTCAAAATTTGTATTTAGTGTGAAATGGTGGCTGTTTGAGTGCCACTGTTCATAGCACTGACAATTTGACTGCTGTAGCTGGAATTTCATAAGTAAAGATCTTCCAAGCAGCAATGAGCACCAACAATAATCCTGGACTGAAATTGGTTCTATTTATTGCTTGTTTATGTAAAGATGAGAACTGATGACTGTATTATAACAATGTGTGGTTATGAAACTCTGACTTAATGGAGTTTTGTACAACTGAAACCAGTACTTAAGAGAAGGAGTAATATCTAGATATTCTTATGTGTAACTTTGTAACTGGAAAAACACATTGGTTCATCTAATTCACCAGTTTATGATCACATCTAGAAAAATCTGCCATAGGTTTTTGTTAGAGCGTAGACTCACAGATAATGGGTAATATTGCCTACTGGAAATCCTGATGATGTTGAAAGGTTAGAAAAATCTAGAAAAATAGGTTATTTTAGGATCTAAGTACAGTTTGAGAACAATGACATGCATCTAATTTGAGTATGTTACACAGATCACGTGAGAAACAGACCTGTGGCTGAAACTGTGACAGTCACAAGGAGTAAGATGATGGCCTCGATGGGGCAATACTTACCATATACTTAATTACTGAGCAGTCAGCAAGGCTAGTATTTGAAAAAAATACTCTATAATGTGATCTAAACTCATTACTTAGTGCAACAGTTGTTCAATGTTTAACAAAACTTCTAACAAAGCTAACAAAATGAAGGGTATCTTCTAAAGATATTTTGAAGGTTTTTCCTGACATTCAAGGCTGCAGAAAATCCAAGATGGTATAATAGCTGGACCACATAATTAGGGAAATTAAAGTGAGATTGGTGTTAACCTGATCTTGAAATATTTTGTCAGAAACACATCTGGAGAAGAGAGCTTAGGAACAAATTAGTTATTTTATCCCTCATTTCTGTTTGCTTCAAGAGAAAATTTTTGAAACATTAAGATACTTAAAGACTTGCAAAATGTCTGTTGTAAATAAATATTTTCACAAGCACTGTGTTCACTTTTTTTTATTTTTAAAGTAAGTCATCAGATTCCCCAAGTATTTCATTCAAAACACCCCTTGAGGTGGGGAGACCAGTGTCACTCACACAACACTGCTCATTTCCATGTCAGTAAGAGTCAGCATACATGTATGAGTGACCAAATGTCTACTCCATAGCAAATTTCTGCAGCATTGGATAATAATCAAAGGCTTTCAGGAGTCACATGGGAAAAAATAATAACAGTAAATGAATCTTTGTAATGAATCTTGTTCTTCTGCTTTGAGCTCTGTCTCTCTCAATCTCAAAAAAAAAAAAAAGTTAAATGGCTTTTTCAGTGGCCGTTTTGGCATTATTACGTCTTCTCTTCACCCCTTAGGAGAGCTTTTACCTTTAATTTTGGTGTATCCTGCTGTGGCTATGCTATTACTTAGCTATGACAAGAGTTTTAAAATTACAAACATGTGGGGATAGGGTTGCTGCATTTTGCTTTAGCCTTTCAAAGTGGCTTGTTGATGTTAATATACAGTACCCCTGCTGTGCTCTTTTTTCTTATTCTGACTTTCTTTTTTGTTACATTTTACATGTGGAGCCTGAGTGATTGATATTTCATCAGTTCTTCAGTGCAGCATGACACAAGGATGTGCTGCATTTGGCTTTTTTTGAGCTCTGTTGCCACTGAATTGTGACTAATAGCTGGAGCTGGACCTCTAATGGCTTCATGGGATCACCATCAAATAGAAACAAACAACTATTTGCCACATCATTAATCTACAAGAAGTTAATTAAATTCCTTGCATTTTGAATATGTTACCTTCTCTACAGTATGTCAGCAATTAGTGAGTACTATTCTGATCATGTATACCACCGACTTGTCTTGATTCAATGTTCAATGTAAAATTCAGTACATAATAGCATAGTTTCATTAGTAAAAAGATTTGTTCCAAAAATGGAAGTGTTACAAGATTTTATAAAAAAACCTTTCATCTATATATTTTGTCTCTAGATGACATAATGAAATGCATTTTACAACTTAAATTTTTACAATTTTAAAACTCCTAAATACAAAGGTATATTTATGTGTGTGCACGCACAGCTATATACATAAGGACATACCATCAGTAACACAGTCACTTCATCTATAGTATATATTTTTTTCATAAATTAAATTGGATGCAATTTTTCATATTTAGCTTAAAATCATTTTGGATTTCTAATAAGAAGCATCAGGAAAAATATATTGTAGAAAGTTCAGTGTATGACCAGAGAAAGTGTAATTTAATTTTTTTCTAAAATTAATGCATGTTTTATGGGTGTATGTATTGGTGTGTGAGTTTTAAATTCAGTTTTTCACATGCATATCACATTGCATGCTTGTGTTAGATTTGCAGGCTAGTCACAGTGGTGGTGGTAGGTGGCAATCCAGAGACCAGAATGCTAAGATTACATCAGAAATAGTAGGAGCTAAAACAGGGGGGAAAAAAAATCAGCTTAGCTAAATCTGCAAGAAACTCAGGCTGGAGGGCTCTTTGATTATATTTCTACTAGATAACCTATTTGAGCTATAGTATAAATGGATAATCCACATAAGTGCTCTTATCAGAAACCTTTGGCTCTTTGTAGTGATCTCACTAGGCTACAGTTCTTCTACCAAACCCTCAGTGATCACAGTAACAATAATAAAACCAGTTAACATTGGCTTATTTAGTTACATACAAACATTTAATTTTTCTGTGTTAATTTTGCCACTGTTGCTGTTACTTTAGTGAATAATTTTGTGCATCTTTTTGCTTTTTATCTTCAAAATGCAAGGGAGGGTTTAGCAGCAGACTCATACTCAGGCTTAGCTGTGGAAGGCAAACTTAAAGAAACAAACCAAACTGTTCTCATGTATTAAGCACAAATATATGAAAGTAATATAGTGTATATTCATCTTTTAGAACAATAAGGAATATTGGAAAATTAGAAGTGAAATATATAATGAGTCTTATTTCAGACATCTCAGGAACCTAATACTAGTACAATGAACTACCTTAAAGATTCATTAAGTTTTATTTATTTTCTATCATGTATCAAAACAGAATGAAAAAGATTCTTTCCACTCTTATTCCACTGAAGTCATTTCTAGTATTACAACGTTTTCCCCCCAAATTATCAAAGGAAAATGTATTGCAGCAAATGAATGAGAAAATCTTACTGTATCATCAGCTTATTTGATTTGAATGCAAGCAGATCCACATCCTTGATGATTTATGTGTTCCCCAGTGTTTACTGCACGGTCGCCTATTCGTAAGATCGCTTCTACTTCCTACATGCTCCCACCTTTGACCATGGAGTGTGCTACTGGAAGAGAAACTCCACATTCAGTGTTGTCAGTGTGTCATTATTTTCTTTACAGGCTCTACAACATTTGGCTGGGGGTCTTTTAGTCTATCATGGAAAATCAAGAAATTGCTTGACAGCTTTAGCTGACATATACAGAAACTCCTAAATCTTCCATTTGGTGGTGAAAGTTTTGAAAATGTAACCTTAAAAGAAGAAACCAGAAAAGCAGGAGGGGTAACCTGAGAGCTGCTGTGATGCGTAGAGAAGGGGCACAGCTCCTTATTTTTGAATGTTTAGAAGCTGTATGCATCATAACTTGGTGTCTTGCTTTCCATATTACCAGTGGTATAGCAGCTGCCAAAAAGTACACGCTGAAGGAGAATTGTAACTTAAACCAGTCCTCTGTAGGCTATGGGAGTGCTCCAGCTGTCAAGCTGTTGGGTGTTCAGCAATGTAGATGTTGGTCTGTCCCCCAGGAATCATCCCATCCCATAGCCACAATGGCTCAGCATTAGTCTCTTATGCATTGCTGTGTTACAAGGCTACAAAGTCATGACAAGGAAAAATGTGTTGTTATTATTTAAAAAAAAAAAAAAAAAAAAAAAGAAAAGAAAATGTCCTCCAAAGAGGACATTGCCAAAGTGTTTGTTCTTGAAATAATCATATCCTGTTGGTTAGGAGGTGCATCCATGAGGTACAAGATTAAGGTTTAACTCCTCTTTCTGAATCACATACACAACAGTAATTGTTTTGGAAAGCAGTTTCTTATCTTCCTTTTCAATAGTTTTGGTTTACTTCAGTGAAACAGAGGAATGTATGAATCCTTAAAACTTTTTCTGGGGTGTTGGGGGAAAAAAAAATAAAATAAAAAAACCCCAAAGCTATGCATGGGTGGCAAAGCAGTCTATTTCCTGGAACTGTTTTTCCTCTTGGAGAGGTAAACTTGATGAAGCTGAGGAAACAGCCAGCTTATGTCCCCTCCATTGGAGAGGCTTGCTGTGAATAGGCACATAATGCATTTCCCTGTGGAACTCTTTACCTGAGAAGTCTGCCCACCAGCACGGATTTGAGCATGCCAGAGGCCTGCCTCTAGCTCTTGGCAATATTGTTGTGTGTAAAGGAACGCAGTGCTGATGAAACAGGCATTGGGGCTGATATTCAGAGACAGCAACAGCAGTTGCAAGCTTCCCTTTACTGATTCAACTGCATACCTTACCCTTTTACTGGCACAGCCACAGTTGTAAATTCTTATGCATTCTCCGTTTCCATTCAATATTTGGCCTGCTGAGAGCATCAATTAAAGTCAATTGCAGTGGAGTTTTTAGTTTGGGGAGCTATATGCAAGAAATATATTGAAACAACTAATGTTTTTTATTAGAGCAAGAAAAATTGAACCTCGTGTAATGTACTCTGCCATCACTTCACTGCGCTATGACTGCAAGATGAAGTTTCAGATCTGTCTTGCTCCTGACTTTGTCTTAATCTGAACATTCAGTATAAATGTGAGTAAAACTCCATATCTTATTACTAGTCTCCTGGGTTTCTCCTAAACAAATACAGTAGATTAAAATGCGAGTTCATTAGGTTAAAGTGCTTAATTATCTTAAAACTCTTAGTGCTAGAGTCAGATGTCAGGATTTGATTAGCACTGCAGGGAGGCTCTGTAAGGAGCAAAATGGAAATTGCCATTGTCCTAGTATAGTTAAAATGCTATAAATATGTAAATAAAGACACAAATATGGGTCTAGATACATATGCAATATTTCTTAACTCTCAAATGAAATAATTAGCATAAGTTATCTTGATGTATCCCTATCTCTGATCCTTAATTATATCGATGTTACATTATTTAATATTCCATGACAAGTTGTCATAATCACATTCCTTTTAGTCTTGTTTATTGCCTTCTCTACTTATTGAAGTACCTTTTATTTGTTTGAAGTGTAGAGAAAAAATTAATATCATTTATTGTTGACCTTTAATGCACCAAATTATAGAGTTCTGTGACTCTCCCACAAGGTATGACAAGGTATTCACAAGGTATTCATTCTAGCCTTGTCTAAAAGCCAAGAAAAAAGGTCATAACGACAAATTTTAACTTACAAAGATTACTCTACAATGATTAATGAGCCACCGCACAGGGAAGAAATGGAAGTACTGTGCCTTATCATAAGGCAGCAAAACTGTGTTAAAGCATCAAGAGATGTGTATTTTCACCTTCCTTCTTTCATTGGTTTTCTTTATTACTCAAGCAGAGATGGTGTATAGGAAATCAGCAGACGCTGATTTCCAAGTGAGAAAGATCTATAATGAGTGTACTGTAAAGGTTTCTTTACTAGGTGCTTATGGGAGGAAATGGAGCTTGATGTGCTCCCGTTTCAGTGCACTGTTTGCAATTCAGTCCCTCCAGTGAGAGGAAAGGGTCATGCAAACTACCAAAATCCACATTCAGTATCATTATTGTCCTCACGTTCTTCAAAAAAGAACAATAATCTAAACACTTAATGGCAACAAACAGGAAATGAAATGGAAAGTGGTCATTAGATTAATCTTGAGCTTGCACGTCCATGAAGTTCTTTTATCTGGCTATTCTTAGCTTCAAGGGGCAGCCAAGTCAGAGAGTAGTTATATTTCTTCTGTGTTAGGGCTCTTTCTTTCCAGATTGCAGGGTTTTTTGTTGTTGATTGGTTTTTTTGTTTGCTTTGTTTTCTTCCACTTAAGGATTTTACTCTTAAAATATGGTTATTTTCTCTTAAAAGCTTGAAATACTATTTTTTCTAACCCAAGATGAAACCTGCCACCAAGTACTGCATTGAAAGATTCCTAACAGATGCAGTTCCAGGTGTGTAAGTGGTTGTGGTTTACAAAGGCGGAGGCAATGGGAGCTAAAGCATGCCTTTGGTAGATGTGTCAGTGCCTATGGCAAACTTTAGCTAGTGCCAGGCAGTGCTGCATAGGAATTTGATGTAGTTTTGTAGATGAAGCATCTGATCTCTTCCCTTTGGATGTCTAGTGTGTTACACAATATTCATGATGGTTTTACTCCGCTGAGGCTGAGGTATTTAATCTGCAGCTTGCTGCAGGGTTTTCAGACCTGTTAACAGGGCAAGGTTCAGGGAGTAGCCTCCCAGCCTATTTCAGTCCCAAGTGGGACAGCTTTGCTGTATAAATATTTCAGTTGCATCTCTCTCTCTCTCCCCACCTCTCTTTTATATGACACTGTATTCAGATTTTTTATATGGCATTAAAATGGTTCTGTAAATAGCTAGGACAAAATCCTGCCCTAGGGAAGGAAGCAGCAATGCTGTTGGGAGGGAATAATGACTTGCGTGTCGAATGCAAATGTTTGGGCAGGTGGTCTCCAGGGCAGAATTTGGGAGGCAGAACCAAACCTCATCATGCTACCTTATGCAAGTAACCAGCAACCACACGAGTTCTTCTGGAATGAGCGAAGTCATCTGTTGAACAATGCTTTTAGCAGCGGGCATTTAATCCTTAGAAAAAAGTATTCATGGTAGGAATATTTTTACTTTTTTTTTTTTTTTTTTTTTTTTTTCCCTACATTTTAAATTTCTTTTTTTTTTTTTTTCCCTACATATTAACATGTCTATATCTAGGAAAGAAACCAAACCAAAACAACAAAACATTTTCTCTCAAAACCTTTGTTTGGAAGAAAATTTCTGAAGGCAGAGATTGCAAGTTAAATTCTATCTTCAACATCTTATACTCAGCGCCTCCTAAAAGCATATTTGAAATAATTTAAAAGGTTACTTTGAAGATGTGAAATGGCATCCCATGTCACTCTTTTGTCATTAATCTTCAGCATTTTTGATTGCTTCTAACTTTGTTCAGGCTTCAGTTTCTGCTTTGAGACCCTGTATCTGCAACTTCTATCTTGCACTGACAGCTGCCTGAATTTTCTATCACTGACCCTAAAGTGTGTTCATACAGACATACTCTTGAAAATGTATTAACCTTTGGGTTTCTGTGGATGTTTATAATTTTAGTCTCCTTCTCTTATGAAAGGAAAGCTAAAACTGTAAAATACAAGCAGTGAGATGGTTAACTGGCTCCAAGACAGATGTTCATGTTGCCCTAATTTTGACAAAAGTGCATTGGCTTCCTGTGAAGCAAAGAATTGATTTTTAAACATAGTATTTGCAGGCCAAGCACTATGTGGCTCAAGTCCAGCTCTCTTGAAAGACTTATTAACAGCCCCTCACATTCTCTTTGTTCTTTTCAAAATCATCAACTGCTTCAGACACCTACTGTAGCTTCCTGCGCTTTTTATGCTAGCATTCTTTTAATGGTCACTTCTCCTATCTGTTGAACATTTATGCTTTAATTTTAGACATTTTTAGAACATTTTTCACTGTTCTTCATTAGTTAATTCCAAGAAGTCACCATATTCCTTCTGTAAACAAGGATTTGCTTACAACTTCTTAGATTATGTTTTTCTATTATAGTAATTAGATTTTGTCTTCTAGCTCCAACACATATTTTCAGAAATCTTTTCCAGATCAGCTTTTTAAAATGGTTATGAATACTACTATTAGTATTTTTAGTTTGTTATCAATTTTATTTTATTTATTTGTATTTTATTTATTATTACCAGTTTATCTGTGAACAGGTTTCTGTAGTTATCAGGCATTTTAGTATCAATTTTTACCATTGTGCTCTGATACATGCTGTAGCTTTATGACTAATAATAAAGGAAAAACATCAGGAAGAGGATTTTATGGTCTATCACAGGCCCTTGCAAGTGAGACTTGGACTAGCCTTCCAATACACAGAGTGGCTGGCACTTTCTGTGGTCACAGTGTGTCCTGGTTTGAGGTAGAAGAGAACCAACTTTCTGTTCAGTAATTTTACTTCTTAGACAGGCTTATTCTAACTGATAAGACTTATGTTTATAGTTAATGCCAAGTAATGGTACACAGAGAGGCTTTTGTTTATACTTATTGCTATAACAGCCAAGGTCAGCTCAATTTGTTATTTGCCCCATTGGAGCGTCAGAAATGGAAAAGTGTAGAGGGGTCACATCTACAGGGAGGAACTGACAGGACAGGTGATGCAAAATTAACCAATGGGGTATTCCATCCCATCTGCCTCATGCTCAGTATAAAAGCTGAGGGATCAAAGGGTCATCCCTGTTTCTTCAATGGCTGACGTCCAAGGAGGACCCTGTCTGTTCATCTGTCTTTGATCCCAATCAGTCTGTTCCTCACTGCAGATCTGGAATCCAGTCACTGAGTCCAGTCTGGGACTTCTTCAGTGCCTGTCAGTGGCATCACCCTGGGATCTTGATACAGTTTTGTATATATTGTATCTATTTCATTATTTCCTTTTTATTTTATCATTAATATTTCATTAAAGTGGTTGAGTTCCTTCTAAACTCATAAATCTCTTTATCTCTCCTCCTCCTCTCCTTGGAGCGAGAGGTCGGGGACAGCATCTGTGGTCCTTCATTGGCCAATTCGGCCTAAACCATGACACAGCGGAAGCCAGGTGTCAAGCCTGGGACAGTGGGAACACGCCTATTAGGAAGGTATTCTGGAGATAACACTCAAACTATCCTTGTTTTTAACAGGACATTGAATGCCATATGTGTATATGTCTCTATTTATATAAACATTTCTCTATATTTGCGTATATACAGAAATATGTAAAAGGATCTAAAAGTCTATCTATTCGCTATGAATGCTATTGTATATTTGCCCTCAAAAACTCAATAGTTTGTGAGCAAATTTTATCACAGTGCTGATATTACAGTGATGCAAGAATAGGTCTAAGCCTTACAAGAAGAAATTTGGAAACATTTGCATATTTGGTTATAAATGTATTGCTTATTTATTTATGCATTTACAAATGTATTTATTTATTTATATGTAAAAGAAATTCTCCTCTTCCCTTAAAGTGTGCTAAATATGTGCAACTGTCATGAACTGCAACAACGTAAATACAGAAAAAGTCCATTTGTCTTTCTATTTCCATTTCCGAAATACACATTTTATCCAGTAAATGTTTCATTTAATATTTTCCGAAGTGAAATCTGTAATTGAGTAAAAATATATATATAAAGGAGTGTTTGGTCTCCAATGATACTTGAGGCAAAAGCTAATAACAAAATAAATCACTCAACTTTCTGCTGTTAATTTCCTGACTTCCTTGTTTTGCATAAAAATATTCTAAAAATAATCAAACATTTCAATTATGTTCACTTCTTAGTCACTGCCATATACAGGGTTCCTTATGTTATCACTTCTGGCATATTTTAAGCAAATTGCCTGTATTTTACAGACGCTGAGAATCAATCTTGGGGAAGGAATCACCTACAAGAAAACATAAGGAGCATCATGTTGTCATTCTCTTTCAAAGCCAGTGTTACTAGCTAATGTCTTATTAAAAGGGCCTCCAAAATACAATTGTTCTTATCCTGAAGAAAGAAGTAACGCTAAAATTTCAGAGCAACCTGCCATGTTTTTCTAAATAATTTTCCTATGACATATACAGCTGTACAACATTTTTATTTTATTCTTTTTCTTTTCTTCTTTGAATTCCATACATAGTGGTGCAGAACATGAAGAAAAAGTGTCTGTGAAAGTGAAAACTGTCATGGGCTCTGCTTTGGATAGAGCTGCCAGCCTTTATCCAAGACTCCAATGATGGTTCCAGAAAGAAAGTAATTCTCAGGGTGATTTCTTCTCTTTCACTCTCTCCTTTTTTTTTTTTTTTCCCCATTTTTTGTTTCAGAAAGTAACTTTTCTTCTTTATAACCAGTGAAATTGATCCCATTTTATCACAATTTAGACCTTCTAATACCCTGCAGCAGACTCAATCTGCACTGTGTTATATTTGACATACCTGAGTTAGGGCTTAAATTCAAACCTTCGTCCCTGTTTAAGAAGGCAGAAAAATTTGCTAGCATAAAGTGACTGAACCTTACTGCCCAGATAAAAATGTCACTCCTTTAAAACTCAGTAACATTAATGTGCAAAATACCACTGTGATGGACTGTAATACAATAAAATGTTCTTAGAGCCCTAGCTTTCTTATCAGTTTTATTGCTTTTCATCTCTCACTGAATTGTGAAATGCTACATGTGATTCAGTTTATTTATTCAGGATGTTGGGAGAATGGTGTTTCAAAGCAGGGTTTACTATATTTAATTTTATTATTTTACAGTAAATGTATAAAGGCTTGAAAATAAACCATAGGAGAGGCATAGACAAACACCACAGATGTTTTAGAAATTAGAACCATTATGCTTACACTGATGTTGAAAAGGGAATAGAGAAGGGAAAGGCCCATTATGATTCAGCTGATAAACCATATTTTGGGGCGACTAATCATTACGAAAAATAGATAGGCATAATTTTCATACCAGTGCTGTTAACCATCCTTCTCTCGGAAAATTGCAGAGGAAATCTAAGACTCTTTTAAAGTGTGGTGGGAAGTAAGGCACCCTTTTTTCTATCATCTAATGAGGCTGTCTGAAGATCGTAATGTCAGGGAATATTAGAGGTATGGATAAAGCACATTTAAGCATATATTTACAGTAAAGGATAAAGAAGGCAATACAGAGATTGATTCACACAGTAAAAAGCATGAATTTTGGCTAGGGAGGTATTTCTGCAGGGTATGCAGTGGCTCCAGCTCTGCCAAAAATTATCAGCTGCAGAAAATCACGCTTTGTAAGATCGTAAAGAAGTAGAACATTTTTTGCCCTACAGCTTTTTTCTTTCATGAGGAAGAGACTGTTTCATGAAGCATAGATCCTTTTTGTGTGTGAATAGTTGTTAGGGGTAAAATATCCCTCAACACTTGTATCCTAGGGCTAATCAATTAAAGGTTTGGGCATCTACTGTCTGAGTGCTGCAACATCTACTTTTTAGGTACTTGTCCCTAATGGTACGTGAATTTGAGAATTAGGTGACTAAGCTCTGTAGCCCAGACAGATTCATGATGGGTAGGTCTGTCTGCATGTCTTGGGCACCACAGTCAGGTGGCATCTTCAGAAAAATCTGTTGCTCACTGCTGGACATAGGATACAAGAGAAAGTATATCCTTGTCCAGACTCACTATTCATGGTCAGAGCTATTATTTTGCTCATATGACCTAGCACTGCCATCCTCATAAGCCGAGAAAGACATAAAAAATAAAAGAAAAAATAAAATTGAAGTGTACTTTGCCGTCTCTCCTGGTCACCTGAGCCAAGACTGATCCCAGCCCTCTCTATGTGATATCCACAGTTGTTACCATGTATCACATTTCCCTTTAAAAAGAGACCACTGTTACGAAAATGTGGTGTTTGTGATTATAAGCATATGTATTTTATACATGTAAAGTAGTTTTTATGTCATTTCATAGTAATTAGAATATTTGCTCAGGAAGTGGAAAGTTTTATTTATCCTAGAGTTCCCCTGCCCCATTTCTAATTTCAAAATTGTTCCAGCAAGGAGGGGACAACTGAGGCTGGAGGAATGGGAGTGTTGCCTGTCCCCTTCTCCCCAGCGCCAGGAAGAGATCTGTCAACTCAAATACAAATTCCAGACAGTGCTCAGTATACTTGGGAGGACACATTTTTGGAAGCCAGTGGCTAAAAGACACTCGCTTTGAACAGACTAATGAGATTTCCCCCCTGCCACCCCCACTCCAGGAAGCATCTTATTGTCTTACAGAAGCTCAATCACAAATACAAGTGCTGCATGTTGAATTCTTGGGAGAAAATACGATTCCTCCCAATAAATATTTTCTAGTGAATGATTATAGTGGCTTCTGAAGAACTACGTATGCTTTAGGTTTTAGTTTTAGCTTGAATTTAAGTAACATAAAAATATGAATCTCATAGGCAGTTAAAAATATCTCTTTTTGATCTCTCAAGATTTAAATCATCATTATAAAATAATTTCAGCTTGCTAAACAGAAGCCTTCCTCAGCCTATATCACTGTGAAGAAATAGCACTTCTAAAAGCTTCTGAACTAAAATGGAATAGTCAAGTTTTCCATGTATTTATATATATGTGTACCAACATAAGTACACATATGTACATAAATGGTGGAAAACATGGATTCTTTTGCTCATAACATTTTATATTACTTCATATGAATTTTGCAATGCAATATGTTGAGCTCAGAATTTGTAAGTGTCTATGTCCACAAGGCAGGAAGTGTCTTTGGACAAAAACATTTCTAAGTGTAATCCTTTACAAACAGAGTTTCCATGGGTAACCTTATCTTCTCTTACGTGAAAACAGAAAGCTTGCAAGATGAACAGATGTTCCAAAAATTACTCCAGACTAGAAGATAATAAAATATGCACTAATGTCTCATCAAATCTTTCAGTTTTGTACTAAAGTAGGAAGACTTGGAGTGGCATCAGAGTACAGAAATAAATGAGAAATAAGGCAAACACTATATTTCGCTAGCTTCTGGAAAATTGATTTTTATTTGAATCTCTTGAGAAAAGAATTGATAGGAATTCACATATTATCATAGGAATTAGCACAATATGAGACATACAGAATGAATGAGGCATAGAATTTGCACACAGACATTTCCCAAGCTTGGGAAAGCTGCAGCAGCAGCAAAGTACAAAGTGATAAGAAAAAAACCCAGTACCTAAGAGAACGAGATGAATGCTTCTTATGACAGCTTCAGAAGAGAGAAAACAAGCCACAAGGCAGAAAACAACATGGGATTCAGGGGTTTGTCCGAGAAACCTTCTGAGGTCACTGGTATTGTTTTGCCCAGCATTTTGAGACCTTCATCAGAGCTCCCTATCTATCTCTAAATTGAAGCCACTGGCAGCAAGAGGACGTTGTTTCCCCTGATAAGTTTGACATTATGGAAGTAGTACTGAGTGAGCTATTTCCAGTATAAATAGAGCATTCTTGCTCTTTCATACAGGAGACAGAGGAGATATCACTTGCAGCACTGTGTGCAATTCTTGTTGCCTGTGTTCGTGAAGATTAAGTGAAAGTGTAACAGAATGATTGAGGAATTGGAAGCTTAGCTTATAGGGGCAAAGAAAGGACCTAGCAAAATAAAAGCCATGTTTAAATGTATGAAAGACAAGCATGGAGCAGGGGGAAATTCTTCTCAGCTAAAAGATAACACTTGTCAAAGGACAAAAAGAGATAATCTCAGCATATATGAATTTATGATGAAAATTAAAAGCAGCTTTCAAACCCTCAGAGAAATTAGACAGTCAAAAATAGGTGCTGGGAATTTAACTGGCTGCAATAATCTTCTTGCAGAACTGCAGAAAGGACTCTTGGATGTACTCACTTAAAACAGGAGAAAGTCCCTTTCATCCTGCTTTTTGTTTTCTTGAGAGTCTGAACTTCCAGCAGAATATTTCAGCTGATTACTTTGGAAATCAGTGTTTCATCTTTCAGCAAAAGTGTCCATGTTTGCTTTCGCAGAAGCTGAAATGGATAGATTTATATCTAAGTGTAGGCTCTAACCACTTTTGCGTGAATAAACCAATGCACTAAATGTAGTTGCACATGTGGCACTAATGAACGTATTTTCTTTGTATGGATTACAAACACATTCTGTGAGTAGATTTTTAAAACTTTCAATGGATGTTTAGAGTTTTAAAGGCTGTTTTCAGTAGAATTTGAATTTTCTAAAATAGCCTGTTATTCAAATGTAAACTTTGAGTAAATCCTATTCTTATAAGTTGTTAGTAGTAAAACTTAAGATCATTACGGGCTTTTAAAATATTCACATCATTTCTGTCCACTGACATGTTAATTGAATAACAAGGCTACTAACATAACTGCTGTGTTCTCCGAAGTTGTTAATTCTGCCCAGTATGTTTGTGATTTCATTGGGATGTTGCTGATTACAATGGTTACAAATTAATTTATGCATTGCAATGAATTTAATTCACAGGGAATTGCAATGACAACTATATTACTGATGCACTGTCTTTCTATGAGGCTTTTCATTCAACCTTTAATAATGTAACCACATTCTTTAAATAAACAAATGTAGTTTCTATTATAGATATTAAAGTGATAGGTAGGGGAGAAAATGAATATTGCTACTGCATATTTGGTTATACAAGCAGAAGGTCAAACCTTCATTATCACTATATTCTCTTAGGGAATTTGAGAGAGGCTATGTTACGAGTAAGATAATTAACATTACAAAAAGATTTATGTATTTTTAAGCTGATTTTTCTTCTGACAATTTGTTTCCATATCTGACACTATGGAAAATGACTTGTCATGCTTAATATTTTAACACTTTTTTATTATACATGTATTTGTTTTCATGAGACTATGACAAGATAAATAAGGAACAATTGTCAAGTCACATTTTTTAGTATTAAGAGTGGACTGCAAATGAATTAAATTATCTGAAAATTGTATAAAAATTTTCAAAGTCATTGTTGAAACTCTGAGTTTGGAAGTCTTAGGAGAATAGTAGAAACAGAAAATTAATTTCTCCCTACAGCAACCTTAATTCTCCAGACTTATGGACTTCTCCAGGTGTTGTTTTTCTTGCACAGCTTTATGCCTCTGTTTAATCTGCATTTTTTGCCTGTATTTACATGGCCTTTGTTGTTTAAGTGCTCAAGTTAACTAACACCTGACAGCTGTACAGCAGGTATTGCAACCCCCTTCAGTGCCCACAAACACATTGTGTAGTGCACATCCATCAAACTGGCACCTGAAGAACCCTGGGAAGGATTCTGTGTCTTAATGAAACTTTGACAACAGTGGAAGTGCCTTCAGAGATTTGTCCCTGAGTGTAACATGGGAAAAGTTAACAGATTGGTTCCCTTTCTAATTTATCATTTGTCAGGCCTCAGGTATATATACTTTAATCCTGAATTTTTCATTGTCTGATATTCTGGACTTAATTTCCGCTTTGTGTTACGTCAAAACAAAAATAAGCCATTATAAGGGAGCAGAAATGTCTTTTTTGTAGGAATAATGTAAGTGTATGTGTGTTTTGTTTTTTCTTTTAATTCAGGCAGGTATGGATATTTAATTTCTTTTTTTTTGTCTGTCTAAGTAAATAGACTGGAATAAGTAAATTCACATGAATTTATTGCTAATTTTGGTTTTGATACTGTTTTTTAAAGTGTTTGCAAATTTATGAAACCCACAACTTCATATTATCCTAATTCTTTAAAAAAACTCTTCTTATGACATTGTATTTCATCATGAAATGCATTTAAAAGGTACAGAAGTTCTGAAAAGGACTGAAAAAATCTCCATTTGGCAAAAAAATTGAGAATCTAGACATATTAAATACTAAACAACTGTAACCTTTTCTTTTTCCCCAAAAACGCTATAGGCAACTTCTAAAAGAAAAGCTAAGAAATCTTTTCATTATCACATAATTTTCCAAGGTGTAAGAGTAGATGACATTTTAAAAATAAAAATTATAAAGAGGTTAAAGTTTAATGGAAACAAAAAAGCTAAGCTAGCATATTTATTTACTTATGTAAAAACTGTCTATGCTCCTTTATCCTCAGTAAGATCTGTCCACATAAATTTTAGACCTGAACTTCAGAAAAAAGCAAAGAAAAAAACCCAGAGACCCTTTATCCTTTACTTAGATATGTAAATAAACAAACAGAATTTCAAAAATTATGTTCTTGCTATCAGTTCCTATTAGAGTCCTTCTAATGTCTGAAAAGCTGGCCAGGCTGTTACTATATGAACATGGGTTTGGAGCTTTAATCTCTGGCCTATGGTTTGGTTGTGAGTGTTTTTTGGGTTTTTTTGTTTTTTTTTTTTTAATTGATGGAACATCCATGAGCAACCTTAATGGAATTGAGGGACGTGGGTAACTATATAAAACATGGATGATCGTTTTGCAGAAATAAAAAGTACAGTTAAATTTTGCAGCCTCTCCTTATTGTGTTTTTAATTTTAGTGAACTCTGAAAAACATTATACTGGGAGATAAAACATTGCTTTGTTATTAATATTTTTTAAAAAGCAAATATATCTGGGTTTTATGCCTTTAAAGTAAGGGATATGTATCTTCTTCAATAAGTCAGCCAGTGTTTCAATTCCTCTTAAATCTTGGATTTTCCTCCCCTGTTTTTCTTCTCACTAACTCACTTTCCATCATTTTCTCCTGGGAATTTTCTCCTTGTTATTCTCATCTCTGCTTTTGCTCTTTCTGTTCACTTTCCTTCACTGACTCTCATTTTTCTGTTTCGCACTCTGTTGTTTTCTCTACATTTTCTGTTGCTATTAAGTTTCTCATTCTCCATCCTCCCTTCCGTTCTTGCATGTATTCCCTTTCACTTCACTACCATAATTTCTTCAGCTTCTCACTCTTTTTAATTAGTCTCTATTTCCTTTTTCTACTCTTGCCAATTGCTGTATCTGCATTTTCCTACCTTAGCTATGTGTATCCTCTGCATGGAGTCTCAGTGAAGGTTTTCTTTTGTTTCCCCTTTGTATTCTGCTTTGGAGTCAGTCACTGTAAGCACTGCAGATATCATGAACAGCAATTTCAGAGGCAATCCCATCATCATTTCAGGAAGTAATCCCAGCATGCTGGTTTCCCATGCATAGTTATGTGTGTCTTCATTCAAGATACACACATGATTATATGTGTCTCTCTGTGGTGCTGTCCCATTTCTATGGTAACGCTGCGTATCTATCATTTGTGTGTGATGGAGATTCTGGCAAGTGGGCTTCTTTAGCAGATCAAAGTACCTGTGATATATAGAATATCTTGAAGGAACTTAACAGTAGTAACTCATTCTTTCAGTCCATAAACTAAATGGAATTAAATCAGCATTTTTGTTTCCCACCCCACCCATTTTGTTGGGTTTTTTTTTTTTCACAATCTGCTTGAATATGGTCAAAGAACAGAATAAACAAATTTTACAATTTTTACATATTTTCTTTGTATTTTAAATAATACTTTTGTCCTCAGGAAAGTTCTTGGATGACAACACTTCTCTCTGTGCTTACCAGTGAAATCTTTTCTAATGTCTGACTAATTGGTAACGCAAGACTTCCCCCAGGAAGGGGGACTGAGATGTTACAAGTAATGCCAGAACTACAATTAGAGCCTGTGTTCCGTACTCCAAGCCAGATTTTAAAACGTTTTAAAAGTTCAGCCATAAATACTGACAAATATGTCAGAATACTGCACTGAAGAAAGGGAAAAGGTTCTTGGCTTTCTCAGGCTGGAGCAAACTCTCTCAGTGGTGCACAGCATATAAAAATATTAGTTATTCTGGGTTGATGAGGCTGAGTGAAACTTGCTGCAAAAGCCATCAAAACAAAGTCACAAACTACCTTGTTGGCTAATGAGTAAAAGCTCGTCCTTGCTAGGAAGACCTTGATCCAGGAGCAATGCTAAAATTTCGTCCAAGGTACACGGTAAAATTGAGGACTCTTAGAAAACTAGTCGTCCTTTAAAAACTCAGGAATAGAATAAAAGCATGTTTGTGTCACAAGCTTTTCCTGGTATGGATAGGTTGATTACTATAATTTCACTATGAAAATGCTTGAGTGTGTACCACATAGCTCTATGTGTGCTGTTGCACTCTGCGGGAGCAAAATCCATTAGGCTAACAATGTTTATTTTGGCTGTTACATTTTCTAAGTGCTTTTTTCTTAACATACGTTACGACAGCAAAATACTTATGATACAGAGGAATCTCAAGTTAGATGTAAGATTTAGATAGCTCATTTGGGATTTAGGAAGAATGTAGGTGTATGATTCTCAAGTGCAGTTCTGGAGAGGCTTACACAGGGAGGGAGAAATCCTGATTTTCTGTCTCTCCCTCGCTCTCTTTTAATGACAGGCTATGTAGTATCAAAAGACATTCTGATGCTAAATGCACAGGGCAGCCCAGGGGACCAGTGTCTCCTAGGTCACGCAAAAGCATAAAGCCTGTCTTTGGCCCAATTAGCCTTCATCATTTCATCTTAAAAAAGAGGTTTAATGGGAAAGGAGGAAACTCCTCCCTTCTAGATTGCCCTTTAAATTTGGGATGAAGTGCTGCCTGTGGGAGCTAGTTCTCTCCTGCAGTCTGAGGAGTGTAGCAAGGCTTTTTCATTTCCTGGGGTAAAACCAAAATAAACTACAAAACCCAGCTATTCCATAAACTTCGGGTTCTAGTGGCTGGATTGCTAGGCTTGGTTATCATGATGCATTGATATCTTTGACACCAAAGATGTATAAGTCCTTGCTTAATATTTTCGGTGTGCGTGAAGTGCTCCAATGCACTCAAAGGTGGCTTCCTGAGAAGATTCAGCTTCTAAGGAGCTGCCACATTTCTGGATTTTGGTTGGCAGCAACAGATATTGGACTGTTCAGGTTGAGGTGGTGCAGAAATTATAACCTTGCACTGGGAGCACCCACTCAGCTTCAGGTAGTTTCCGTGCTTGCTAAAGACTGACTGACTTTGGAGTCTAAGTCATTAACCTGATGCCTGCAGTCTGCCTCACATGGGTTTTTTTGGTTACTAGTACTGTTTGAGATCTGATTCTGGAACTCTCTTAGGTTGGACAGCTCATTAACTTACATGAATAAACGTTAAAATAAGAAAAAAAAAAAGTAAAAAAAAAAGAGGCCAGCACTTAATTTTTCTACCAAAGCCAATAGTGTTAAAAATCAAACATTTGGTTTAGTTTTGAGTATATTATAAATATGTCATGAAGTTTTAATGTCTTTGATTTTTTTTTTCCCTTTCACATTCATCTTCATCAAGGTCATTAGAAATATTTAAACTGATTATTTAGGTTTAATAATTCTGCCTCAGGGACCTCACCTGTCTAAGTCTGTATCATAAAGTTGACCGTTTTTCTCTGGTCTAGGAAAGAACCTAAGAAAAATATTCTAAAATGTAGGTTCAAATGCTACTAATTTTAGCTTTTCAGCTGATAATCCTCCAGTATCTTAGAACATGACGTAACTGCTCTGCATCAGGGGGTACAATGCCTGGAGATTCTTGCAATAATTAGCTTTCTTCAATTTCAGTAAATACATATTTATGCAGACCTCTCCATGTCTGGACTAGGTGCTGGTTTCTTCTGTACATAAAAGCCATCAGGCAGCTCAGGAAGGCAGCAGGGGAATAAAAGCCTGTCTTTAGAAAGTAAATGTTAGAAAAATAGACACACTATTTGCAGTTGTCATTATCTCCAATATTTATTTGTGTCCCAGAAAAGAGGAGAGGAACTACTACAGAATATTTGGTAACCTAACTAGACAGAAAACTGCCAAAGAAAAAAACAGTGTTATCTTTTACTCTTTGTTTTACTACTTATTACTACTACCATAATTACTACTAACATTCTGGAAAACATAAGAGCTTTTAAAACTAAGACATTTCTAGGAAAACATTTCTTCTACCTGACAAAGCAAGGCTGATATTAAGTATTTGGAGAGAGAGTAGAATTTCAATGTAGGGTAGTAGAATAAGCAGAATCTCCCCACATCGTACTTTTACCCTCTCCCTCCCGCCTTCTAGTTTGATTGTTTGGTTTTTTTTATTTTATTTTATTCTGTTGAAAAATTCAATATTATTTGACCCATACTATTTTTATAGATGCTGATAACCTTGTTCTGGTATTTCTTTTCTCCATTGTCCTATATTCCTTTTAAAAAAATTATTGGTTTTAAACTAGTCTTGTTCTTTTTTGGAGAGTTTTCTCTCTCTTATGCTTTCTTTATAACTTTGTTTTATCTCTGCCTAATATAATCTCCCCATCTAGAGATTTAGGCCAATCTTCCTGATGAGACAGAAGTATTTCTTTTTATTCACTGAGTAGAATATTTTTGCATGATGGTGGAAAAATTCAGGGATGGTGGGGAACTGAACATAATGTAATATACATCTGGGTGGCCTATATTTCAGCAGCTGTGCTATATCCTTCCACATGTCCTACTCATAGTGCAGTTCTGAAGTTGCAACTCTCCTCTAAGTCAAAGCTAAATGAAAGACTATTTTTCACAGGTACTGTAGTTAACCTACAGGTAATAGATGTTGAATTGTGCCAGACTGTACTTTCTAAAGAAACATGGGTGAAAAGCCAAACAATTCAGTAGAGTGTATCGGAATACTCATGATAGTCTGTTCATTATCCCCAGAGATATCAAATAAAGCAGAAGTAATGAAAATGGAGCTATGTATGGAACTTTTAATGACAGAATTAATGAATAACTGAAATTTACTGGCTTCTATTGCATTGCATTCAGGTTAGTATAGAGGAACTACTGAAACAGTATTGATTTGTGAAAAAGGTTTACCACTACAATTAATGTATTTCTGGCTCCATCCAAATTCCCTGTGTATTAGTGGTACTGGCATTGTGCAGATGGCAGAATAACTGTGTAGTGCAGTGAAGCATATTTCAGCTGAAACAGCAGTGCACTCAGGTGACTGGAATACAAAAGCATTTCCACTTAAGGCGAAGGTTAGCTTCATCAAATTCTTGTGTGGTCCCTACACCAACTCTGTGTCGTCTGGACCAAGAGACCATCTTGTCTGTCATTAGGTGTGTGTCTGTTCAGGTTGGCTGATTTGGGTTGAAAATAGCAATGAGAACCAGATAATCTTGGCTTAAACTCTGTGGTAAGTGTGGAAAGTGGATTTCTTCCAATGTGAAAGCATCGATCAAAACAGAAAATGATGATTGTACACATACTTATTAGTCAAAGGTAAGGAATTAATCTTAACCTATGTTATGACCTTAATCAAAGCAAGCACCTGTGTGACATATGCCACACAACTGAAATCTGAACAATTATAGATGCATTATCTCACCTATCAGACCTGCTGGGAAGTTTTCCATGAATCATTTGCTGCTTGTCCATTAATGTGATACATTGGCATTTTTCTAAGTACCATTTCTTTGCATATATGTTTTGATATGCCCCAAAAATTCAGGCCTAATGTCTCACTGAGGTAAACTCAGTGGCATCACTGGCATTTCATCAAGTTACATGTTAACCTAGTTTTTTATCTAGAAGGAGAGCTCATCATTTTGAAGCTAGATGGTCACAGATTCTTAACACAGTTTTTACATAAGCATAGTGCCATTTATAACAAAGGTTTCAACACATCAAATAATACCTTAATATGAATAAAATTTTGGTCCTCTAGAAAGTAAGAGGTACTTTACCATGAAATCTGAGAGACCCAGGATTTCATGAAGTGTGAGGAAAAGTACGACAGCCGTTTCCTAGTGTTAATCTTTGACATGAGCCTCAGAAAATAAGGATGCTCCTTCTGTTGCAGATAGAATTATATTGTGTTTTACCTACAAATGTCAATTATAACTTCCTTCACAAGGTCAAGCACTAAGACAATCTCTTGTGAAAGTAAAATTTGCAGAACAAATTTGTTCTGCTATTATTGTCTGACCACCCTTCACACAATTCTGATATACAAAACCAATTGTATTGGGGGGGAGGTGTTTTTATGTGCATTAGCAAATATTTCTATATAGTATTCTGTATCATTGAATGTAAAGAAATGATTAATCAATGAATCCTACTGTAAATAAATTAGATGGTGATATTCTGGCTCTTACACCAAGGGCATTGTTGCACACAAAGAGCAGGATCCTTCTTCCAGAAGGGATATGGAATTGTACAAGCTCATCTTAATTCAGCCCCAGGCATCCATGCTCCCTACTGGCAGCTGAGTATTTAATTTCTTGGAGCATTTCTATTATTAATTTGTCTAACAGAAACAACCTTCATAAAATTATTAGATCTGCTCTCATAATCAGCATTGCATTATTAAAATCTATAAAATCAATCAGATTGACACTGATTTGTGCTAGGTGAGACTTTTACCTTGCTAGTAGACAGAATAATATGATTGTTTCAGGGTATGAATATGATGACTATCTCTACTTGGAGGTACCTATTTAATAGAAAATATTATAACCCCCTATAGTCTTGCTATGAGCTTTGTATGAACATGCTGCAGAAAAGGCATATTCTATAACATGAGGCTAAAAAACTTGTTGCTGAAATCAGCTATAAAATGAGAAGGGATTTTTTTGAATTATAAGAAAACATGGATTAAAATCTCTGGGGATATACAGCAGAATCTACAATAGTAGCCCCCCCTTTAAGCCAGATAAGAAAGCCTATTAGGCAGATGGTATCACACATGAAAAAAGTGATCAAGCTGTGAGTAAGAGAGCCAGATCTACTTAGTGTGATAATTAGAAAAGAAAAAGCCCCAAAGGAAGTGCAGAATAGTAGAATATAAAATCATAGCTGGAAAAAAAATGGTGGAGACTGTATTTTGACCCAGGAACAGGTCAGATGAAGAAAAAAGAAGGAATGACTATGAAATTAGAGGGAAGAATCTGGGGTGAATGTACCTATTAGATTAAGAGGTTGTAGTTCACTATCTCAATGAAAATAGGATTGATATGATTCCTGTCTGGTACCAGGAGCAGTTCATTAATTTGAACTACTACACCCCTACTCAATTGTTTATACTTCTGTGCTCTGTCCAGTAAGTCAAATTCTGTGGTTGCTTGTCCTATGCATACGTGTAAGCAAGGTGATAACAGCCATTCACTGCAGTGAGCTTTAACTCAGTTCATAACCATAGTGTAAAGTGGTTCTATAAGCACAAATATGCATGTCTTAGTACTCAAAAGATAGCTACAAAGTTAGATCCATGCTGTTATAGAATATCTGTATTTCAGGTAATTACATCTTTAAAAAAAAAATTTTAAAATCTTCCCATCTTTATAAGTTGTTTGATAATAAATAGTAAAAAATATGAAACACCAGTGGGTTTTTTTCCCCTCTTTTCAGTGCCTCAAGATATCTTTTCAGTTACTACAAAGAAGGAATTTTCTCCTTGCTGTGGTAAAATATTCTCTTTTTTTCCTCCCTGATGCAGAGGATTTTGAAATTCTGAAGTATTCAAAAAACCACTTCCGTATTTAAAAAGTATCAAAAGCAAGTGCTAGACTGCAGTGCACAAGGCAATTTCAACAAAACGTACACAGGGATCAGCTCCCCCAGAGCCTAAAGCATACAGACCCGTGCGGGCATTTTATCCCTTTGAACTTTTCTATAGAAGATTTAAATAACAAGCACCCTGCCTCCTCCACAGTTTGTCAAAAAGTTAGGGTTTTATTATAATGAAAAATATTATTTTTATTCTCTAGACAGCTAATTTTTAAAAAATTGATAGTTTGTTAGGTTGACTTTTAGCTTCACTGAAATTGATGTTCAAATTAAACTTATTTCAAAGTTGCACTTTCAGGCAATCCTAGCTTCAACCTTTAAAACAATTAAGTAACTCTACTGATGCAACTTTACAATATACTGCTTATAAAACTCATGTAGCTCAAGAAGGAACATTAGTGGTCATCAAGAAAATCTATGTTTATACTCCTATTCAGCTCTAAACAAACTCAATGGTAACGTTTCCATTGCTTTTGGGACAAAAGAACCAGAAGATTTTAGACTTTTTTTTTATTATGATGCATTTAGGATGGAGACATTTCTGGGCCAGTTCACACCAGTTCAGGTCTCTATTTTCATGGGTAGAGAACAGCATATACCAGTGGTTTCCTAGGTTACTAGAGAAAAACTCACAGTGGACAATGAAGATTCTTCCCCATGGGAACTCCTTTCAGTGACCATAATATTTTTTTTTCTTCCAGTAGACGAGACATGTTCATTCATAAAAGACATAGTAATGCCTCAACCTCTTTGTATGGTGTGGTTTGACCTTATTTATTATTTTTGTGGAAAAAGATAGAAGCAGGTATAATGAATAAAGGCTAACTATGCGTTGTATACAAGGACAATTGCTATCAGTTTTAAATTCTTCCCTTTGGTTTAATTTAATTTACTGTTCCTTCTGTGGATATTAGAGAAGAGGTAAATAGCCTCTTTGCACTTGGCACCATGTAGCTGTATGAGTAATTCTGGTATTATTTTTCGTTTCATCCTTGTTACAACAAAAAATTCATTTTATTTTATGTTGCAGGATTATACTCAGCCAATTCTATCAGCAGGAAGCTGTGCACTCCCAGCAGTGGACAGCAAATGTCAGACACTGCGAGTGCTATGGCTCCAGGAGGAAGGGCTCAGCGGTCCGGCTATGGGGCAAGAATTTCTCAGGATTGCAGTCACCAAGGAAGAGAGAAAACTCCTCAGCAAACTTTCAGATTTATAGTGAATGTGATGTTCGTGATATGAAATAATCCTGTTGGCCAGCTTGGGTCAAGTGTCCTGGTCTTGCTCCTCCTCATCCCTGCACCCAGCTAACTCTAAAACACTGAGACCTTAAAACCCACATACCATAGCTGTCTATAAAGGAAATTCAGCTACTGGAGTCTTCTAGAAGTGCAGTTTTCCCACATATTAGAAGATAAATTAGTCCTGTGTTGCTCAAACGAGGGCAATATAATATACTATCCAGGCCCAGCTCTTAATCCAAAGTCTAACACTTGCACTTGAAGTTTATGTTCAATTGGGTTTTTTGTTTAATCTGTTCACGGTTGTTGGAGTTTTGAAGCCTCTGAGGCACTGAAGTCTCATTTATTCCACTAGAATGTAGACACCAAGGTAGCTTTAAAACATTATTCACAAATTAATTCAAGTGCTTTTTATTTTTGATATCAAGTCTGATGTGCAGATTCTTGAAAGAGCTGGTCAGTGCGGCACCGTGCTAATGGTGCCTGAACTCACACACACAGCAAATTCATTCAGCCATCCGACTCCTGAAAGTGCAGAGTTGCTAATATCTGTAGTCAGCTCAGGGTCAGAGCTGGAATTGCATGCCGAGGAATCGGTGCACCTTCCTTCTTCTGTGGATCACAGTAACATGAGTTAGAGAGGGGAAAGAGCATCATTTTACCCTCGTGGCAAAACCACAGTGACTAGAATGTCCCCTGTCACTTGGAAGACTGAGGTTGAATGGAAGCAGATTTAAGTCCGTGGATTTTCCAGCCAACAGTATAAACTATGTCACTTTGAGGCAAGTCTTTAAGTAATTTTTGCAATGATTATTTGAATGCTTATTGCGCCAGACTGTAACAAAGTTACTCAGTTATGTAGTGATTAAAGCAATTACATGGGAACCCTGAAATACAGAAATTGTCTGCCTTTCACATCTTTGATTCCTCACTGTTTATTTTATCTAACAACCATGGAAGAACTAGACCCTAATGGAGGTGCTGGCTGACAGTATTTCTTCTGCTTACTTCAGAGTAAGTGAATCTTTTCCAGTGGTCTTGCACTCTATGCAGACTTTATGAATAAGGATTCATTGTGCTCACAGAAGGTAATGATTTAAAACACAAACATCTAAAAAGATAGTGAAATACTGAAGGCTGTTAGACTGTACTAAAATTACATTAAATAACGTCATTTCTATCACTTCTCTTATCCATATGGAGTCAGAGAAATCAGGTACTTCAAGTTTTTGTGCCTACAGTACATAAACAATCCTCGCAGAATATATTTTTAGGCTTTTGGAGTTAGAAACCCAAGTGATAAGACTCATAATGAGTTCTTTGGTGTGTATCAACTTCTGATTACAGTATGATGAATGAAGATCAGGTCCCTGCCAGTTAGAGAAATGTCACTACCGCAAAAGTGCACTAAGATCAGCATCAAGCTTCCTTCCCTTTCCAGATCCTTCATCTAGTTTGTATCCATGTGTGGTATTACATGTTCATATCATTGCACATCTAGAAGAAAATGTGACTGAATACCATTTTGTTAACTAGAACAATTAGGAGCCAAAACAATTCTCAGCATTTTATGGGCCACTTCCAGGAGAACCAGCTGGCCTAGAAACACGCTGGCATTAACTGCTCCTAAACTGCTCCTTGCTGCAAAAAGATGGAAAAGAGGTGTGAGAAAGACTTCTGCAGTAGATTTATAGTAAGAACTATATACTTTTGAGAAATTCCCTGAGTGCATTTTAGCATTTCTGAGGGTTCTCTTTATCCTTAATACTCATTTTATCCATACGTCTGTGGGCAGCACACAATAACAGCTTTGAAGTTCAGCCCTTAGCAGTCTCCATATACAACAGCAAAAGAAAAGTTATACTTGCATTTTCATGCTTTCATTTACCAAAAAAGGATGAAACTTTTTATCTTAATCTCATGTTTTCTTGCATCTAATGGAAATATTTTCCATTTCGTGTTCTGACCAACTCCATAAGTAGTTTAATTTAATTTGGTGTGTGCTATAGTGAAAAACTACAGGAACATATCTGTAAACTATTCACAAGTACATTTGGAAACTAATTCCACCACTCAGAGAGATTACTGCTGCAGATTTGGTGCAGTAAAGCAACCTTTCTCCTCTGTCCCCTGCTGTTTCTGACTTGTTGATAAGATTGTGTATTGTGGCTCAATCTCATAAATGTCTTCTTCCGAGTGTTGAATTTAGAGCTATGAGTAAAGCCATTGAAGATGGTAAACACATAGTGTTTAATTCCACATAGTAGAAGAAGAGCAAAGTGTTCTGATCAGTAAGTGAAGCTGTTGTATCTAAAGAAGTTATATTCTGTTACAAAGCCAAACATTAACAACTGATTTTCAAGCCAGTTTTTTTTTTTTTTTAAGTCCTCAAAATAAACTGTCAACTGTTGGTTGAACATTTTCTTGTTCAAACAGTTGAGTCATAAAGTCTAAAATTTCAATGAATGTCAATCTCATCAGAGATAATAATGTGTAGATATTAATACAGTCTCCATCTGTTCCGCCTTTCTTTCATTTTGTGAAAAATGATTCATACAAGTGGTTGACTTTGACCATAGACTAACTAAAATGATATTTGCATCAGATGCTTGATTGGCAAATTAATTTCACACAATGTTCATAATATGCAAAAGGAAGGTGGTGTTCATAATATACAAAAAAGATGAACGAGGAAGAAGAAAGAAAGAAAAGCCTACTCCCACCCGTCCACTCCCATTCAAATCTTGCCTTTCATCACTGAAAGTGTTCTGCTATTCACATACTCCCCACACTTAATGGGCAAAAACTCCACAGTACATTACTCTAGGTTTATGATGGTGCAAATCTGGAGAGTTTTTCACTGGCTATAACTCCATGGAAATTCATTAATGTAATCCTGGAGTGATGAATGGAGGAATTAAGACCTTTATTTTTAATAAAACTCATATTATTACCAGAGTACATTTCTCTATTGAAATCTTATTTGCAAATATAAAGCTCAGTCTTGAAAATCTACACAATCATATCCACCATCAAAACTCGATCTGGAGTTATTGATTTTATTGAGGTTTGCTGGAACCCGACATTTTGATATGCTGGGAGAGTAACCCTGGGAACTAAGGCTTTGCCTTGTTTGCTGGGAGATAGTGGTGTGCCCAAGCCTTCCCTCAGGTGCAGGGGATGCCTTTTGGAGTGTGCAGCACCTCTGCAGCCATCTGCCAGCTTCTGCAGTCCTGGGCAGAATCAGACCTGCTCAGGTCTGACGGCTTAGCTGGTTGCTGCTGCTTACATCTCGTTCTTCCACTGCTGCTCCGAGACAAAGATGACATTTTGTCAACCCTTTAATGGGAACTGCCTCCAAACTCAGGCGGCTTCAAGGTCATGTGATCAGTTCATAATTCAGGATTGCAAAATTGCTTCTTCAGAGTGTGAATCTTGGTATCCTTCAAGGAGAAATACATTCTCTGTTTCTCCTCCTACGACTAATTGCCTGACAGCAGTGTAGCAGGAAAGAAAGAAGGCCCTTCAGATTTCTGCAGCATTGTCCTTGAAATTATGAACCATACCTCAAATAAATAAATATGGTGCTATATTTAGTAAGAGAATATAAAATAGCAAAAGTGTAATACATACAGCATAACATCCTTTGTTTGCAATTGTCCAAGTTAGTTTAGACCAAATGTTTTATGTACTGTGTGTTTTACATTTTTCTTCTAATACTATTAAGGAAGAGAACTTTGGATCAATTTACTTGGAAACCATTAACTCAACCAAGGTGAAATGTATAAAGCACTCAGAATTACAGATCTGCTTGGCCTCTTTCCACCTGTTTGTGTATTTCGCCCTTCAAGCTATTTTTATTAGTTCTGTTTATATTTTTTTCAGTGTGTCCTTTCCCTATAAACATAAGCTGCTAATAAGTGAGAAAAAACCCATAGAAAGAAGAAAAAATGACAAAAGCAGAATGCTTGAAGAACTGAGAATATCACTTCAGGAGATACATTTTGCTATTTCTTTGTATCACATACTGGATTGTTCAGTCTTTTGCCCTATAAAATCTTTGTATATTCCTTACAACAAGACCCTGATTAGCCTCTGCAATTACTTGATGCTATTCCAAGAAATGTGAATGAATGTTGACCTGTTAATATTGTATTTTCTTTCTTCTTCTTACTCTAGTTTATTTTCTTGTCCCATTGAAGATTTTATAATCCAGGATGGTTTGTAACACAGAAGGGCCATTAACAGTTGCCTGCGCTACAGGCAGAAAAACTTACAAGACATGAAGGACCTTTGTCATCCAGTACATCATGGGGGAAAAGTAGCCTTTAAATCAGCAGCATTACCTGCAGCCCTTCTTACTTTTTGGCTGTATTTCATAAATATCAGACAGATAATTTCAAAGTTAACAGATCTGCAGATTCGTGTAATCTGCAGCTGTTCAGACATCTCTTTCCTGAATGTTTCATACACTGCAGATTACTTTTGTATATTTGTACTTGTATAAACCAAATGTCATATGATACATTGTGTCACATAGTGGTATATATGGAAATCTAAAATGTGGGGGGCTTTTTTACGTATGAAACACTTGAAATGTGAATACAAAACTGAAGGCTGAACTCTACTTTTCTTGAGTACAGAAGGAGAAATAGGTGAAATAATGTCTAGTTCTGCATTGGCTTGAATCATGTGCAAGGTCTATCCATGAAAATAGAATGTGACATCTCATACTACAATTTTCCACTGGTAAAATGGAGGGCGAAAGACTGTTAAAAACAGATATACTTCCAGGACACTGAAAATGAATCACGACATGAAAGCAGATTACAACTATGTCAATAGACATTTCAGTCTGTGTCCTACATGATTGTGTAGATTCACTGTGTTGGATCAGACTGAGAATCCAGACTGTAAGTGAACACACAGGTCCTTTTGATCTCTGAGTATGGAAAACATTTGTGGGTTGAGAGATTAAGACATGATTTGGACAATCCTTTTCATTACATTATTTAAATGTGAAGTTAGCCAAACCCCCACACTTTTCAAGCAAAGTTATTTTTTTCACAGATCACTAAGAAAATTCAAGATGTCAGTAACAAGAAAATGTACATTTGTAAAAAAATTTCTATTTTTCTGCTGAAAAGAAATTATTTTCTTTGAATTAACAATTTAACTTTTTTTTTCCTGTCAGTTTGATCTGATGCTGCATCAGAAACTCAAGGTTTGGTTTTAAAATGTCACTTCAGATAAAACCAATAAAATTAAATTTCCAGCAAAAGGACATTTTCCTTTGCAGTAGGTGCTGATAACATATATTTCAACGTAATAGCCATCCAACTACAGTGATCAAAACCTGATCCTGTCTGATCCTGCAATTATTTATGAGGGGAAGTCATCTCCCTGATACAAGTAATCTCACTCTTATGATTCAAGTTCCCCATGTATAGCATTGTTTCTAGAAGGACAAATATGAATAAAGAGAATTTTTTAAAAAATATTTTGCACATGGCCACATGAAGAGTCTAAAAAGCCATAATTCACACCAGACTGTTTTTCTTGGAAGAAGAGAAAGATCTGCCTTTTCTTTCCTGGTTTTTCAAACTCATCATGGTCTCTGCTCAGTGCAAATTAAAAGAAAATCACATGGTGCATTAGAGGTAAGTTCAGTAGTCCAATATAACTCTTTCTGTGGACTAACTGAGGCTGGAAAGCTGTATTGTCTATAAATTATTGTGGTTGCATCCTTTGCAATCAATATTGGTTTTAAATTAAAATATTACATTTGGTTTAAGGCAACAACAAACATCTTCATTAGTATCTCACCAGAGCCTGGGATTATTTGAAACAGCACAAAAGTACAGAGAGATTGCTAAAGGGCAAGACTGGTAGTGGGAATATGGTTTTCACACATCCATCAATCATTTTCTTACTTTAAGCCTGGAAACAAATAAAGATGAAAAAGCTCGCACATAATGGCATTCATATTTGTTACAGAATTCTTTTAATTTATGATTGTTTGAGCAATAATATAAAAAAGTTCCCTTTTGTGTGAGTGCTTTCCTTTATGTAACACAAAATAGAGACTTTTTTTAAATATAACTGAAGCGATTTACTAAAATTCTCATTTTGAGCACACAAACAAAAATATTCAAGACAATTTATAACGTCATTAAGACAAGTTCTCACAATTCACAGCCACTGCAGCCATAACTATTGTTTGAAATGTCACATTAAGAATTTCAAATTAACAGGCACAATTATTTTGTGGATTATATTCTACCTCCTACCTCTTATTAGAATAGTTTTTTATCTCCACAGTATGGAGCTACTTAATGGAGCTACTTGTTTAGCAAAGTATTTAGATGATTAAATGTGAAATATTTCAAAGATTTTTATAAAGCTGATCACCTGGAATGTATGTGTGGGTGTGTGACAATGAACAGAAACACTTTTGATGCAGACCTTAAATTAGACTGGGGGGCTATTAGGGGAGCCAAATGACTTCTGCTGGCTGTAAGTAAAGAAGAGCTGAAAAGGGCTGTAAAATTGAAAGCTGAACGACTAGAGGAGGAAGGGATCTGCAGCATATGTGGAGTTCTTACTCTGGACTTTTAAACTCTAGTTAAGATGAGAGGGAGAGTTTTAAGTGGATGACAGTTTTTGGTTGGTCAAAATGGCTTGTATTTAAACCCATGTTTCTTTGCAATCTTGAGAACTAGTCGTAGAGACAATTGCACCAGCTGGGGTAACATTCATCTCATTTTTGTCCTGGTGACTTAGCTACGGAGTGTTAAACATAATGGCATGAGAGCTATAATACTGATATTATAGTATGCAGATTTGCAGGCTGTTGTGAAGGACTAAAAGTTAAGTGAAAGCAATTAAAATGAAGTAAATGAAAAGGAAGCTGGAGCTCAAAGAAAGGCGCTTTACTGGAGGATGTACTTCAAAGAAGGTTTTTTTCCAAACAGATGTATGTACCTAGCATTTTTTTTAGCATGACTGGAGCCCCTATTCCCCCTAAAAATGGCAAAGCAATTTGCATTATGTGAGGTTTTATCAGACTTGTAGAAGATAACATATTTTTTTAATTAAAAAAATAATATACAAGTATACATATTTAAATCAGTAGGACACTATGCCAAAACAGATAACTTTAACAAGTCTATGGTGTGGGTAGTGTTTTCCTGCTACTAGAGAATGCTTTTTTAAATCACTAAATTCAATTTTTGCATTTCAGAAGAGTTAGTGATGTGCAGTAAAAACAAAATGCAGAAGGTGACATAATTTCAATGGTAATTTTTAAAAAACCCTCCAAATTACATCCTCCATATAACCTGTCAGGGTAATAAGATTGCTCAGCTTCAAAGTGTATTAGTTCATTTGAGTAGGGCAAAGGTTGCCCACACTTTCAGGGAGAGTATCAAACAATTTGGAAAGATTTAGTTAATTAGCAGAAACAAAAGTGAAAATCAAACCTATTAAATGTAGAAACTATTAAGGAGACAGATGGATAAAGAAGGCTGTTTTTCTCTTTGGCTTTGGGTTCAGTTATTAAGGATAGAAAAATCAGCTTAAACCTTTCATTTGCTCCAAATTCTAGGTCAATATTCAAAGCTGTGTGTGGGCAATGTAAAAGTTTGGAAAATTTGGCTTTTGCTTTGGATACTCACATCTTCTGGATTCTTTACTATAGCTGCATACACAGGGCACCAGGACAGCTGTCAGAATAGGTAATGACTGTTGACTCTTTCTTCAGTGCCTCTCTCTTCACCATGTCTTCCTTCTCCTATTCCTTCCACATCCCACATCCTCAGGTCAGGAACAGAAACAGAAAAACACTCCAATGTCTATTTAGTTGATAGACATTACATCAGCAGGTTATACTCACTAGTAATTAGCCAGCGATCATAAAGTTACACAATGCTTGCCTGAATGGGGAGAACTAAGCATGGAAAAGCAGTATTGTTACAATACTACAGAAAAACTACTAAGTCTGGGCTTCTCTGTGGTTCCCTGGTCTACATAAACCATTGTACCAGCAAGCTACTGTCCTCTTATGCAGCCTCCTTGGAAGGAAGGTCTACTATGCGAATTGATCACCGTAGTCTCATTTTTCTCTATCTTCAACACACGCTATTTGGACACAACCAGTTCTTATGCTGGTTTTCTGTGGTTTCTTGCATCTCCATCCAGAAATGGAACTTTGTTCCTGTTGTTCACCCTGAATTCCACTTCTTTGGAAATCTCTTCCAAGCGTGCATTAATATCCAGCTAAAGCACACAGACATCTATTTTGCAAGTCTTTAGAAAATGTAAGTGTGAGGTATGCTGGAGGAATAGAATTATAATAGAATTATCATAGAATCTTCATGGTTGGAAAGGACCTTTGAGATCATCGAGTCCAACCATACACACACAAAAAATCCCCTACAGTCTCTGCCACTAGAGCATGCCCTGAAGTGCCAAATCTATACATTCCTTAATGACCTCTAGGGATGGTGACTCAACCACCTCCCTGGGCAGGCTGTTCCAGTGCCCGACCACTCTTTCAGTAGAATCATAGAATCATAGGGTTGGAAGGGACCTTAGTAGATCATCTAGTCCGACCCCCCTGCCAGAGCAGGGCCACCTTAGAGCAGGTNCCTGCTGGGCAGCTTTCTAGCCGCTCTTCCCCAAGCCTGTAGCGCTGCATGGGGTTGTTGTGATCAAAATGCAGGGCCTGGCACTTGGCCTTATTAAATTTCATACAATTGGCCTTGTCCCTTTGATCCAGCCTGTCCAGGTCCCTCTGTAGAGCCTTCTTACCCTCAAGCAGGTCAACACTCCCGCCTAGTTTGTTGTCATCTACAAACTTACTGAGGGTGCACTCAATCCCCTCATCCAGATCACTGATAAAGATATTAAACAAAACTGACACCAAAACTGGGCCCTGAGTGACACCGGTGGTGACCGGACACCAAGAAGATTTCACCCCGTTAATCACAACTCTCTGGGCATGCCCATCCAGCCAGTCTTTTACCCAGTGAAGAGTGTCTACGCCATGATTCGACAATTTCTCCAAGAGAATACTGTGGGGGACAACGTCAAAGGCCTTACCAAAGTGCAGATAGACAACATCCACAGCCTTCCCCGCATCCAGAAGGTGGGTCACATGGTCATAGACAGAGATCAGGTTGGTTAAGCAGGACCTCCTTTTCCTAAATCCATGCTGGCTGGCCCTGATCTCTTGGCTGCCTTGCACTTGCCATGAGAGCTCACTCAACATGATCCTCTCTATGATCTTTCCTGCTATCGAGGTCAGGTTGACAGGCCTGTAGCTCCCCAGGTCCTCCTTCCAACCCTTCTTGTAGATGGGTGTCATATTAGACACCCTCCAGTCATCTACTACCTCCCTTGTTGACCAGGATTGTTGATAAATGATGGAGAGAGGCTTGGTGAGCTTCTTCCATAGCTGGAAATGAGCACTTGAACACATGCAACTGGTCAGGTACCTGAATAGAAGAACATACTCCATATTTTCTAACCTTATGTGTCAAACAGAAAGGCTGGAAAAAGTAATTGTTCTGTTGATTCTGCTGCACTGTGGAAAAGCTCTTTACATTTTTAAAACTAAATTAATCCCAGAGCAGTAACTAAACACGTTATATGTTCAAAATATCAAAAAAGTTCCCTGTGCCTCATACACAGACTTTCTGATTGATTTATGTATACATGAAAGACTCAGCTTTGATATTACTAGCTAGCTCTAGATTTTATGCATGCTCAATGTTTCCTTAATTTCTACAAAATTTAAATGAAATATTAATATGTGTATTGGGAGAGTTTAGTTCATTAACTATAAATTAAGAGCTGGCATTCATTATTTAGTAGTTAAATTCTGCCTTCTGGTTTTTGTGCTCTTTGCTGTTCTAATTACTCTTTTTCTAATGGAAATAATTATACAGTGGTACAACACCAGGTCAAAAAGTATCTCCCCAATATTTAAAAAGAAGCTTAAATGTCTTGATTTAGAAGTCAGAAGGAGTTCGCAGTGTACAATGATTTCTTAACCCTGTGGAGATGGAATGGAAACAATACATTTTTTGAATCTTACATCTTTACCTGTCTAATTTTTAATTAGGGAGGGTATTCATGGTGACAATTGCAAAAGTAATACATACCTGTAGTATTAAGTTCACCTGAATGAAGTATGTAAACAAGCTACTTTTTTAACTGTGATCAGTCTTACTATTCTTGCTCATACTGTAGAGTCATGTATTTCTAGACTAATCCTTCCAAGTTTGTAGGATTGCTTTTGGATGAAGATTGTGTTTAGTGGACTGCATAAATTATTGCAGCTCCAGTGAAGCTAAGAGAATCACAGGGAATATATGGGCCTATCTAATAAAAAATTAGACCTATTGAAAACAAAATTAACTCATTTTCCTGATGAAGGGCCTGATCCTGAGAAATGTGTTGTTTCCTTTAAAAAGATGGTTTAGATATTTACAGTGCAGCACCTTCATCTGAGCCAGTCATGTCAGACTTTCCTCATACTCAAGGGAGGAACAAGGAATTTTAGAGCACACTTCTTATCCTAACATTGTTATCTACTTAGGGATGTAAGGAATCACACTTTAAAGCAGCAATTTTTATCTGCAGATGAAAACTGAAGTGACTAACTCAAGTATACATGCCTACATTAGGAAATCATAAATACCTTGTTTTGATGGATCCCATCCTAGCTCCTGAAATTTTTACTGTAGAAAAGAAGAAAACAACCAAAATAATAAAACAAATACGTCAAAGCCCCAAATATAGCAAAAAACTACTGCAGTTTCTATTGTCTCTGCCATATTGTTGACAGGTAATGAATGTGAAGGTAGCAGAAACAAAAGCAAAATAGTTACCAGAGCACTTGTTGAAACAGATATCTCAAAAAAATTTTTCCCCTATTCCTTGTGCTATAAGAAAGTAAAGTTTGAGGGAAATGACCAAAACTTAAGAGAAAATGTCTTAAACACTGATTTGGAATTTCCATAAGATTTTAAAAGACAAGATTTTATTTTTTCTTCCTTTTCCCCCTCTTTCAGGTAGTGTCTGATTTGTACCAATCTTCCATATCTCATCTGCTAGTCGTTAAATTGTCACTGCTTTTCCTGAAGCTTCCTGGCTTTGGAGTTTGGCTGGGAATTTAGACAAGACAGAAGCAGAATGAGGTTGTTTGTCTCCTGACTGTCTCACTACCTTGCCTGTCCTCCCTGTATTAAAGAACTCATTTTTCAGGTATAGGCTTTTTTCCATGAGGATTCTTCTTTATATTTAATTTACTATTCAAGATTGTCCTTCTCATTCTTCATACTGTGAACATATTGATAAAATGTAAGGGAATGTGCTGATAGCAACACAAAACAGGAAATTTATCATTCCTGCTTCACTCTTTAGCATCTCCACTAACTCCCAAAGATGTAAAAGGGGAAAAAATAAAATAGGTACCTTAAAGAGATGAGGGGAGGGAAATGAAGGCTGATGACAGCTGTTCTTACAGACTCCAACATGGGAGATCAGAGGACAAGAGCAGGCACTGCAGAAGGCTCCTGGGGAAGCATCACACCATCTCATATCACCTAAATGTCTCCTTTATTTGATACTAATAACACTATGCTATGGTCAACTATATAATAAAAATCCCATCAGTAGCAGCAGAGTTACTCATGCATGACTGACTAATTCCTCCAGTGTCGACAGATATAGTGTAAAATACCCTGTGGCACAAAAGGTTAGTTTTACTGTCACTTTGTCAGAGGGAAGAAGTGCATCTTCTCTTTCTTGGGTCAGTATGATCCCACACCTGATTACTCATATAAATCATAAACTGCAGATGTGTTATTATGTCAGTGATAAATAGAATAAAAATCTGTCTGTTTTCAACAGGCTATTTGTTCTGACTCTTTCACAAAAATGAGCAGAAATATTAAACTCAGTCTTACATTTGTTGAGGCAATATACTACTACATGATTTAAACATTTATTACTGAATTAGTTGCTATTTCACAAACCTTAAATGCAACAAACTATTCAGATTCCTACAAAGGTGTACAGCACAGTGTCAGTATCGGATCTGTGGTGCTCAACAAAACCAAAAAGCTCTTCAGCTAAATGTTTGTTAGGCTTTTTGTATACTTAAAGTGCCTTATTTAAAATAATTATAAATTATCAACATTTTATGATTTGAAAGAGGATGGTAGCAATACATCTATCAATTATGCCTTTATGACCGTAGCAAGTAGACTGTGCGATTCACATCTACAGCTATTAAGGTGCCTTTTTTATAACCTCATGCCTTTATCTTATCCTAGATGGACTTGATAAAATGATGGTTCCCACCTTTGGGATTTATTAAGCAGACATGTTGTCCTTCACAGTTCTGACAAAGGTCAACTTCAGAATGTTGTTGTTCCCTACAAGCAATTACCAGAAAATACTAGTATTGGAAATGCTTGATATCTTAAACCTCAAGATAATGGTGCTGGGACTTGCCAGCTCCAGAGCAGGCTGCATCTAATTTCTATACAGTTGACTCCAGAAATGTTTTGAGCGGCTGCCATCTCTTAATACAGCCAAAGTGCTCTATTTTTAACAATGGGCTTAATTTAATCAGTGTACTTGGAATTTTGGCTATGACAAGAGAAAAGATTGTCATTATCTCATTTATTTAAGTTGTCCCATTTCTCCAACGTGAATGCAGTTGCTGAGCAGAAAAATCCTTGCAAAAATTGTCAAATCTTCTTATTGTTTTGGGTCTAGTAAGAAATCTTCTGTATGGCACATCATTTGGAATATAAAATATATAGGGCAATGCACTCCACTGACATAACAATTGCAACTTTAGAATAATTGAATTGCAACATATTATTTGCCACCTTGTGACCTTGGGATCTGTGAAGAGCTGCATAACGATGTGAGGAAGTGAAGAGGAATAACAATATTGCTTCAAATAATGGAGAAGTAAAAATACTAGTCCACCAAAGTACGGATACCAGAGTTGCACAGATGTTAATAAATTCTGATTAATGTTTTAGGCCTTGGGAACAACAAGATGTGAAAGCCTGGCTTATTCAATTTACTGTGTTTAAGGATACAGGCACAAGGAAAGGAAGGAAGGAATGCTCACGTCTTCTGGATTAAATTAAAACAAACAAACAAACAAAAAAAAAACCAAACCCCAAAGCCTTAATGATTTTTTAACCTATTTTTTCAATTATTTCTACCTAGAATTAGTTGTCTTGCCTAAACGGAAGTAGCAACTGACAAGTCCATATAATTTTCCTAAGGCTAAGAAAAACTGAAGGGTGTCTGAGCCTCCTTCTCAATCTCTTACAGCCCAGTCCAACTGTAGCTTTTTTCACTCCAAATACAACAGCTTTAGCAAACTTACCCGGAATAGATCTAAGTGTTATCAGAATGAAAAAAGTCATCCAAAAATCATGGGAATTCCTTATTCTACCATATTCTCCAACAGAGCTTTGGGGACTGCAGTGTACTCATAACAGCCATTGAACAAAGTACTAAATATAGATCTTCACTTTCACTTCTTGCAAAGTCACTAACCTTGAACTGAAATTGGAAAATAAGCTTAGTTTGCTTCTAACTTAGAAAAAATTTGATGCAACAACTACAGCTAGGCTTATGCAAAACTGATGTGCAAGTAGTAAGAAAATCATAAGAATAATCTGAAAATATCAGTGCAATATGTATCTATTCAGGCAGGACCTTGTTGCAGAATGCAACACATATAGTTATATCTTTATTTTTCGTGTAAAATTTTCTGTGAGCATTGACATGAGAGTTGTCTCTTTCCACTAATGCCAGTTGGAAACCATAGTGCATTAGAAAACTGATGAGCATCAATTCTAAATCGCTTCTAGGGTGTGGTGTGAGTCAATTACTATCTTCTCTTCTGACATAAATTCAAAGGCTACAGTTGTCAGAAGCATATGTTGATATAATTGTAGAATATGCAATATGTATTGATGAATATTCTGAGAGAAATATAGAGATAATTATATGCAACTCTACTTATAATGAAACAAAATCAATGTTATTTTCTACTGATCTTCACAGAGGCATAAAATAGATTCAGTGCTAATAGTTCTGTTAATTGCACGTATCCTTATGCATATTTATAAATACAAGATAACCGGACTACCTCAGAATAAAAAGAAACATACAGCTTAGTAGTAGTCCTAGTTTGAGGTAAAACAGAACCAATTTTCTGTTCTGTAATTTTACTTTTTAGCTGGGCCTCTTCTAACTGATTAAACTCTGAAATTAACAACATATTGTTCAGAAACAGTTCGCTCTCAGAGTGATAGGACCTGATTATACCAAGAAATGGTATGCAGAGGGGCTCCTGCTTATACTTACTGCTATAACAACCAAGGTCGGCTCACTTTGCTATTTGCCCCATTGCAGGGTCAGAAGCGGAGAAGTATAGAGGTGTTCCACCTACAGGGAGGAGCGGACAAGACAGGTGACCCAAAACTGACCAACAGGATATTCCATCCCATATGTACCACTCTCAGTATAAAAGCTAAGGGATCAAAGGGGCAAGTCTCTTTCTCTTCAGTGGCCAACACCCGAGGAGGACCGTGTCTGTTCATCTGCCTTCGATCCTGATCCAAGCATTCCTGACTCCAGATCTGGAATCCAACTCCTGTCTGTCACTGGCTCCAGTCAGGGACTTTCCCTGTGTCCGCTGGTGACACGATCGTCATCCTGGGAGCTGGATATGATTTTGTATATATTGTATACTTTTTAAATTATAATTTTTATTATTCTATCATTATTTACTATTTCCTTATTTATTATTATTTTTGTTAAAGTAGTTTAGGTCTTTTGCTAAACTCGTAAATCTCCTTATCTCTTCCTCTCCTCTCTTTGGGGGTTAGAGGGGAGGGCCATCTGTTGCTCTGATTGGCCAATCCAGCCAAAACCACAACAGTAGTACATTTACTATCTAAAGCCATTAGAAAAATAAAAGTTAATTTATAAAGAAAACAAGAAAAGAACACCATGGAAAGCAGTAAGTGAAAAAGCTGATCTCAACTTAAGGAATAGATTTTTGTAATAATTCAAATGCTTTCTTTTAATGGGTCTAAACCACATATTGTCCTATTTTATTTTGAATGTTTTGAAAAAGAAAGTATGAACATTTTCATTTAAATATCTTCAATTGCATGAACTCCTAATTTCATGTAGCAGGCAGTTCTTTATCAGCTGGAGAAATCCAATGATATCCAAACATGATTTGAAAGATTTTAGAAATAATTAATAGTTTCTGAATGCCAAAGATGACTAAAATTTTGCTTGGAGAATTCCCTTAGAAACAGTTATTTTAATTTAAATATTTAATATTTTCTCCTTCTTCTATTTCATCTCCTGCTTTTTTTGTCAGATCATGGGGTTTCTTTTCTGTCACTTTTGCTCCCCTAACATTGCGAGTCTGTCTTCTACCTAATCCTTATTACCCTTTCCTGCCCCAGAAAGCATACTAAGCACAAGACTCCTACATTTAGTTTTTCCTCCAGCTCTTGCCCTGCGACCTGAAGCTCCATTCCTCTCCTGGATGAAATGTCAGACCACACTCCCTCTTGCCACAAGGGGTGAGAGGGAGAGGCTGGTGTGCTGGTGGAGCAGCCTGCTGTTGCTCTTACCATGGGATAGGACTGGTGAGCAGCAATCATGGAGTCGCCTGGGAAGAGGTGGTACCCAGGCACAGCGACCACCAAACCTGCAGTCTAAGCTCTCCAAATCTTGTACATATGAAAAGTAGTCATGCATTATAGGGCAGCTCCAATATCAGAACTGTTTCACGTGGCAATAAAGTCATGGTGCCAGGTAACAGCCCTTGCTGTATCACCGTATATTTACAGCTGTCCATGGGGTTCCCATGCTTTAAACTTGCATGAATTTTCTTGAATTCTTGGTTTCTTGAATTCTTTTGTGATAAATTGTGAAGAGAACATCTCTGGGTGAATGTTGCAGAACCAAAGAGTAAAACTGGAAGGCCTCGCTTGTAGATGTTGGGAACATCTGATAATATCTGAAAGCTGACCCATGAGGCACTCTGCTTGTAGCACCCTCATCAAACAAACAGTAAGGGAAACCATTTTTAGAATGAGTGTACCTGTGAACTGAAACAGTTAGAGTAAAAGGAGGTAGCCAGGCTGAGAGTGAGACACTGTGAAGGGGCTCTTTAAAAAGGAGTCAGAGCTCTTTACAGTGCCAGTTGAGACCTTGAGAAGAGGACAATAAGGGTGAGTAATATTGTTTAAGAGTAAAGGGCAGCCATGACTCACAAATCTGTCTGAGTTCTTTAAAGGAGACAACTAGTGCTAGGATAGCTTTTCAGTAGTCAGTATAGTGCCCTGAATTTAATTAAATTAAAATTAAATTAAATGATGCCTTTTGTGTTTTAAAAAAAATATTCTATCATGGATAAGAAATGAATTCTTCTTTTTTAAGATTAATTAATGATTCAAAGAAAAATAGAAACTTCATTACAAACACTGAGCTGAATGAGAGAAAACCCAATTGAATATTTATGTCACTGGAAATTATTGAGAGAAAATTAAAAATTGCCATATCTTACTCATGACTTCCTCAAAGTTTATAGAAAATGGATAGCTGTTGGCAGAGTGGGTGAAGAGGAAAATCAAAGCTCTGTGAAAAAGAGAAGTGGCTTATCTTTGGCAGGGGAGAATGTACTTAAACCAATTAATGTAGACATTATATCATATAGCTACAAAGTGCCAATGTTAGGAATAGTCTGAGTAGCCAAGATTTGGTCACTTGGAAAGTATTCTCAAAAGCTTTACTTTTTGTCTCTACTGAATTATCTAAGTCTTCATTGCATAAATTATCTCTTGAACACTTTCAGTGAGTTAATTTTCACCACTTTTATGATAATTTAGGAGTTCCTGCACATTTGCTCTGTTGAATTGTGTATCCTTGGGATTGTTCTTGACTTCATTTTCTTTATTTTGTCATGTATTTCCTGCATTGTTGAACACTATTAATACTTAACTATAGTATATTTGGAGAAAAAACCCAATGGAATGAGAATCACAGCTGAAAGGAAGCAAGAAAAGAAGTTAAATGGACATATTCTGGTTAGAATTACCTGCAGTTTTGCCTGGGAGGAATTTGCTAATGTGTTCTCCCTGAGAGCTCAAAATATCTACGTATGGATTGCTGCTGCCTATTGTAGCTAGAGCCTCAAGGAATTTGAGGACTTAAAGCTTTATTTTGCTATTTGCTGAGAATTTCCTGATTTCTTTTTTCTTCCTTCTTTCTTCCACTCTGGTTTCCATTGCTTGTGATGAAGAAGTACGAGCACTTTGTGGGATTTGGCTTTGTTCTGTTTCAGCAGTACAGCAACCATATTTCAAGAACCATTGGCTTTGTATTCTGCTTCCCTAGCATTGGAACCCACCGTTATGAGACATTTCTTTAATTACTTCCTTAAAGCCCACTGTTGCGAACAGCCTGCACCTGTAGAATATATAGTTGATGTTGTCAGGCTTCATTCTGACTGCACAGAAGAAAAAATTTATATCCCATCCAATTTGGTATTGCCATGGATTGGAGTACATGATGCAGACCTGTAAAGACATTGACAACTGTCAATGAGATATTTCAGCAGATTTCCAGCACTAATGATTTATGTACCTAACTTTATAAACTGTAGTTTTATAGAAGTGTTAAATTAAGTCTGCATCATAAATTTGTGGCTTTCCTTCTGCCTTTATAAATGAAAAATTTGAAACCAATACTGCAACTAATCAGAATTGTCATTTTATTAAATTTGGCTTATGATTTAATAATACTGTTGAACTGTTACTCTCATTTAGGTATCAATCTTCTGCATGTTTTTTAAGAAGTATACAAAGTCTCAGACTGTGGAAATGAGGAAGAAAGTCAGGCTTATAAAGTTCCAACTTGCACACGGTCAGGGTAGTGATTTAACCTAGTGAAAGATTTAATCAAAGCTTGCAGAAATAGCCTATTTTAGAAAATAGTCATGTAATGAAAGTTGGCCCATCATACTACTGCCCAAACAGCTATGGTGCTGTGGTAGGTTGACCATGGCTGGCCGCCAGATGCCCACTCGGCTGTTCTTTCAGTCTTCCTCAACAGGCAGGGAGAGGAAATAAGAAGAAAAATCTCAGGTCAAGATAAAGAAAAGGTCACTTAGCAATTATCGTAGTGGGCAAGACTGACTTAACTTGGGGAAAAATAATTAATTTAATTTATTGACAATTAAAATAGAATGTGATAGTGAGAAACAAAGGAAAAACCAACACCTTACCCCATGCCCCTTTTTTTCCCTAGGTCAGCTTCACTCCTTCATCCTCACAGAATCTTAGAATCACAGAATCAGTGAGGTTGGAAGGGACCTTTAAGTTCCTCTTCCTCCTCCCCAACCCAACTGTATACAAAGAAGTTTTTACTACAGCTTTAGGAATATTGTTACTTTAATTTCATGCTATTTTCTTGACACAGTGCATTTGTAATATAACAAAAACAACACCAAACACCACCTCAAAAAGGCAAGTCACACTAGCGCTTCATTAGGGCTACCTGGCATAGTTAGTGTGAAATCATGTAGTTTGAGACACCTGGGACCTGTTATCTTTCCCTATTTACTTTCTGTCTGCTTCTAGCTGCTTCAGTTATGTTTTCATATATGTATTATGAAGCCAGTTTTTGATACTGAGGGAAAAACAGATTAAATCCTAATTTCAAAACCAAAAATCTATTGTCAGTATTATTTTGGATTTCTGCAGTATGTAGCTAATAACCAAAGCCCTTATTTATTTACTACTGAAGTTCTCAATTTCTGTTTGAGAATTGTTCTTGTTTTCCCATGTCTGGTTTCAGAACTCTTAGTATTTAATCTTGGACTCCCAGCTAAAATCCGGTCACTATCAACCCAAATGATCCATGTAATTTTTGGAGTGTAGAAGATAATTTTCACTTTTGTGACTCAAAGTGTTTTGGAGCAATGATGCCCAGTGTTAAGTAGATGCTGTATCCATTCTATAAGTTATTCCTTTCACACATAATTGAAGTGATTCCTGTACGTGCACCACTTATAATTATGTAAAATGCTTGGAGGGTACATAGGACAATATTCAACCAGTAACTGAACAAGGGACCAGTGTCCTTTATTTCTTTACTGAATCTAAACATCAGAAGTTTGGGCTATTTCAGGATTTTGGGACAATGTTAGTAGCAACTCTCTTAAGAGTGAGATCAGCCCTCCCAGCTGGGCTATGGAGCTGAGGCCCTACTGTGTCCACTGCTACTACAAACCCAACTGAGCTAGAAAGTTCCTATACTTCATTAGCAACTAGTCAAGATATGCAAGTCCACTGTCTCTTTCCCATCTTCCCCCGAAGCCTTGAATATTTGCCTTTAATGTTGGTACTGCATGCCAGTTTTCAACTGGCTTGTATCTATTTGTGCTGAGTTAAACAATTAAGATTTTTTTTTCCTTTTAAAATACGCAATTAAAATATAAACACTATTAGCCTCGTAAAGTACTTGTAATGTTTTTAAAGCTTGATCTTAACTTTAGCATCAGTTTTACTAGAGCATTTGCAATGGGGCTTTGTTGTAGGAGTTCAATGAAAGGACAATCAAGTTACATTTGTAAAGTGCAATTCAGATGAATAGCAGCTCCTAAGCTGTTTCTAATATGATTTTACTTATGCAAATTTGATTTTTGTGGATGCTTAGTACTGATGTTGTTAGCACAAAAACTACTTATCTTGGGAGGTTTGAAAATCATACTGTTCCAGTGACAATACATAGAGAAATAGACAGCAGGGGAAAAGAAGTGTATTGTGACAGCCTGTTAGGCTGCAGGGTATAGGTAAAGTAGGGAATTGAAAAACAGGGGAAAAAAAGGGAAAAAAAAAACCTACCAAAAAACCTAAGAAAAGCATGTACAGGTGGGTGGGAAAAATGCTGGAGGGAATAGAAACTGCTGCAAGCAAGATTTACCATAATCATTCAAGGAAGGTTTACAGAAGGATATTACAGCTACCTGGGAGACCAGAGCCCAGGGCCACTTTGGCAAACAAACTAGAGAGAAACTGTAATGCAGTAATACACTGTTTCGGGATCCAATCATAATAGCAGTGTTTGGAAGGCAGAAGGCGGTAAAAATAGTCAGAACATGAAAGTCAACTGATCTTCTTTAAGTAAATAATACTGATGCAATGACACTGTCAGAGGGTTTTTTCTTCCACGGACAGTGTGAGGACTGTGACATCCACCCAAAGAAGTAAATATCTTGCAGACTGAGGGTAAGCATTCTTTACGTTAGTTTTATCTTGGGAGATTTTCACTGGCTGAAAAACAAGAAAAGCTAACATGGCATCAGGAACAATTTCTGTCACAATAAGGAGGTCCCACCCTGTGGGCTCTGACAATAGAGCACCTTTGTGTAGAAAAACCTCCTGGATTTTAACAACTCTTCACAACTATAGGATATGCAATACATATCTTCATTGTTTCAATAGTAGGAAATGTTGGGTTTTTTCTCATCTGTTAATAGCTTCACTGTGGCTACTACTAATGGTTGTTGGTGTGTCTTGTAAATTTTGAGTTTGTTTATGAGATTTTCCATGTTTGCATCTTGTCTCCTTTTTCTATTTTTTTCTTTTTTTTTTTTTTTTAATATTGGATGGAACTGGATAAATATACTTTAATGATACCGTGCTCTTTTTATACTGGCTTTAGTGTTGAAAAACTATAAAAATAGGGAATGGAGAAGTGCTTGCCACTTTGTCACCTGAAGTAATTTTACTTAAAAAGGGTGTCAGCTGCTGATGTGGCATATCTGTGATTGCAGGCACTTAAGAGCCTTGCAGCACTTGGGGGTACCAGGTCTCCTATGTAGAGCTACAACTTCATAACCTGATTAAGCTATGAAACGGGGCTAACACAAAAAGGGTGGATCTGCCTGTCTTCTCATTTGCTTCCTGTGGGGCATTCCAGCCTCACCTCTGTGTCAATATTAATTATGCAGTGAAATAGATCAACTTGTCAACCTGGCAGTGTATTTGCTCTCTTTTGCTGTAGTTGTCTACCAGATCAGTTCCTGGAACCAGTTTACCACACAGCCACGGGGTTGCAAGGGGTGGGGAAGGGACCATGCCTTCCACCAGAGCAAAGGAGGTGAGTATCAGCCTGGCGTAAAACTGTCTTACAGTGTCCTGGAGCCACAGCCATAGTAGAGGGGTGCTGTGATTTATAATAGACCCTGGCTGTATAATGCAACTGAGGAACGTATTATGCGTTGTCTTCAACACTGAGAACCAGAACTTTGAAGCTTCCTAAAGCACCTGTTAAATTCGTGTCCGAGAGCACCTGATTCTTGCTTCCTCAACTCTTTGTTTGGTTTCACCCTCTGCAAGCTGAGAAGGACAACACTCTCCTTTTCCTATGCTGTATATGGCTTCTGAATTTCTATAGCCAGCTTTTTAGCTGACGTGCTGTCCTTCTGCGCATCTGTGTGCAGTGCCTGATACAACAACTCCGTGACCTCAGGGTAGGAGGAGAAAGGAAGAAGCCGACGATATCTCATTATTGCAGTGATACAAATAAAAAATAGCAGTGTTTACTGGGATTGAAATCTGTAACCCTGGCCAACTGTAACTAATTCGTTCTGATTTCTAGTGGCTATCTATAGATCAAGTGTGGATCCTGGTTGCCGTGGTCAATTGACCCTTTCATTTTATTGAGTAGTTCTATAAATAACCATATAAAAACTATGTAAATCATCACAAATATGTTATAATTATCTTAACAATTATTCTGTATCTCGGTGGGTACACTGGAAAATGAAACCTGTTCATAGAGCATTTCTGGTTGCTAAGAAACTGTTACTTCAGTCGTAGAAATTGTCTCTCACACCAGATACATTATTCTGGCAAATTGGACTTTCAGATTGAGTACCAGGGGAAAGAGGAACAATCAGAAATGGAGACAATTGCTATTACAGAGCTGCATGGGGTCTAGTACATGTGTGTCAAAGATTCTGGTTTTATATCTGCCTCTGTTTCTATTTTAATGAATTATTTTTTTCTTTCCTTTTTTTTTTTTTTTAACCACACCACCCCTGCCCCCAAGAAAGCATTTGATAAGGCAGCATACCACAAAATCTGATTTCTTCTTGGTGGGGGAGGGATGGTAAATATGATTCTCATCAGTTCCTACTTCCTCCATCTTTTCAAAAAATAAAACCTGCGTTATGGGATTTAAGACAGGTTTCAGCAAAAGCACGTGGGGCAAAGGCCTCTGCTTTTTATGATATGTGAAGCAGATGAGAAAGTCCATCCTGCTCCTGTTGCTCTGTTAGGTGACCCAAACTCTTTCTCCCCACCAAGCCGGTGCTGTGCCACAGTTGGAGTCCCACGGGAGGTCAGGGCCTTTGCTCTGCAGGCAACCCCGAGGGGCTCCAGGGGCTGCTGAGCCCTGGATGGGACAACCCCCCTGTCCCTTCCCAGGACAGGCTGGGAGACAGGGTTTACAACACCCACCTGAGCCGAGGGCTGGAGTGTCAGCCCGGACTTGAGCCTAAATTGTAGTAAGTTTATCGGACTGTGAGAAATGGTACCCGTGCTGTGAGAATGAAAATGTAGAAAGTTTCTGAAGAGGCAGCACAGCAAGAAATCACTGAGTTCATTTATTAGACCTGGGAGTAGTTAGTCTGTGTGTGTTTACAGTTCATTTACTCTTTACATAAATTATAAATTAGTCTGGGTCCTCTTCAGAGTGATCTCCTTTGTTGCAGCTTCGTATTTTGTTGACTTTGAGATGCCTTTTTCTTTTTAATATTGCAATTATATTATGTTACTATTGAATAAAATAAACAACAAAAGCCCAGCTAGCTTTCTGTCAAAAGCAATGAAAACAAGGAATCAAATTTTGTTGAACTCCATGTTTTAAATTTGAAGCTGTTACAAATTCTGAACTATGTTACTCTATTTTGTGTTTAAACATCTTGGCTAATTAAATTTCTGGCCAAGTTTCTTCTGTAGCTTGCTCAAAGATTTATAACACTAAAGATCAGAAGGTTGAATCAAGGATTTAATAAAATGTGTTGTACAAAGAAAGAAGTTGTGTAGGTGTGCAGAATAATAAGTGCTCATTTTGGCACTCCTGATGCGGTTGTAATGATAATTACTGCACATCTACTGAAATTGATTTAAGTTTCAATCCTATTTAGAGGTTTAAACATGTAATTAATTAATTACTTTATCTAAACAGGTTTTAGGTATTGCTGAAAACCTTGTGGGAGAAAAAAAAAAGAGGGGGGAGGAGGGTGTTCTATTGCCATGTGTAGCTTTTCCCACTACATTTCTGTATATTTGCAAGGTAGTGTGTCCGTGCATGCATATAGGCAGGCATAGTGATGTGTTGCAGTCATTCATAGACATTACCAGAAACATATGAAGTATTATCCTACTGTGTGCTACTCAAATCACATTATAGTTAATGGATTTGTATTTCCTACGTTTGAGATAACAGAACTTGAAGAAATGTTTCCCAGGGTTTTTCTTCCCTATGAGTGATGGGATGACACTTGTAAGAGCTATCTGTCTGCTACTGTAACATGCAAATAAAGCAGCTTAGAAAAGAGAGAAGAGAAAAATGTGTCCAAATCCAAAATGAATTGCTGCTTCTCTAAACGTTGTGTAGCATGGCAAAACATGCAAAAGTTGATTCTGCCTGGTATCAATCAAAGAGTTGTATGTTTTGTTTGTGGTTTTTTTGTTTTTGTTTATTTTTTTTAATGATGTCTTTCTGAAGTGTGCTGTGCTCCTTTGTATTGTTAGAAAATCAGAGTTATAAGCTGACCTTTGAGGGAAACTAGAGTTTAACTGCTTTGTAATTCAAGGCCCAGAAGGTGGAAGTTGGATTGGATCCAAATTTTTGTATTTAGAACATAACAGATGCTTTGAAAAGTAACCAAAACAATGGGGGAATTAACTTTCTGAACTCTAATTTACTTTGCATCAGAGAATGACTGAAGTGTTGCCATATGATCTTTAAATAAGCTTTCTTGTGCAAACATTTCTCAAGGGAAGGATGAACCCATGTTTTCATAAATCCATGCTCAAAACTGGAGTTAGTCATACCTTTGAAAAATGAGTGATTATTGTTCAACACTTCTATAGAACTCTGTCTGAGAACAGACTGGGACACCCAGCTTCTGTCTTTCTATACAGTCCAGTTATGGATGCACCTGGGTGGACTTTATTAGAAGGCTTGAAAGTTATCTCTGAGATACTTCTTACATTTTCTATCTGCTTTCTTCATAAGGTAGTAGCATTTTATTTTTTTAGTGGGTCTGATTTTGGGGGTCATAGCTTTCTTTTGAAGACAGTAGAATGCTAAAAGAGCCCCTACAAATCCAAACAATGCTGCAGATTGACATTAAACTGCAACTTCCTATTCTCCATAGCAAGAAGGACAGGTTTGGATCTGAACTTTGAATTCAGCGCCACTAAGGAACGGTGGAATCAAATGCGAAAAAACCCCAAATCAACCAAACAAAAAAAAAACCCACCAAAAAACGCAAAAGTCTCTCAGCTGGCATGTCAAAGCCAGGAAAATTGCCATTTTGACCTACAGCTCTCTTCATGGTGTAGGGCTATCATTCAGCATCCTCTATCATCCTTGTTGCTATAGAAGAGATGTGGTCCACAGCCTTGTGGGTCTGCCTCTTTGGCAGCTATTTGGTGGCTATTTGGCATCTGCCCCTGGCAGCTACTAGGAGCTAAGGTGGGGCTTAGGAAAATAGTCTCAGGTGGGGAAATAGGAGATGTTCCTTTCTCTCTTTGTGCTGCACAAGGTTCAGTTGTGTGGTGGATTGAACTTGATAGCTCTACTCAGCAGAATACATGAAGATAATAAAGCATGCAGCAGCAAACATTGTTGTCTGGAATTATTTCTTCCTGTTCAGATTCTAATGCAAAAATAGATAATACAGCATGAGATTCCTTTTATAACTGCAAGTGCCATTTTTATACACGGAATTGCATGTATTGATTAAAATCTCTTAACAGAAGACAGGGAAGTCAGCTGATGACAGTTCAAAAATTATCTTTTTCAATAGAGTATGGCTTAAGGCCATCTCAGAAAGGGAAGAAAAAATAAAATTGATGTGAAAGAGAAAAGGGAATATGTTACCATCTGTTTGTTTAGACAGATAAAGCAAAAAAAAAAAAAAGGAAAAAAAATTTGCTTGAAATAAACTTTACATTTGAAATACTACAAATAATACATTTGACGATTAGAGATGTGGAACCAGAAAACTCAAAGATGCATTTCATAAAGGGTATACGTTTTTGTTTTCCAAAAGGAACATCTCTATCCATTTCTTTTAGTGATTTGTGTCTTTTACAAAAATTGAATAAATATAAAATATTAAAATGACAAAAGGACAGATACGTAAGTTATGTACAAAATATTACAGCTAAAAGCGACATTATTTGAAAATAAGTACTTGAAATATGATGGTATATTCCCATAAATGAACTGTTCTTCCTTCCCCTCACCCTTTGTGATATTATGATTCTTTTTATCTGGGGTGAAAATTTAGAAAATGCAATAAATGCAACTTTAAGACACTACACAATGTGAAAAAGATATGACCAGATATGTCTTTCAGTCAACTCGGTTCTGATATAAACAATTGTTTTGATATCGTGTAAATATTTTACTGTGATAAATATGTACTCTTTATGTAGGAATAAACTAGCACAGTCATTATCTCATTGTTAACATGTAAATAGCACCTTGGGAACATCTATAAATGTATTAGGCTTTATTAACATTTCTAAAGTTTTATTAAAACAAATGCAGCAAGTGTGCAGAAACACTGAACAAATCAGTTTAAGCATGTTGTCATAATGGAGTTTCAGTAATAGATAACACCAACCAACCTATTGACATCTTGTCTCCCTTTCAACAAGATTATAGTAGTCAAACCAAAGATAAATAAATAATCAACCATAATTCAGAAGATGATGATACAGGAAACCCAAGTCTTAATTTCAATAGAAGTGCTAAATGGTATGAAAAGCAAAATATGACTCTCCAAGCAAATGTTAGATCATCACGTGCAAAATTTGGAGCAGACATTAAAATCCTAACCTGAATCCAGATTTCTTGTCTAGACTTTTATAGAAGAAGCTAACTTAATTTCTTTCATTTGAATACTGCTGTACCTTGTAATTTAGAAGCTGACTCTTGGATATGTAAGATTCTAAAATACAGAATCCTCCAATACAAATGAACAGTGAAATATTAACTATAGTATACTAAATATTAATAGTAGACTAAAAATCTAGACTAAAATTTCCAATGTTTATAAAAAAAATTGAGGTTCTGATCTAAATTTACTTTATCACATTAAGGCCATGGATTTGATATCTGGCTTACACATATATTTCTCTTGGTTTTGTAACAGTTTTTCCATGAGATGAGATTGGACACGCTGCCTATTGCAAAATTGCACTTTTACCATTATGAAGGTAATTATCATGTTTCTGATAAGCCGGGAGTATGGACACTTGTATTTAAGAGATTTTTCTTTTCCCTTCCTTCCTCCCTCGCTCCCTCCCTCCCTCGCTCCCTCCCTCCCTCCCATTAACCTCTTGATTGTGAAATTATACTTGAAGTCTTGTTCTTTAGATTTATGGAGAAAATTAACCATTCCTGCTCAATTAAAAGAAAAGATTGTATGGCAGAAGGAGCCAGTACAGTGAAGCAACAGAAAAAAACCACCAAACCAACAGAAAAACCCAAACCAACAAAACAACCAAACATCTGTAAAGCTTTTTGATATAAGACTTTATTTTTAAGAGAAGTCTTGGCAACAGACTTCTAACAGAACCTAAAATGTTTTACACAGAGGAAAATTTGATGTAGACATTGAATATATCTGGAAAAATATAAATTTTCAAAAAAGTTCTAGATTAGATTGTAACCTCACAAGCATAAATTTCCTTTTCAACTGTGCTCTTGCCCTTTTACATTAATTTCCCACAGATCTATAAACAACTGAGATTTCATTTAGTGTTTCAGACATTGGTAGAGATGAAATTCTCAGTGACATTTCAGAAGAAAGACTGGTTGAAAGGCAGAAGTCAGAGATTCGTAGTCAATGGGCAGAATCTAGTTGGAGGCCTGTGACTAGTGGAGTCCCTCAGGGGTCGGTACTGGGACCGGTGTTGTTCAACATCTTCATCAACGACCTGGATGAGGGTACAGAGTGTACCCTCATCAAGTTTGCTGATGACACCAAGCTGGGAGGAGTGGCCGACACCCCAGAAGACTGTGCTGCCATTCAGAGNTCAAGAGGAATATCAGGAAGAATTTTTTTACTGTGAGAGTAACAGAGCACTGGAACAGGCTGCCCAGAGAGGTTGTGGAGTCTCCTTCACTGGAGACATTCAAAACCCTCCTGGATGCGTTCCTGTGTGATGTGCTCTAGGTGACCCTGCTCTGGCAGGGGGGTTGGACTAGATGATCTTTCGAGGTCCCTTCCAACCCTATGATTCTATGATTCTATGATTCTGTGATATGGAAAAAGATGTTGTTCCAGAAACAAAGGGATGGAGGAAAGAAAGGAAAATAAATGAGATATTTCTAGTGTGCTAATGATAACGCACTATAATTGTATAAAGCTCAGTTCAGAATGAACAATAATTAATATATAATATGTCACCGACATGACTTAGGAGGTCGCATATCACTTTCAAAAGAGACTGGAGCCCGTGTACCCTATTGCAACAAGTCAATGGCATTTGAGCATTTAAGTGCCACAGATGTTAAAAATTGGACTTAATCTGTTTTGCTGTTTGATTTTTTCGCTTTCTCTTTCACATTTCGTAATTTTTTCTTAGGCTACATTTTGGTGATTTTTAAATTTTTTTAGTGCATGCCAGGAAAGAAGTTTGATAATCCTTACAGTGCTGTCATTTTATTTTTTTTTTTGTAAGGAAGAAAAGACAAGGCTCTTAGTTCACATATATATGGACCAATTTTTCAATCATCTCTTGTGCCCTCAGCAAGATCATTACAGTCTATCTGGAGTGCTATGGACAAGCCACTGAACAAATATTGGATTACGTTATGCCTATAAACCTCAGGCATTGTGCACTTTTCTAAATTATTCACACATAATCACTCCAGGGGATTACACTTTAGGATGACGGGAGGATGCCTAAAATCAGACAGCCATGAAGTACCTTTATTCTTCAATGTGTTGTTAGAATACATTAATCTTGAAGCTTAAAATGCACAATGATGAGTTTACCTATTTAGAAAAGATGATGATGATTGCAGATCTGCCAGATAACAAGTTAATTGCTGTATTTAACTTCGTTATTGGGAATGAAAGGCAGGTACATATTTTTTTTTTCCAAAGGACACTTCTAATGACAATTCCTTCTTATATGTGGCATGGCTAGTCATTTTCAGTGGATAAGGTTGCTGCTTAAAAGTTTTGCTGTCAGAAATAACAAGTGTGTTAAATTAGATCTCTTGAACTAGTAATAGAAGATTACTGTTATTAATAAAACTATTTGCTTTGTGAAAAATGTAGAATGCCTAAGGAATTTTTATAAAACCAGCAAAGGTGATGGTGCATCTGCTTTTCCTACTAGACCTGAATTTTTTCCTATTTTGAATACAATACAGTATAATATTGGACACAGAGAGGGATTTTGGAAATTCATATCATCTAATGAAACCTCCACATATGACCATTCATGCCTTCATGGACATTTTAATAAATTAACAGCTGTGAATGGTGCATAAAATAGAGATAGCATGTGTTAATGTTCCTTCCTCCTTATTTCTCAGACTGACCAGGGCATCTCAGCAGAACACACTCAGGGTACTGAAATCTGGGGCAATAACATCAGAGAACATTCTTAATTTTTTAAAGATGAAGTGGAAATTATTTTGATGACAGCTGATGATCTGTTGCAGAATCTCACTTTAAAATTTCCTGCAGAAACTATTGCAATGGTAGACAATTTTGAGATCAAAATGCAGTTTTTTCAAGCATATAGATTGTCTCATCAGAGACTTTTAAATATTACTCTAGCTGTGACTGCTTCTGTTTTCTTTTGTAAAACGAAACAGATAAAACTTTCCTATTTTTTTCCCTCCCTCATTTTACAGTAATTACAAAATCACCTAATAGCTGAGATTGGAAGGCACCTCTGGAGATCATGTTGTCCAACCCCCTGCTTGAGCAGGGTCAGACAGATCAGAGAGCTCAGGGCTATGTCCAGTTGGGTCTTGAATACCTCCGCAGATGGAGACTCTACAAGCTCCCTGGGAAACATATTCCAGTGTTCACTCACCCTCATAATAGCGTTTACTTATGTTTAAATGGAGTTTTCTGTGTTTCAGTTTGAGCCCATTGCCTCTTGTCCTGTCACTGGACATGATCGGCAAGAGCCTGGCTCCACCTTCGTTATTCCTCCCATCAGGTATTTATACACACTGACAAGATTCCCCTTGAGCCTTCTCTGCTGAACAGTCCCAGCTCTAAACCTCTCCTTGTAAGACAGATGCTCCAGTTCCTTAATATCTCTGTGGCCCTTCCCTGGGCCTGCCCCAGTATGTCCCATCTCTTTTGTACTGGTGAGCCCAGCACTGGACCCAACACTCCAGGTGTGTCTCACCAGTGCTGAGCAGAGGGGAAGGATCACCTCCCTCCAGCTGCTGGGAACACTCCTCCTAATGCAGCCCAGGAGCCTGTTGTGTGCTCTATCCTGTGAGGGCAAAAAAATGTCATCAATGCTTTTTGCAGTTTCCTCAGTTTGTGTACTTGATGGACTTTTGCGTAGAGGCATGGTTAGGAAGGCAAGAGGAGAAAATATGTAGCCAATAAAGATAACAAAAAGTGACAGTAAAATGTGGCTGTTTAAAGTATGAGCCCCTGGCACTTAAACATAAAGAGATTTAAAACTGACGATGATGCTTTCACATTGAAATGGGGTTTTATTTATATATTTGTTGTAAAATACTTTTCTGCTATAGGAAATCTGTTTCTCTTAAAGAAGAAATATAAGAAAGCTCCCGAGTTATCCATACAGAATTTTAAATGTAGTTAGGAATATCCCTAGACTATGCAGCCTTCGTTTTATGGATCACATTTGCATACAGGTAATTAAATATAGCAGTGAGTATTTCTAAGTCTGAATAATTCAAAAGTTAAGACCAGAGCAGCAATTCAGACTAGAATGAGAGCTGGACACTAGAGAATGAACCCTCTCAAGAAGCTCTGTAAACTCCTGTTTTACAAGAGATCGTGCTCCAAATGTGTTAAAAAACATGCAAATTCAGAATTTTTAGAAAATGAGGATTTATTCATGTTTTTAAAGTAATGATATATAAAGTGAATTACTTATTTTTTTTTTAATAAAGGTGCCACAAAGCAATGGAATTTGAGCGTGAGGCACTTATAGCTGCTTTTAGTTTTGCATATATTAGAGGAAAATTTATGTTAGGAAAGTGAGTCTTTTTATACAGAGACCTCTCAAATGGCATACCAGTGCTCAAAAGAGAGGGAAAAAGTTCCTCTGTTTTTTAGTTTATGGTTCAAACATATGAAGTTGAAAAGAAAAAGTTGTTACTAGGGGAGAAGTAATGAATCTGTTCTATGAAGTTAAAAATATCTCTTGATAAAATCTCCATGAGAAAGGAGATTTGGGATTAAAGGAAATTGTTAATTAGATTAAATCTTTTTGTCCTGATGTGGTTCATGAATGTAATCAATCTTCCTGTAAGACTGATATAAGAGAATGTTTTATCTGGGTGAACTGTGGAAATTACCCAAGAAGTTACTGAGTGAGGTTATATATGTATTTTTATTCCTAAAGTTGTACATGAATGGTAAGTATGATTGTGGATGTTATGACTCTCACTAAAGGAGGAAAACAAACAGATCCTTGAGGTCTTTAGCTCCAGATGCTGCATTTCTACAAAAAGTTTTTTTAGTGTTTCATACAACTGCCTTTTACAGTGAAGTTTCATCACTTTCCTGGCAAATGTTATACACGCAAGAACACAAAACTTGGTTCTTGTTCTTTGAAATCACAACCTGAGGGGAAAAAAATCAATGTGAAACATATTTTTGTGGAACAGAATGCGAGAAGCAGTGCACCTTATAGCTTGAGGATGTTTCCAATACCCTACTGCAAATTGTGTTAAATAGGAATTTTGCACTCTCCTTTCAGAAGGCAAAACTCACAGGGCAGCATAAAATAAGCTTGTTATGTAGATACATGGCAATTTGTTAATGTGTCTTCTCACAATACTTGTTAATAATACATAATTTTCACAAATAAGCATTTCCTTCTTTGGTTAGTTTCCACGTCAAAGTCTTCTTTCTCCTTCCGCTTCAGTCCAATTTTGCCCTTTTTCCATCACATGAATATGACCACATCTACCAAGTTACATATCTTCATTAGGATTTTCTATTAGATGTCACAACAAATTAGAGATGATCAATTGCCTGAAAAGACAGCAGAGCTTACTGTACATGTAGGATTAAAAACCCAACCAAACAAGAAGATATGCCAGTGCATGCATGCAAATGTGTGCATGATCATCTATTTAAATTCAGATTTAAAGCAAATATATCCATAAGACAATCTAATAATAATGAAACAACTATTTGAAAATTTGTTACAGAATAAAATGTCTAAGTTATATTTATACATGTAGTAAATGATCTTTACAACTTTTATTTTTCCTTTAAATCTGACCTCATCAGTTACTTTCTATGTCTGAAAAAGCACCCAGATTCTACACTGGAAAATAGCACAAGTCCCAGGTTGTAAATGCTCTTGCATGAAGTCTAGTGACATCCCACCCACCCAGGATTTTATTTAACATTTACTTAACCAAAATGTAAAAGTTCCAATCAGAGTCTGTGTCATTTCCAATGGTCACATCAAACAAGAAGACAAAAATTAATGATATCATGTTTTATTTGTTATAGTCCTTGCACAAGTATTGGCGAATTTCAGCTCAGCTGTGAATTGTAAAAAGCAAGGTACCAAGTGGCCAGCTGCTGTAATTCAGTGGGGCTGGCTAAATATTAATAAAAGATGACTTATGGCAAAGGTGAGCATTAGTAGGTCATTGGTGCACCTGTGTAATTTTAGGAAGATGATGTAAAATTATAGCTAGAGCAAAACGTAACTGCAGCAAATATTTGAAGGATTAAGTAGGGAAAAAAGCAACAAATTTATGTAGAAATTCTTGCAATCCCTGGGTTGAGGGTTTTGAGAGGATTTCAATGAAAGTACAAGGCATAGAAAACAAAATAAATAAATAAATTGAGAGTCCTACAATGAAACAAGTGTTACATCTACTGGGTGTCTGGCTATGTTTTTATAAGCTCACTCTTTTGCTTTGGAAGGTATGCTTCTCTAACTATATACTATAAATAATGTTTTACATTAATTCTCATAAGCAGCACAACTTTCTGATCATATTCTTATAACCCTTCTGCAAAATGCTTAAACCATATGTACTAGTCCAGGAGGAAGAAAAGGATTCTTTTTTTATTCTGTGTTCATGAATACCAACAAAATATGTCATTAACATTGTAATGATAGAGGAGCTACTAAGTTAATAATATATTTTCAAAAAGATAAATATTTTCACAGGAGATCCTGGTCTTTATATTGAATTTTTGTAAATATGGAACTTTTTTTCAAAAGGGAATTTGTCTATTCTCATGGTGACAACTTTTGATGGAATGAAGAGACAATAGGTTAGTCATACCGGAGACCATAATTTTCCAAGAATTTCAGATAAAAGGTAAAGTGATTTGAAACTTGTTTTGTACAGAACCTTTCCCTAAATCACCTTGTTTAGCAACAGTCTATTACAAATTCTACAGCAAATGCAGTATCAAAATTGTGTCTCAGATATACCTGAGTCTACGTAGATTATAAAAATAGAGGGTTTTTTCAAGTTCTGCTGACAGAATATATGGAAATAATTTAAAAATAAATTCTTCAAAGCACTTGAAGGAGTTGCTGACTATCAGCAAATGTTACAAGGTGTTACAATTTTTTTGTGAATTTGGCCCATTCTGTAAGTGATTATCATATATCAGGTTATAATGAAACCTGCTGATAGAGTGCTCGAGACTTCAATACTAGATTTAAAGTTGACTTGTGAAAAATACATGGATTCTCAGATCAAATTGGTCAGGGTCTCACACTGTCACTGACCTTTGGGCATCATGCTGCTTGTGGTTTTGGTGGAGGTGTACTATTAGTCAGCTTTAAATGCCTTTTGCTGCAGCTTCCTTTTTTTTTTTTTTGTATAGTCTTTCATAAATAATCCAGCTTTGAATTTCTTGAAGAGGAATGGATTTGCTTAAGTCATAGGAAATGGTGATAAGAAACTGAACAAAATGTAGTCAATGTTTTTTTCAGCTTTTTTTGTAATTGTGGGTTATGAAAGGCTTATTCTTTTAAATTGCCTATACTCACTAACCCTCAGAGTGCATAGCAAATGGTCATATAAGGTGGCTGTGCCTAAGAACAGATGAACTATTCTGAGTTTTATGAAAAGTCGCTCAGGCCCAATATTCTGCCTTTAGTGGTAGACAATTCCTGAAGTGTAAGGACTGAGGTCTAGAAACATTGATTCACACTTTTGGCAAAAGTTTATATTTAATAATTTCACTGAATAGTTCACAAGAGAGTTTGTACTTATGAGGAGTTCTTCTTGCATATGAATACATTACTTTTATGGTAATATGCAACAATCTTGTACCAAAGGCACCCTGAAAACAGCAGATAACGTATTCTGTACCTTATTCAATCTACAGCATAGGTATCTATGACACATCATTTGACAACTGCTGCAATGTGAACACAAACACTAAAAAGTGATTCCAGGATAAAGGTTTGAACTGTCTATGTAATATTACAGTAGTTTTCAGGCTACCAGAAAGCTCTCCTTTGCAAGATGCTTTTTTCTTTTTCTTTTTCTTTTTTTTTTATATATACGCACACACATATACAAAGTTATACAAAGTGGTTTTAGTTTTCTCTTTTGTATTTTGTTGGAAGGTTCTATTACATTTGATGTAAAGTGTGTGTACAGACGTAGCTATTAGATTTATTTACTGATCAATGTAGGGAGTTTCAAACGGTTATGTTTTAAGTCATGCTTCAAAAATGCTGATGTTCTCATTTTCTTTCAATGAAGTAAATGGATTTTGTTACAGATTTGAATGCATCATAAAAATGTGACAAAGTTGAGTGTTCTGAAAACATCTGTATGTGTACGTGCACCTAAATACACACACATATATAGATGCACCTATGTATACTCCTGTTTCTCTGTGGGGCAAAATACTGTATTTCAAATGGACTTATGAGTGTCCTCATCATAGTCAAGGTTTCTGAAGGGTCCTTATGTGTCTTATCCTCTTCTGGTTGCTTAACCTAGATGATGAAAATGTCAATTTAAAACAGAGAGTTATATGTTCTTTGTGGAAATCCATTATGTATAATACCGCAATGCTTAGAATCACAGACCACACACTTAATACCACACTGATTTATAAAAATATCTAACCATTGTTACCTCTAACCTAAAGGAAAAATATAGTTCTGAAGCTGATTTCTTTCAAGAAACAGGTCAAGACCAAGACTTTCAAAAGACTGTTAAGATTTCAAGTGTTTTGTTTTTACTGATTGCTTTTAAGAGCTTAAACAACATTGAATTAATTTATATGTCTTTTTTAAAATCTTGCTTCACTCTTCGTTTACGAAAATTGAGGGGAAAAAATTATAGTGATAGTTCTATCTGCTGCTTGTACTTTTTGGGAGCAATTTATGTTGTTTTCTATGTCAAAGAATAAGGAATACAAAAGCTCTCAAATCTGACAATTTTTAATGATACAGAGAGTGCAGTGTAAGATTAAAGGTGAGAAGAACTGATGGGATCATAGAAGTCTTGGGATCTTTGACACTCTTATAATCCTGAGAAGGATAAGAGCTTTATGGATGGTCATACGAGGGGGAGGTAGGATTCTTTGTAAGCTTATTTTGTGTCACAAACTGAATTCTTTGCAAAAATACTCTATTTTCCTCCTTTCCTCCTCCCACACTTCTATGCAAACAAAGGTTTGCATATTGTTTATCAGGGACACTTCTCATAAGCTTTAACACCCAACCTTCTAAGTGGTGTGTCGGTGTTGTATGTATGAGGTCAAATTTTGGTGCATGGAAGGAGAGATGATGAGGTTTCATGCATATCTTTATAATTCCAAGAACAGATAGTATGTGCGGGAATTGCCTAACTTTGTACATCTAACACATATACCTACAGCTGACTTATCACCTACTTTTTTTTTTTTCCAATGAAAAGGATCTGGCGCTGCTATGTACTTCTGGTTACATCCTAGAATAAATATCTTAAGTAGACCAAAAAGTACCATGTCTTGAAAGTGTTTGCTTTTTGTCTATTGGCTTTAAAACCAAATTATACCACAGGAACAATCTGCTGACTGGTGCCTTTCCTGCACGGAAGTGGGAGGGCAGAGCCATCTTCTGTAAGAATTGGGCCAGAGGTATCAGAAAAATTCAGCTGCTGCAGGCAGGAGGGTTCGATTCTTTTTAGGGTCACTACAAAGTTATCTGGAAGATCCCTGAATGTGCAATGAAGGAGTTATCTCAAGGAGGATGAACGAGCTTCTGATCTGCTAGTGACCCAGCAGCCCTGTTCCTCAGCCCAGATGAAGGTGTCTCTACAAAGATGTCTGAAGATGGGTGAGAGAAATCCTATCCATTGTGCATTCACAAAATGTACAGACTCCTGTCCAACTAATTTCCAAGTCAATCCCATGTGGGATTGTCTCTGACTGCAGACAGAAATCTTACTTCAGTGGTTATAAGTGTTTTCAGATACCTCTGCTGCATCCCCTTTTAGGTGGCAAGACACCACTGAATTGTAAGGTATGCACAACCCTATTTGGCAGTTCTAAAATAAGATCCCATTTCAGCCTAGATATATGGGGGGGGGGGGGGGAGNGGTGGGGGGGGGTGGGGGAAGATCCTATACACTGATCATATATATAACTTTGCTGTACAATGATCATATATGTATCTAGGCTTTCTGAAAGACCGCTCCTATTTATATCTGTGTTCTTTGTTATGAACATGGGGATATTTATCCATAAAACTGACAGTTTTATGTTAAATGGAGACCAGTATATGTTATGGTCAAGTCTATCCAAGTACTTATAGCTTAAGTCTAGGCATATTTAGATACCTGGGTCAGTTAAATGTTTGACTGAGGTGTAAGATTCCTGGAAATTCTCTAGAATGCATTTTACAGTGATTGAGAAGCAATTGTTTTTCTAGCAAGTACAGTCCTTTGGTCACCTGACTAATATTCACAAAGAGTTGCAAGTACACCTTCTCTTCTGAAATTTCTTGTTATGTGAAATTATGTATTGTGTGTATCATTAATCAGCTTTGAGAAAATTCTACAGAAGATATTTTGGTATTTGAAACTGCTAAGAAAGTAGCAAATGGCTTGGTGACACCTGCTGCAGCAGTAGCATTAAGAATGCTGTCAAGCAGAAGCCATTTGTCACCTACCCATATTGAGGAGGCAAAGTCAAGGCAAACTTAATCTGCACTGCTTCTATATTAGCAGAATAGCTGTTCGATAAAAGAGGTCGGCCCAACAAGGGAAAACCTTTCAGTGTAGTGAAAAGTGAAACAGCTAGCTCTGATGAGAATTAATGTTATCTGGGTTACCCAAGCCTTTTTAAATTTAACATGTATGATATGCCTCCGGAAACTTGCTGCTTTTTTGACTTCAAATATTGGTGAGTGGAATATCTGACACTTATCTGAATTAATTTGTAAAAATTCAGTTTATTATATGCCAGTTAAGTGAGGAATGTGTAAAATTGTACTCTGATAATGTGACTATCAGTTTAATATCAGTTCTGCTGTGCTAAGCAACTCAATTAGTCATGAAATAAAAACTGAAAATTCCAGGGAAACTACCTAGATCTTACTTGCACTATCTGGTTCCCCAGCCCTCCCTGAAATAGCTTGCACCTGCCATCCTGTTAGCCTTATTCTAGTTCTGCAAATGTGACAGCTATTGTGTTATCTGTCAGCAAGAAAAGGATTTCTTTTAGTCTGTCTTTCATTTACATTCTTAAACTGTTCTGCTTAAAACTGTTCTTTGTACGCAGAAGACGTAAACATGATTATATAAAATACATGATTTCTCATTTGTCTGTTTGGTACCCAGAAGATTTCTGATTTGGTGAAATAAAGGAACTTTACACTATCAACTAATACAGTGTTAATCTCCATACTGTACTGGTTTTGATAAGCTGCTGTACTCAGATGGGGAGGTAGTGGGGAAATTACTTCAATAAGCTTGAAAGCAAACTGTGTGGTCAGATTTCACTGGTTTCTAACCTGTGAGCCTTAATATTAAAATAATGTCTGTCTGGGCAAACTTGAGTTTGTGATAGGAGCTTTTGAGGTTTGTAATTAAAATGATTCAGCTATAGGTAACCCAAAGAGATGGTACCAAGTGTCTGCAAAGTAGGTGATTTAGGTCCAAGTCATAGACGGATCGTTCTCTTCTGCTCACATCTGTGGTTTCAATGTCGTTATTAATCTGTGGTGGTGATACTATTTTGCTGAGATGATGCCATAGCTTATTATCTGATGAAAAAGTGGGACTCAACCTTTATTTTGCTTCAATAGCATACTCTAATTCAATCAGAACAACATAAAAGGAATAGAAAATTTAAAAGTCACTTTCAAAATCCCTCAACGTTGATATTTTATAAATACACTAATGCAGCTGAACTAATTTAAGCCTGTGTTAACATTGCTCATGAAGCATATCGAGTGTTTAATTGCAATGCAAAAGGAACAAATAATGAGAATAAGTTACTCAAATTATTTAATTATAAAATAATTAATGTGATGGGCAATTAAAGTATGCATTTAAGTGTACTCATTACATTGTCATTCAAAATTACCTAAGCTAAGGTTAAAGGTGTTATTAAAAACATTAATTTAATTTGTTATATAAAAGGCAGATAATTATCATAAAATATTGCAAATGATAATGAGAAACACTTTAATGAAGTCTTGGTTTAATTAGCAGAGGTATCATTATGATTTGCCTGTGGGTAAAATGGCAGACTGTTAATATATTTTCTTTTCATTATGATTAGAGTCTTAGAGAGTTATTTAACAATTTATATGAAGAAATATAGGCTTACATTTATATCTTTGGGATGGTATCTCATTTTGCTCACCACAGATTTATGTTTTTATGAAGATTTGATAAATCCAATTTCTGAATATAGTTTTCCAAGAGTTGCATATCCTGCTTGACCTCTCAAATGCATGTAATATCCACCGTTCACAGCACCTTATGAAAAAAAGTCTCATGGAACTTGAAAAAAACTGAGAACCTTGCCTTGGTGGTTTGGCCTTTTCAGGCAATCATGCAAAAAGTATTTGAAAAATACTTAAAAATTGTATTTCTGTTATAGTAGGCTGTATCTCTAACTCAAATCAAGAGTTGTTCTACAACACAAGCTAATTCAAGATAGCTTTCTTGGTATAAAATTCTAAGAGAAAGCACCTCCTTTTTAAGTCTAAAAATTTTGTGAGTAAGCTCAAACTTTAAAGAAAACCTATGTTCAACTTGCTGAGTTTTCATTTTCATTGAGTTTTAAAAATTTTTTTTTAAAGTAACTTCTTCTGCATCCTTTGCATAAGAAAAATACTAGAAATAGACATTCAAATGGAGATTGTTCTGACATGGAGAAATGCTTGTGCTTGAGAACTTATCATTCCGATGATGGTCATTCTGCCATTCCTTCATCCACTGCTTCTTGAGAGCTGACAAATGCCATCAGAAGATGCCAGGTTATTATTTAGAGCAATCAGAATAAAGGGGGAAAATATCAGTTGCTTGAGACAGTTCTAGCTTCCTCATCTTTTTTGGTTACAGCAACAGCAGTAGGGTTTTTTACCTTAACAGCAAAAGGGCTGTGTTTCAGGGACACCATCTCACTGTGATGAATTTGGCTTAACTGCCTATTTTATTCAGTAATGTACGGAAACCAGAGAAGATTAAAACAGCTACTCTGATTCACAATCTTCTATTTTCCATATCTTTTTTCTGTTTCCCTTCTGTTTTATTTCTAACTTTTGTATTGAATTTATAGTTAACATAGTAGCAAGGTAATGAATTCAATCATCATTATTTACTGACTAATGCTTGCGGTCCAGTAAGCATGTTTTATTTGACATAATATTTGTTATGCATTATTATGCACATGACTTCAGGTTTGGATAGATATTGCTAGAGGCTGAAGCCTCTTTTTTTCAAAACAAAGTGAACTGTGACATGCAAGCCTTTGCATGTATCCTTACAAGGTGTATTATAGCACGGTTAGGTGAAGAAAAAGACCATAGAGTTTTTTTAGGAAGTCAGGTTATTTGCTTACAGAAATTAAATTAACATGGAAGTCTTCTGATTTTGGTAACAGCTACACTTTTCCACAAAGAACTGCCCAAAAGTCAGTCTTAATTGTAATCTCATATATAAAATACCACTGAAACTCAACTGCTTATAAGAATTTGATGATTTGATTTCAATGAAATAGAGCTGTAATAGAGTACATATACGAACTGTGTCTCAAACTGTAATTCTGTTTGATTTCTCAAATCAGTTTAATAGATTTTACTAGATTAACAAGAGAAAAGATCCTCATGGCAGCCTGATAACTCTGCCATGCTCTACTTCACAAGAGGCACCCACTTTAAAAGTTACTGAGCTGTAGCTTGAGATACACCTGCCCCAACTGCCAACGTGATTATTTGAAAATAACGGAAGTAATTTAAATAACCCTTTTTATTTCACAGCCAGCTAGGTTACGGTCATGCCAAAGCAAACATCCACATCTCTCTGATGAGAAAGTGAGGCTTGAGGGTACACTTTCAATCTGTGTTAAAATGATAATATTAGATGCAACTGGATAGGTCAGAAAATAGATGGATATCCACATAGTGACAAAACCACAGCTACTAAACTCACTGTAATTTGATAATTAAAATTGGTATGTTTAACAGATATTTCCCATATGATGGACATATTTTTAAAACCTATTCAACTAAAATACTATTTTCTAAAGGAATAAAATGTCTTGTTTTTTCTAAAGATGAATTGATAAATAGATGCGTATAAGTCACTAGATATTCTATGCAGTGCTTATAGTATATTTTCATCATTAACTTAGGCAAGGCAAGCAGCTCATTTTATCCTCTAAAATCAATCTATTTAGACGTGGTAACAGGTGGCTGAAGAAGGGCAAGTAAAAGAAGTATGTTTTCCATTAATTGTTTCATTCATCATGAGTTCTGCTAAAATGCTGAATATGACTAGATTTTACTATGCTTTTTCTGAAAATACTTGTCTGCCTAAATTTCCCTTATGAGTCAATGAGACCACTGGCAACTGCTGCTGAGCAAAAGCTCTGTAATTTTTTTTTTTTCCCTATTTTCTTCACACATAAGAACTTATATTTATTTTGCTATACTGGATGAACTTTTTACACAGGATTCTGCTAGTTGGTTGCATATTTGTTAGGCTCCATTTCCTCCCAAAGAACTTGACAAATAGAATTCCTGAAGAATTGAGAATCATTTTTGCATTGGATAACTCAGTTTTGTGAGTTGGGTGACACACCTGGCTCATCAAGGAACATGGAGACAGGACGTCATTGATTATCCAGGCCAAAATGTCTGCATTTTGCCCTCAGGATTTTTGAGTTTCATGGTGCACATCCTGCAAATTGCTGTGTTCTTAAAGGAGAAGTCATGTGCATTTTAGGAGGATATCTGGGAAGGATAGTAGAGATTGGTATCGTTAGATTATATGATGTTGCCACCTCAGTGATACCTGAGCTGCATGTATGCTAGCTTAAGAACTTTGACTTATAGTGCAAGATGCCTCCTAACACCCGCGTAGTATCTGAATAAGCTACTTACTAGCCTACATAGATGTCTCCCAGCAGCATTTTTGTGTGCATCAAAAATGTATTTTTTGAAGATATCTCATGCTCATACCAAATGTCTGTGCCTTGGTTTGCATCAGTACTTTGGTGAGTATACACGTCTGTCCTATATGATGAAAGCTGCACTACAAGTGGTTGCCATCCCTGAATAAGTGTTAAGTCTACAGGACCAGACCAGAGCCAGCCCAAAGTAAAGCCCCTGAAGCATGGATAGTATAGTTATTAAGTCCTCAACACAGAAGTTTTCACTGTGTCTGGGTCATCTGTGCTCCTAGCTCCACACTACATACTCACTCATGTAGAGACAGTCTATGCTTCACTGCTACCTGTGGTTCAGATTATCTATTTGAGCAGAGATCTCCACATCACTGTCTGACAAAAAGCACAGATGTACTCTATTCTTATACACAGCTGGGTACCCACCATCTGTAGTTACAGTGCAGTGTAAACTCTGATGCTATATCCTAACTTGAGTGAACAAAACCACACTTAAATTGCCCCAAAGCTGATAACAATGTTAGGAAAATCCTTGGAGAGTCTGGATTAGTTTTGTAGCGGTAGAAATTTCTGATACAGCCACAGCATTTACCTGGAACTCATGATGCAGTTGATGAGAGATACTGCTACTAACATAGTCCTCTTAGGGCAGAAGGTTTTCAGGTTTTTGAGTTGTAGACACAAAAAATTTTCCTAGACTGTTAAAAATTGTTTCATGTCAGGGACTAGAACTAGATAAAGTGCATGACCTGTTGCATGTGATATAATTAACTTAGGAGCAGCTTGGCCGTATCTGAAGCAATAAAAAGCAATTTTCTTGAGAAAGGTTGAAAAAATCCATATTGATCAGTACTAAGTAGTAAAAATTTATTGCAATGTTGTCAGTTGCCTTATTCCAAATCAATACAAATCTCACCAAAAGCTTCTTAAATGCATTAAGAATTTGACAAGGCCTTTTTGTCACAGATTAGTGTTAAAGCAATGAAAAGGCCCCCAAGGAAAACTGTCTCTGACCAGAATGCCAGTTGTATCCCATTGAAGCAGTTCTTCTTTTGGACACCCTTATTGGCATTTTTGGAACCCTGAAGAAAAGCTTAATGGTTTATCAGTTAACTAATGCAAATGTTAAGAAATGTCTAAAGACCTCAGATTTTTCACTGTTTTTATTAAATAACAAAAGTTTTTAGTTTTCAGAAGAAAAAAAATCAATCAGCCATCTGAATCAGAATGAAAGATTGGATATGGAAGAATTGTTCTTTCTCTCTACAATTTAAAGAAAAAACTTTCATTAAAAAAAGGTAATTTTAGTCAGACTAAGATCCTGTGGTAGGAATGCTGAAATTAGCACACACTGGTATGAGAGTAATACTTTCCTTCTTAGAAAGGCATTTTTGTAAACAAGAATTAGTACCACATTCAGAATAATTTCAACTCCACTATTACATAGATTTAGATGTTGTTAAATTACCTTCCCAAAGCAGCACAATCCAATTTTAGGTAGCAAACAGCTGAACAACATCCCCTGAACTTTTAGAATGAGGTTTTTTCAGGAATTCTGGCTGTACTAGAGCTTGGTTTATTAATTGGCATTACCATAGTAGTTTGCGTGAGAAGTCGTTTTAGTTATTAAGTTCTCATGTCCTTCATTATTTCTGTGGAAAACATGTGCACATACACATTAATTAAAAATGAATGCATCTAGAATTAGTTATAAGCAACTACTTAACATCTTCCAAATCATGTATTTTTCAAAACGTGAAATGATCTCTTGATTTCCTTGGGTGCTGAGGACTGGAATGCCTGCAAATGTGTATCCACAAATAATGCAAATCCTACTGAAATACAATGGCATATTAGATCCTAAATCACTTAGAAGTTGCTAAAAATCACCTGATTTTTTTCTTTGTGTAGGATAGCATCTATACAGTGATGTGATTTAACTCTTTAACCCTAGCTCTTTCAAAATACACTTGCCAACATCCTGAGTGTGTGCTGTTTTGGTGTATTCACTTATGCTAAGTCAATCCATGCTTTTAGAAGCAGACATTCATTTCACTTAAAAGAAAGCAAATCATAGGAGGAAATTGCTTCCTAAACCTTCTCTTGGGTGTTTCTAATGATACAAGTGCTGCTGCTGTGTTCCACCTGAAACTGAACCGGTTGTCTTAAATCCTTGTTCTCAACCAATACAGCAAGGTTACTTCATTTCCTTGTCAGAGTCTGATGGAGACCGTCCACCAACTGTTAAAAGATAACTGGCTATTTAGAAGACTAGGGCTACTTTCTGGTTGAACTCTTTTATATTATTTTGTCAAATATTCAGTAGTTTTCTCCTTATGTACAAGGTTTCCCATGATTCACTGTTTAAAAACATGAGTAACAAAAATCAGGTGGAGCAGTGCATCTATAAATGAAAATACTGGAGATAATCGAAGGCAGGCTAGCAGAATAGAGGAAAAAATCTCCAAAATGCAGAGTTCCAGAGTAACCAGATGTCTAATGGAAAAAAAAAAAAAAAAAGAAATAGAAAAAATCACAAAAGCAATTGAAATTACTAATTAAAAAAGAATATGTATAAATTAGCTTTCCTTTATCTTGGTGCTGATGTGTTGAAACATTTGTCTAATAAGCTGTATCTGAAAGACAGCAAATTTTTGGAACACTGCTGCATATTTATAAGGAATGCATCTCTGAGGGTTATTGACTCAACATAAGAACTCAAACTTTTGATTTGCTCATTATGAAGCTTTAAATTGGCCAACAACAGAGCTGGAATTGTCTTTCCCAGATATGCAAATTCAGAGTCTTTCTAGAACCTTTCATTTTTTATGAGTTTGGAGTCAGGAAGGAGCAATAGCTGAGAATCACGCTTCAAATGCAGACTTAAACATGGAAAAAAAGACAGTTTCCACTTATCAAGTTACAAAATGTAACTACATCTGCCCTTATGTTTTCATTGGTGAGGAAGACAATGGCAAAAAAATATCAGTAATACCCAGAACACACAGGAACAAGCTAAGGCCTGAAAGCAACTGAAAAAGGAAACTGCAAGGTGAAAATAGGGATGTATGGGAGATGTGAAAGCAAAGCAGATTGAAGCAGTGGCCGGCATTTGGAATGAGGTGCTGCGTTTACAGCAGTAAAATTAATTTTCAAAAGCCCACAGTGGGAAAAAAAATCCAAACCAACCAACAACAAAAAATCCACAAAAAAACAGAATTCAGAAAGTATCTTAATTATTAGTCCCGTCTTAGACAGGTTAACCATCACATGCAAGTGGCACTAGTGTCTGGTTGTATGATGACTCTCCGTTTAGCCCCAGAGACATTTTAAACACGTTAGTCGAAACCCTGTGCAGTTCTCCAGAGTTCTTGGCTGCAGAAACCACCCTCTCAGCTACCTCCTGTCAGTGCCTGATTCTTGGTGGTGGAAGTCATCCTCTCCTGAGCAATTCTGTGCAAAATACTGGTGGTTTAAGTTACTCTGTCCAACTCAGCATTAAAAGTCAGTGGTGACTACTCTTACATCAGAGGCAGCAACACTTCCATATTGCCACTATTTTGCATTTTTTCAGTGCTTTTTATCTCCTGCCTAAGATGGCAGGCTAACATATTTATTTAATTTCACACCAGAATAGGGAAGGAGAGGAACAGTCACTTGGTTTAGATGGATGAAAGAAATACAGCCACAACAAATTTCAAGTCTGGTACTAAATCAGCTTAGCTTAGCTTAGTGATAGACATATTAGACACATTATCTTGGCCAGTTTTAGCTGAACAACAATGTAGAAAGCTGTTAAGAGACTGACAGCAAGAATTTAACGTTTGATGCCGACAATTCATCAGTGGCTTATGGGCCTTTGAATGTCTACATATTCACAATAAAAGAGTCAGAACTAATTTTCATTCTAAATTATATGAACAATTTAGAGAGAGAAAAGAGACTGAAAGCAATTGCTAGCATTCAGACTGATTGCCATGGATTTTTTCATCTTTTGTCATCTTTTATCATCTTTTTTTCATAAGTGTGTAATATGTGTATCTTTGTATTAAACAAAATCACTTGCAGACTCAGTCCTTAAGTCAAGTGTTTAGGGAAGTGTAAGGCAAATGAAGCAGAAGGTATTGTACTTTTATTTCACATATTATTTTTCTTCAGCCTGCTGAAAACAGAATTACACTGAAGTCAATGGCAGAACTCTCTGAAGAGAAGCATGATATTCAGATGGATTTAACATTTCTGTTTTTAGCAGGCATGATGAAGTTGATTAAAGGAATGAGACCTTGGTGTGGCTTCAGGGCAAGAGCAAGACCTTTGTGGGACTTCAAGGAAGCAGTAGGATGCCTCAGAAGATACTGATTGGTGAGGACAGATCTTTCCCTGCTCCCAGACATGATTTGGGATCTGGCTTCCGGCACAGCTTTTTGTTTCAAATACATTTATGGGATGCTAAAGATGGTTTGCAATGTGCTCAACTGTTTCCCTGTCACCATAAAAGCAGTACTTCATTTTAGTAGGCAGTGTAGGGAGGTATTGAGTAGAAATGAGTTATTTTAACATAAATACACCAGAACATGGGAAGAAGTTACAGCTTCAGCTGTAGCTACAGCTATGATGTAGTTTAGGAAGCTATTTCCTCTCACTTCTCAGTTGGTTGTTACCCATCATTTGAAAAGGTACAGAATGTGACTGCGAGAGTGTTTATTTAGCCTCTTTGCGCCAGTGTAAGACATGAGAGTAAACAGAGTTCTTACATAGGAGATGCAGGCAAAAATGCATTCAAAGTGTTAATCCAGTCAATTTCATTATAGTCAATAATGGATATGCAGAAATGGATTTGAGAATTATTTAGTGGGAGGATTGCAGAGACAGCTCCTTTATTTACTGATGCTCTCATGGAACAAAACACAGAAAAAATGATTTTTGTAAGGCATTTGTAAGCCATGACTGTCTCTTTATTTGGTTTAGTTGTGTTAAAGGCTGGATTATGGAAGCATCCTTATGTTCTGTGGTGAATTAAAAAAAGATTTGCTGCCTTGGACAATGGGAAGTTATGCAGTCCAATATTAAGTAACATCTGCTATATACTTTTTTGCCACTTGCAGACTGTAAAACAAGTCATGGGGACCTATTGAAAAGGAGCAGATTTCAAGGTTTAAAATATAACAACAGGTAACAGATGTTTTGGTCAGATGCTTAAGCTAAAATACACATTTTGTTACTGGTGCCTGAGACAGCAAATACGATCAGAATTTATCGCTCAATGAACTTCTTATACAGTAATTTGCTTTAAATAATAAAAAATACAAAACAACATTAGAAATAAATGTCATATTCCTATCATCAAGTAATTTTTGTTTTGATGTTTGTGAATTTTAACTTGATTGACCCATGCACTTCTGTCAGATTTCCAAATTTTCTATGTATCCAGCAAATTAATCAAAATTGGGCACTTACAGCTGGTTTGTATGATTTTACTATGCATGTTGTGTATTTATAAGCATTTTCTGCTACGTCTAGTACTTCAGTGGGGAAATGAAAACATAGCCTGACGGAATGCTTTTCATATTGCTAGGATATTTTTACTTCTTTACTTCTTTACTTCTTCTTTATTCTTTTTACTTCTTACTATTAAGCTGCAACACTCTTTTTAGCAGTCTTGTAAGACTTCATTTGACCATTCTAATTTCAGCTTCTTGTCTTTAATTGACAAAGCATTTGTAGAAAGTCATGAATGTGTTCTCCAGGCTGGGCTGAAATTTCAGTGAAGCAGGAACCTGAGTATTTCACAGCAAGGCTGTTAGAGAAAGCAAACAAGTTCAGTCAGTTGTTTTTAACGTGCTTCCACTGCTCGTGAAAGCCCTCAAATGGACAGCCTCTGTACTTTTGTCACTGCTGTGGGAGTACCAAAGGTAACTTTGCAGTTCATGAAGTGGCTGATGACTGATAGGATGCACCAAAACTCAAAATGTCCTGGATTTGTGGAAAGCTTCAGGAGTGGTGGCTTCCCAACCCACGGTTTGCCAAGTATCTCTGCAGGCAATCTGTGACTGTAAAGGGTAGAAGATCACAGAACTGAAAGAAAAGGTGGATATTCACATTGCATAATTGCTAGTTTATCCCATCATGATTTCTGAAAAATAATACAGTTGCTAAAATATTGCTGCACCCTTAAAACATGATTCCCTTGCCACACATTATCCATGTTGTGTTTACATATCATTGCAGCTTTATTTCAATTGATGCATTCAATTTCTTCACCTCAGGCAGTGGGGTATCTGGTCTCCCTCCAGCTTCCCCTCAGCGCATCCCAGAACTCCTCAACTTAAACTATTTTATACAGTCATATCTTCTTTCTTAACTTGAAAACAGAGAATGAGGCATATTTTTTATCATCATTATTATTATTGTAGGATTTATTGTTTCACGATTTGCTGTTTGTTAATCTGAACTGGGTGCGACAAAATTAACCTTTTTTATTTTTTTTTAAATTCCAACTGGTTTGTTTCGTCTATTTTCACATGTCAGATTCCTAAACTGACTTGGTACATAGAATTTTAGAAAATAAACATAAAGAAATGCTTATCAGAGCCCTGCAGGTTGATCTCTATCCTTTCCCATGGTAACACTTTTTCAGCACAGTAGCAGCCAGCAGAGTAGATAATGGGGCACTTCTGAACCTGAAAATTAGATGCTGTCTGCCATGACCAAAAAGAAAAATCTCACGTTGGAAAGATATGAAGAAAAGGGGATAAAGTTAATTTTTGGTTTGTATTTAAATAAAAGGCAGATGGAAAAATACAGCAAGTCAGTGCTAATAAGAGAGAGACGTGCACGAAGTCAGGGAGATCACCAAACAGACCAACTTATGCCATTGCCTGAAAAGAGTAAAACAGAATTTTTTACATTCATTTAATAAGTAGAAAGTTTGTTTGGATTTATTTATTGGAAATTAGTGACTGACTAAAAGATACAGAGTCTTTTGTTTCTTTTTGTATAATTCTGTAGCCAGGTTACCTGAGTATGTAAGAAACCATTTTGTATATATATTGACAAAGGTACTGCAGTGTCGGTATTGACACTTCCTTCTTACAGTAGAAATAGTTACAAATAACAATGTGAAATGAATAGGTGAATTTTTCTAAGCAGCCAGCAAAAAAGAAAGCATATGGGAAACTATATGATGCAAATTAATAAGAATTATTTCTAAAAATTTTGCGGGTTTCAATTTAATTTTCTCACTTTTTAAAATTGTCGTATGTATGTACCTATTGATGTCCCCTATTGATATAGGGGAGAGTAGGGAGGAGAAAGATTAAAGCCTATATTTTTAAATGCAAATAGCCCTTTGACTTTTCTATCAATTCAGGGATATTTTATAAAGTAAAAAAACTGAACGAATTTCCTTGAAAATTTCTCAGTAGTGGTTGCTGATGCTGGGCAACAATACCCCTTTTCTGATTGACAGCTACAGCACTTTAACTCTATCTCTTGTAATACAAACATCACACTGAATCTTTCACAAATAGATGTAGTCTCCTTCCTTTTATTAGCTTTCTCATCCCATAGAGTGCAGTCAGTATAGGCATCATTCCTGTCCTTTAGAAAGAAGTAGATTAGTCCATTTCCTCATGGGGGTTTGCAAAGTCCTTCAACAGACGTGACTGGAAGAGGAAGAGGCTGAAGATGGTGGCCTAAGGGAATAAACTGCTGACTTGATAAATCTTTGGGTCTTAAGAGGTCATCTCTTGATGTCTGAAAGAAAGATTGACTTACCAGCAAATATGAGCACTACTCTTTGTGGCTTTCTGAGGGTGTTTTTTAAGTAATATAGAAAACATTTGTATATGGGATACTTATAAATTTTCTACAACTACAGAAACAGCATTTTCCTTTCTCAGGTCTTATGAAATTCTCATAGATTTATTTATTCTTTTTACACTGTGTGCACGTTGTCCATGAGATGTGCAGGGAATTTTAATGAGTTTTTACACTAACAAATGCAGCTATGAAATACAACATGAAAAAATCTGAAACTCTGTGAACTTTTGTTACATGTGACACCTCACAGACTCTGAAGAGCATAAGAGCAGTGAACAACATATCGTTAATGAAAATTCTGATGTTTCATTTCCATTGTCCTGAGATGAAGAATCAATTGCAGCTAGGAGTAGATGAAATTTAATTAATTTTCTTTTTCCTGGGGTATTTCATGACTTGTAAAGTTTTACTCTGTCACAGGAGGAACTACATATTTTAGGCAGGAGATTGTCCACAAATATTTATCACTACTTGCTACTGGCAGGCTCTAAAAACTCATAGCTGGACCCTTAGTTATAGAAATTGAGGAGCTGTATCAGACATCAAAATAACCATTTGTGTTTGAAAACACTTTATTTTTTGTTACTTTATTATTTTATTTTATCTTTATTGTATAGGTAGAGGCTGTAGACAAAGATGTGTAATCTGCTCATCTTCAGACTGTGATTTAAGGTTTCTCTTCCAAGGCCACCCTGTTGTAACACTGTCTATGGAGGGCTAAGAGTCTGGGTTAGGACACAGATTTTCATCCACCTTAGTGGATGCCTTGTGCTAATTTTTAGCTGACATTAAATCTATTGCTAGATTATACTTTCTAGACATCTCTTGTTTCTGTAATTTACTCTTGATCAATTTTCTGCTGCCCACAGTCCACAAAAGCACTGGGTACTTCTGCTTACTTTGGTGAGTGCAGAAGGCTGTCTAGACTACAGAAGGTACTTTTAGCACCTTCTTGAGGGAAGTAGCAAAGCATTACTCTTTCATGTTACAAGCCCAAACTCTCATAATTTGTAGCTGAGCAGGGAGGTAGAATCTGATGTAAATTCCAGGCAATTTTTGTAGCTGATCATAGAATGATAGAATCGTAGAATCATAAAATCTGTTAGGTCAGAAGGGACCTTTAAAGGTCATCTAGTCCAACCCCTCTGCAGTGAGCAGGGACATCTTCAACTAGATCAGGTTGCTCAGAGCCTCATCAAGCCTGGTCTTGAATGTCTCCAGGGATGGGGCCTCCACCACCTCTCTGGGCAACCTGTTCCAGTGTCTCACCACCCTCACTGTAAAGAACTTTGTCCTAATGTCTAATCTAAACCTACCCTGCTCCAGTTTATAACCATTGCCCCTCGTCCTATCGCTACGTGCCCTTGCAAACAGGGTATGATCTTGATTTCAATTTGACACTTGGGAACAAAAGCAAATGTAGCACTTGTAGAACATAGTTTTCTGGAAGCATGATGCATCTGTGAACAGAATCTGTGACCTACGTCTATTAAAAGATTTTTATTACTTCCTTATTGTTAGGGTCTTACATCATGAAGGAGTTTGTTGATTTTAAATAACAGCTGTCAGGATCAGCAGTTGTATACAGTTCTGTTTTGTTTTTTTGAAACATCTCTCTCCTGAGAGGTCTATAATCTAAATCCAGATTGCTGCTGTCCTCCCCTGACAGGCTGGCAGAGAAGTATTGATCTATCATGGGAGGATGTGATGAAGTGACAACAGCAGGGACTTTTATTTGCTCATCTCAGAAGAAAAGTACCAGAAGGGAGTGTTTGCTAATCTCCCATGCTTAAGAAATGCAAAGATGATGTGTGAAGAACAATGGGAAGAATGTGCTTGATTATTGCTTCCATTACAACTTGGACAAGGGTGTGTTGGCATTAAAGTGGCCTTGCTGAGAGTAACAATGCTATAATTTGTTGCAGTCATGATCATATGCAACAGGGTCAAGAGAAGCACTTAAGGCCAATGTCAACAATCAAAACCAACAGCAAAAGTGATAGTTTTGTCCAAGTAGTCCACAGAACACCTTGCCAACCACCTGACAGAAGCCACAAAAAAATTGCAAACATTTAGGGAAAATGTACACTGTAAAAAAAGGACAAGAAAAATCACAACTATAAAGAGTTGCTTTTTGTCATAGGAAAAGATACAGACTGAAATAAAAAAAAAAAAAATAAAGGAAGAGAGAGGAGTGTTCAGGGGCATTAGTAAAAGTCAGGATTGAATAAAACCACTTGCTTCTACAAAACCTTTAGCAGAATACAGATTCAAGACATTTTTTTTAGAAAAAAAAAAAAAAAGAACAGCAAAATTAATTGGTAATAAGAATGTATATGATGCACAAGTGTAATCTGTATTTTTTGCTAAATAGTTCATTGTGTTCTGCACATAAGCTGCCAAAGAAATGAAACAAGTCTAATGCCCCTGAAAACCAAACTGTTAGGTTTGCTTAGGACAGCAGAGGTGCACGGGAAAAAAAACCCTCTACTAGAATTCAACAGGTATATCTGACTTCTAGTCCATATACTGGAAAAGCAATTGTTCTGATGCCTAGATGTTGACTTTCACACTTATTGTACAGTGTGTTATACCATGCCCGTTAAGCTCCAGTTCTGTGATGCTCTGTGTATGGCTGGATTGCTTCATTCAGACAGACTGCAGTGAAGTCAGCCAGCTCACAATAAATTCTAAAATTGGGGCAAAAGTGAAGAATGTTAAATTGGAGAATAAGCATAGTGACATGTTTATTTTTGCAAAAGTAAATCCACAAAATGTTGCTGTCTGGGGTAGCACAGGCTAAGATCAGGACATAAATGTACATTATGGCAAAAGAACACTGTACTGCACAGTTTTCTAGATTTTTGTTCTTTCTTTGCAAAAATATTTTTGACTGTAAAATATTTTTCTCTCTTTCCTAGGGCACACTTCTGAAATGCAAGGAGAGATATTTATGGCAGTTCGATATTGGTTTGTACACAGAAGTAAAAAAAATCCATTTTACTAGGCAGTATGGAGCATCTTAACTGTAAGCCATCACCAAATAACAATCTACTGTCTGTGATATGTTTAATATCTTGTGAAAATTAGGGAAGTTTTGTGACTGTATTCTGCTTAATACCAGTTAAATCCCTTAACTCTTAGTTATATTTTATGTGTAGGCTAGTTGCCATCTTCATGACTCCAGCATTTCAGTTGCTGGCATCTGGTCTTAATTGAGCCTCCTCTAATTTTTTAAGAAAATTGAACTAAGGTATTGTTCATATAGGAGCACAGCAAAGAGAGAGGAAAAATAGTCATTCTCCAGGAACACTCTTGACACTAGACTCCTCAGCTTTGTATCTCTGAAACTTATTCTCCACATCTAACATTTCTCAGCTGTGTTAGAATTTTTTTGTTAACAGAGTAACTTTGCCATAAAAATGTCTGAGAAAAACTGAAATAGGTAGATAAATAGCAGACTAGAAATATTCTCAAATTGAAGAATATAATTTGAAAATTATAGTCTGAATTTAAAAAAGCATAATTAGTTACCCACTTGCCCACTGACCTCTTAATGACTGTGCTGCTAACTATCGGTCCAGAGAGTCACTACCTTCCCTATAGCCTCCGACTTAGTCAAGAAATTATTTTCCTTTTTGGCAGTGCGGATGCTTTTAGTGGACACACACAGAGGAAAAAAACAGAGGAGAGGAAAGGAAACACAAAAATGTGGCAACAATGAAGCAAATAGTAATGCCTGTATTAGCCTAATAATTCTGGTCACTAATTTCCTAATATAGAGTCATACTGAAGAGTAAGCAGTAAATCCTAGCACATCCACCAATGGTTTTTAGTTAGTACGATTCATGACACGCTACAAAAAATTAAAAGCCATTAAGAAGTTGTTTTTCTGAAATGTTAATCTTTGCTTAGTTCTCTGGATAGCAGGAAAACATAATGTCAGCTTAAAAAAGCCTGAAACTGGAAGTGAGAAATGGGTGAAAAATAGTAGCATCCTTAGTTGAAGAATGGTTTTATATATGACTACTTTACATCCTCTGTTTGAAAGGTAAGAGAATTTAATTCTGTTCCTTATGTGTATGAAAAACGTATTTTAAGTGAGACATTTAGGAAGCTCTATTTTAATATTGTTAAAACTTCAACTTTGTGTGAAACAGCCTGGAATGTTGATCTTGAAGTTTGCTTTAGGAAAGTACAGCATTTTCTGAGAGAACTATCCACAAAGTGGGAAGAAATTGATTCTGTAATGATGCCCTTTTACTACTACTTTGTTTCTGTTACACTAAATGGTTGATGTAGATATAATCATTCAATCTGATGTTGTTGCAGCAGAATGAAAATTGATCAATATATCATTATTGATCAGTTTCTTTCTGATTGACTTAGCAAATCTATGTGTTATTTCTAGACTCAAGTAGGCAATCTAGCCTGTCCAGAGTTAATCTACATAAATGCTTGCATCTACAAATACACAAGGTTACAAAACAAGTAGATTATATAAAAATGAGCTAAAGAATAACATAATTGCATATATATATCAAAGTATTTAATATGTGCTTAAAATTAAGCATGAAATTCAAATCATACTTAAATCTAGACATGAAATAAAAGTACTTTGCTTAGTCACAGTCATAGTAGTCCAATAACCTCCCTGTTCAATTCAATTTATGCAAAGCCTTTAAAAATTACAGTTTCTAGGAACCATATATTATAACTGAGTATTTCAGTATTTTCCAAGTGAATTCATGTAGATGCTTTATTAATAAAGCTCTTAAAATATATTGAAACATTTTACAGCATTATAAAAAGGCATATTGCAACTGGTGCATTTAGCACAATCCAATGAAATTATATTAGACCCATACTTTACCTACTTTTGATGTATTCTTTACATACTTTGTGAATCACATTCAATAAATGTTTTTGATTCTGTGGCTGTATTCTCAGTTATCTCAGGAACCTTATTTGCCTCCTGCACATGAAGCAGTCTGGTTTTTGGTTTTTTTTCCCCGCTAAGTTCAGTAAAATGATTTTTAATATCCAGTTAATCAAGATGCTAACCAGCAAACCGTGATAAGTTCATCAGCTCAGAGTGCTTTTAACATCCAATTCTAAATCTCTAGTGGATAACATGCTGAAAATCTAGTTATTTTATCAATTGCATGTCTTTCCCAAACTGGTTTCTGTGTGGAATGACATCTGATTAAGAAACTGTGTCACGGCACAACTCTTTCTCCTTGTTTCTTTTTAGCATATACCCTGTGGCATAGAAAAGCATGGGAGGAAGGGTTAAGTAACATTTGTGTAGCTCAACCTGGGAAATCAGATTATGCTTCCACTACTCAGGTATCATGTGTTTGAACTAGTGTAATAGCAACATTATCCCATTATGTCAACAAAAATAAGCGTCTCAAGCTGATTATCTTGCTGCTCCATTGTTACCCTCCTTCATCTCATTTACTTTTCCCCAGTAAAGTGTTTTAAAGAGAAGTAAATTGATTATCAATTTTTCATTTGCATACACCTTAGATTTTAGCAAGTGTATGCTGATTTTATGTTAGGAATTATTTTGGAATAAGAAGGGAGAGATAAAGACCGTACCCTAAGGACTGATCCTTTTGGCTTCAGGCACAGCTGAGAATTGCTCTGTGTAAAGAAGATTATAGCAAAACCAGATTCTTTAGGTCAATCCAAAAAGCAATTTATAGGCACTTTCTGAGTGCTTGGTCTCTTAGGCACAGTCATCATAACCTGCTGAGACACTCCAATCATTCTCCTTTAAGAAAAGACAATGAAAGCCAAGGTTATACTTCAATGTATTCACCAGGATCTTCCCAGCCCCTGGTTTCCTCAGTCAGATGGATAACTGCTCTTGCAAACCTGACGGCCTGATTCACACACATTTTTCAAAGAGGGGAGATGAAATCATTGAATCGACCAGGGTTTAATAATCAATAAGCAAAAATCGTACATGACAAGCAGCATTGCGAAGGAGCAGACAAAGCTACTGTTTCCCCTGAGGATTGCTTCCTTTCTTAGTTTCTTCTTTGTCTCCAAATCATCCCAACAGCGTTTCTCCTCATCTTCCTACTGATGAGTGTTACTTCGTCTAGCTTATTCGTTGACTAATTTTATAGAACAGAAAGTTATTTTAGCTTGCTATGAGTGGTCTGCCTTCTGGGGCCAGATGTTATCCCATGTAGAGAAGCCTCGTAGCCCTCATTGGACTGTGCAAATGTGGCCAGATGTTACCTGAAGCCACTTCCATCTGTTCAGTACATATGTTCATGAGATGAGAGAGCTCACCCAATATTAATTCTCCTCTTGCTACTTCATCATCATGTGTTCAGAGAAGGGTAAAATATGTTGTCCTACCCCCTATTTAGGCTATGAATTTTCTGGACTCTATCAAGTTACACCCAGTCTTGAGCAGTATTGAGAAGTACCATCTTTTTGAATAAATACGATCATTCTCAGTTATTCTCTGGGAGCTGCTTAATATTATCTATTTCTTCCATCTTATCCCTTCTTCTTCAACAGCTGTTCCTTACCATGTGTAAAAGGCCAGATGAAACAACAAAAAAAGAACTGTGAAGTATGCACCTTTTCAAAGGGGCTATAGTCAGAGGCAGATGATCCCTGTCAGTTGCTCACACATACAAGAAACTTCCTCGGTGCTGGCCATCTTGCAAAGTGACATAACTCTGTGAGCTGTTGTTCAAATTGCCATTTACAGAAATGATGATTAATCATAACAAAGTAGAAGTGATGGAGCTAAAGGGGCCAGGAAGCTGGGCTAGATTTAGACTGGGTGATTTTGCTTGCCACCAGGCGTTGCTACATGTGTGTGATAAGTGAAAACAACAACAATGCTGAAAGATAATGTGGGGACTTCCCTGGGAGTGTGGAGAGGAAGCTTTACAGCCACCACATTTTGTGGTAGGAAATACTAGGAAGCAGGCATGATCAGGCCTGTAGTGTAGTAATTTCTTTGTAATTCTAACTTCAATGAAAAGAAAATATTTTCTTTAGGTGGAAAATATAGAACAGGGATATTTTATATAATAGTGAGTAATGAATAATTATATGTTGAATTCAAGACCAGTTCTTCTCCAACTTGTATTGTTGCAGCATCTCCATCAAGGTGGAATAACTTGTTCAAAGATATGGCACTACAGGGAGAACTATGTGAATCATGGGTTTTTAATGTGGTGGCTGAAGGGCAAAAATTGAAAGGAAAAAAAATAATTTTGTGTTCAATAAAAACAAATATTATCTACTTTCCTGCTTCTGCTTTGAGTCAGATGAAATCTTTGGAGTTTGAGATTGTTTATACAAAATTTAGCAAAATTTGATTTCAATATATAAGACTAATTTTTTTCTACATAAATAAAAAAATATTTTTGTATTACTTTTCTTTCTTCTTTTTTTATTTGCAAAAGCTATTTACTAAATTTCCTCTTGTGTGTTAGATGTTTTTACTTAAATGTCAAATGAGAACTGAAAAAAACTCTGTATTTCAGCTAAGGTGTTCATTTTTAATTGCACAAACTCATATTACTCTGAGTCGGAGTGAAAATGAGCAGATTGTGGAAGCTTGACAACCATATCTTAAAAGGATTCTGCAGAGTTTGGAAGTACATAGAGAAAATCAGAAGTTCATTCTAGAAACCCACTAAAAGGTATGTGTCTCTTTGTGTCTCTTTCCCTTAGTGCCCAGACGGAACAGAGTATTATCACTGGAGCAATGCAAAATCATGAATACTCATCCATCACAGCAGGTAGAAATACCTGCTGAAGTCCAGCTCAAAATCTGGCTTTTTTTTCTTTTCTTCCATAAATGAATTTGTAGATCAATGTTTAGCTAATAATCTATCATTACTACTACAAGCTTATCATTAGTGAATGCCGTTTCATGGCATTTTTTTTCTGATATTATAACAGTCACCTGTGCAATAGAAGAGCCATTTACCCAATAGCATTCTGCAGAAATAGAATTCTACAGTTTCTACAGTATATTTTTTTTTAATGGATGTTTTCTTGAAATCCTTACTCCTAATGGTGAAAGCTGACTTAAAGGAGATACTCACCCTCTTCAGGATTATTGTCAATAACATGAAGATGTAATTTGAGTGATAATGAAAGAACATTTTATTGAAAATCTCTAGAGAGTCTGTTTCACAAGATATAATTGGAGAGGGGCTAAGAGCCTCCTGCACCAATTTCCAAACTAAGCATCTCAACTATCAAGATGTGTATATTTTAAAACTGTCTAGGGGAAAGAAAAAAAATAATATAATCAATAACAATATAAGATTAAAATACAGCTAAGCTGAAATGGGGACATAGAGAGGACCGGAGAAGAGCTCTAAAATTGATGCAATTTGTACAATGAAAATTTGTTTGTCAATGTATCCTTAACCTTCCTTTTCATCCATGCTGAGACAGATCTTCATATGCTGCAAATTGTGCAGCCGCACTGACTAGCTACATTTACAATGATAGAAGACACTGCATTTTTATTTTTTTTTTTTTTTTGATAGACAAAGCTCCAAACAGTTTGTTGGTAGAGTGGGAGCTTTGCTTTCTGAGACTTCTGTTTCAGGATATACTGAGAATGCCAAAAATCCCCCTCCCTCTTCTGTGGCTCTAAAATCACTTCTGGAAGTCAAAATGTATGTTTGGAACAACTACCATAACTTGCCAGTATATTTTCAAAGAATTTATGACACCAGAGTTGTAAGACTTTCTTTGGTTTTATGTTTGCTTCCTGCTAGCGTTTAGTTCTTTAACATTTAGGCCTAAATGATTAGAGATTTGTTCATTTCAGAGGTGGCTACATTTCCCTCTTGATTAGTGCTTTGGTCTCAAAAGCTAGAGCAGGAGCTCATCATTAAGGAAGTCAACAGATTACTGGCTCTTTACTGCAAGGGAATTTTGTGGATGGAATCTGCTGGCCCAAAATAATTCAAATCAATTGACCCTTAGTCCCATTTCTTTCATTTAATCGAAGCTTTTGTGAAGGAGTAGAAAGATTGGTATTTGAGAGTACAGGGTAATTTGAATTCCCTTTGACTGCTGATTTGTCACCTTTTTTGGTGCTGATGAGAAGCTCTTGATTACTTTTAAAAAATATGTCAAAAGTACTGAGAG
>VXBO01008127.1:3432-27126 GCA_013400135.1 Rhinoptilus africanus
CGCCGGTTGCGCTGGTGCGGGGAGGCTCCGCCAGCGGCTGTCAGCCCGGGAGACGTTCCTCCCCTCACGGGCGGTGAGCGCTGCCAGAACCCGGAGGGAACCCCGGCTTGGTTCTGGGTAGAATTACGGTCCTTTTGGGCAAGCGACGTGAGAAAAACAAGCGGTGGGAGGCTGTGGTTACCGCCTACGGGTGGGCTGAGGCGGTTTATTTACGTTCCTGGTCAACTTTATGAGGAGTTTTTACCTTGTTTTGGGCCGGAAACCTTGATTTCAGGCTGCGTTTCAAGTAAACTTGGAAGAGGGGGGGGCGTTTAGTGAGGTCTAACCACTCTTTATTCTGGGTTTAATTCTAAAATGAACTGTAAAGTTCCTTTCTTTGTTTTTAACGAGGGGGAGGCAGGCTTTTCACTTACATTGGTGTTTTGGGGGCTGGTGTGATACCCTGCAAATAAATACAGTTTATGTAAAAATCTACCATCATCCAAATTATAATCAACTGGGGGAAATATGTTTATTTTCAGGCTCTGGAGATACAGCCAGAATTTTTTGTTCACATGGCATCAGCAAACTCTACTCCACCTGGCTCTTTGGATCTAAACCAGCCTGGGTTTGCAAAGGAGATCCTGGGAACTAAGCTGGAGGTCAAATACCTCTGTTCCGATTGCAAGAATATATTGAGGCGGCCGTTTCAAGCTCAGTGTGGACATCGCTACTGTTCCTATTGTCTGAAGAAAATCATAAGGTAACTTTTGTGCCTTCAGTCTGAAGACAAAAAGCCTGAAAAGGAAAAAAAGGAAAAAACAAAAAGGATCAAAAAAAAAGGAAAGAAAAGTCTAACTTTCAGCGCCTTCTCTGCGAGAGAACAGTGTTTAATCGTTGAGGTTCAGCATTAGGCCTTTCTTAAGGGAGTATGTAATCTCTGACTTGGTTTTATTGTTCCAGGAGTTGTGTCAAAGTTCCCTTTTCCAGAATCTCATAGATTGTTTTTGCCGTTCAGGTGGATCACCCATCTCCTTCAGTCTTCAGCACAGCCTCCTAAAAGTCATGGTGTGGTTGTTGTGCCAAAATGTGGGAAATTTAAGCACACACTGGCTTCCAGAAAAGTTTCCTCCTGTCCAATCTCTGCCTTTAAGCGAGGGAAGTTGAATAGAGTGGTGAACTGGGAGAAGAAAAAAGATTAGAATCAGAAATGGTGTCAGAAATACACCTGAGCAAAGGTTCAATGCGTTGTTTTAGAAATGAGAAAGTGCTATAATTTTAACAAGGTACTAGAAATTTTTCTGTCGTTAAATCATAAATTGGTCTCTCTTTCTTGTGTTTGATGATTATTTTTCTGTTTGCTAGCGCTGGACCTCAAAAGTGTGCCAGCTGTATTCAGGAAGGAATATATGAAGAAGGAATTTCTATTTTGGAAACAAGCTCAGTAAGTAAAAATGCATTTTAAAAAATAAAGCAGCTGACTGATGTCATTAATACCATTTCCAGTTTTTGTTTAAAACTCAAGTTCCGAGAATCCCTTATTCCTAGGAAATGTTTTCTTCAGTAGTAGGAGTTATGATTAATGTGGTGGACTCCCCAGCTTCTAAAATCCAGGTCATGTTAATGTAGTGGTAGCCTACTTAAATGCTGTAATAACGATTTGTATGCCATTAACACATCTCTGAGGATGTGATGTGGCAACTGGCCTGGGAGGAGCCTTAATAAAGTCTTAATAAAGAACAAGAGACTGGACTAAAGCTGCAACACCTCAGTAATTCTTGTGATTTGCTTGGTTTTTTCCATTTTAGGCTTTCCCAGACAACGCAGCTCGCCGGGAGGTGGAAAGTCTGCCTGCTGTCTGTATTAACAGTGGCTGCACTTGGAAGGGGACTATTAAAGAATACGAGGTAAAGATGAAAGCAAGGCTTTCGATGTCTGCGTCCTCTCTCTTCCCTCTGTGTTTGGGGCAGGATCAGGTGGTTTCCCTTGTCTGCTGATGCTGGCAGTGGTGGTGGGAGCTTTCACCTCCTGGGAGCTGGAGAGGTTTGGCTGAGCCAGGTTTGTCTGCCCTGCTGAGGGCACAGGCTGAACTGCAACAATTTCAGATTTGCTTGTGACCGCAGGCACCAAGCGCGTCCCTTCCCTCCTGGTCACCACCCGCGCTCTCTCTTTGCTGGAGGGACAAGCGGACTGTCAGGAAACTGTGCTGTGCCATGAAATTGTGAAGTTCTCTGCGATATGTGAACCTAAAACTTTCTTCAAACCCATAAGCTTGGGGAAAGCGGCCTGGCCATGATCCAGCCAGCTGCCCCCACGGCTACCAGGGCAGTGGGGCTGGGCGTTGGTCACGGGCTGGTCACCTATCTCTCCAAGCTGTTCTGGGCCATGAGCTGCTGGACAGGATGGTTTTTCCAACCCTGCTCTTCCTGAGAAGCCTATCAACTCTTTAATCTAGGCCTTCTTTTCGTGGCCCTGGGCGTTTGGTCTTTAGCACGTGTACAGCTAATGTGCCTCCTGAGAAGTGTCTTCTTGCTAAGCATGGTAGTGGGCCACATCCTTCCCTGGGCTTTCCAGACAGCCAGCTCTGCTGTGGCAGTTTGCATTATTAAAATGCACTGGCAATTAGTAGTGAATGTTTATTGACCTGTGAAGCTTTGGTGCACCTGAAAGACAGCTTTGTCATACCTCTTGGAATGGAAGAATCACCACGTGGAGGGGCCTGAGATAAGAGGAATAAATTTTATTTCTCTCTAACACTTGCCAAAGGTAAAGATTGGAGTCCTGTCGTTCATGGAGCTGTGGTGGTGACTGAGATGTGTATCAGGACAAGGTTTAACCTCTGTCTGTTTAGGCTGATGTTTAGATTCTCTTTGCAATGCCACTGCATGGTGGCAGGAAGAAACAGCAGCTGTGGATCACCCGTGAGTGTTCTGCCTAGCTCCCCGAGCCTGTTACAGAGAGATGCTTCTGTGCCTCTGCTCCTTCTCCTGCTGTCTAGAACCTTCTGCTTCTTTCCACTGAAAGTTCAGCTCAAAAGATGAGAGGATGTAGGGTGCTAAATGGTTCTCCTGCGGTGAAACCCTCATTCATAGGTGAAGTGGCTCATGATGTGGATGTGTGACTGAGTAAATGTCAAGTTAAAAGCTTCACCCTGATGCAGCACAGTTTGGGAGTTGTATTTCAGGGTACAGTGTGTTTTACGGAGGTTCCAGGTTCAGTCTGTGCTGTTGGTGCCTGCAGATTTTTTGACCCACGCTTTACTTTCTGCTGATCACCAGTGACTAGAAGTCTGATGCCCACTGCATTGTTCAAAATGGGGGTTGTAGTAAGTGAGCTCATCTCTGTTAGACCAAATAAAATTATATTTGTCAGCAGTTTCCAATGCTATTGATTGTGCTGTGACTGATGAGCTCTTCCGAACTTTTCCTCCTGTGTTTAAAAAAAAAAATTTAAAGAGTTCTTTCAGGGCTTGGCAAAAATCATCACCTGCCAGAGGTCCTCCCTGTGTGGTCTTACAGGTGTTTGAACACGGGCTTGAGTCCAGCCAGGACTCGCACTACGAGTTCAGAAGGGCAGTGAGCTGTCCTGGGCTCAGTCTGCCTTGCGTGTGATGCTCTGGGATCTTAAGCACAACTGCGTAAGAGCGTCTGAACCAACAAGGCTGCGCCTCGTTTTTGCTCTCCACCTAATCTTCAAAAGGTCCTGTTTAGGTGTTTTGCTAAAACAGAATATGTTTCGTAGAGGTGCGTCTCCGGAGCGCGTGGGTCTGCAGTGCCGGTCGCGGCTGTCAGGGTGGTGGTTGGTCGCGGGGCAGTTCCCTGCGATGAACGGGCGCGGGGATGTCGAGCAGTGCGAGTTGGTTCGTCCTGGGGTTGAGCTTGTCTCTCTGCCTGCCGCGGGTGCACTCAGCCCAGAGCAGGTAAGGGTGTTGTGTGCCCTTTTGGGAAAAGCTGATCCTTTCCTGGGAAATGGTGGGAGGAGGCAGGGTCTGGCTTGTGTTATCTCTCCTCCCAGCTGCCTGCCAAAGAGCTGGGGCATTTGATCAGGCCTGGCGGTCCTCGTGCAGTCAGAGCTTAGGCGACGGTATGTGTGGCTGAGGAGGGCTGGTGAAAGGAGGCATCAAGGGACCGTGTTAGCCCAGAGTGTCTCTTGGTACCGTGGACTGACGCTGAACCCTCTCTGACGGGTGGGCTAGTTGGTTTAGTGCCGCAAGGTAGGGCTTGCCTCCTGCACTACGGTTGCATCTGTAGCCAGCAATGTCTGTAACGTCCCGCAGCAGCTCAGTGCTCCCACTATGGAAAGTCCCTCGCTGTGCTATTTCCGACAGGACATGGAAAGTCCCTAAGAGCGAATTCATTGTTTGCTAATTTAAAAATCCTGTGTTTGTACTGAGAGAGACTTACTCAGCTGCTATCCACTTACATATCAAGGGATACTGTCACTTACGGTTTGCTAATCTTATCAGGGCACATACAAGGAAAAAAATGTTCTGCATCTGAAAAGCTCTAGTTCTTCAAAAAAAAAAAAACCCAACTTATTTCAGTTTTGCTTTCTGTTCAGGCAGACCAAAGTTTAGGTCTCAAAGGGACATCCAAACTGAAAGAGTGCAGCCTGCTTGGACATGACTTGCACTTCTGCTTAAAGCTATGTGAAGCGTATGAAATGTTTAAGTGCTTAGAACACATCTGGGTTTATAAATGCATTTTTCTGACTTGGTAAAGATTGTAAATATTTAGTGGCATTTGGATAACGCGGTTTGTGGTGGGGCTCAGGGTTTTTCCTTTTAATCAGTAACCTCTTTTCATGTATAGGCTTCCTGATGAGTCTCCCTGAATGGACACAGAGAAAAGCAGGCTCTGGGCAGGAGCCTTTAGATTCAGGTGGAAAGTCTGAGGAGGGTCACAGAAACTAAACCCAGCCTGTGGGAGCAAAAGGAAGGACCAAGGAAACATAATGTGTGATAGCCAGGTAGAGACAGGGTGTGGTTTCTCAGACCCGGAGCCTTTCTTTTCTTGCCTTGCAGTACCTCCAGTTGCCTACATCTCTCTTCTGTTTTATCAACATATCTTCAGTTCTCATATACTTTTTATTTATGCTTTTCGTACCGCCAACTCCCTTTCTTTGCCCCCCACCAGGACTGGGATGGGAGGAGGGGGCTGCAGAGTGGCGTTCGTGTGGGCAGCCTTGGTGTTTCCATTTGTTACCCAGATGGGGGTTTTAACTATGCTCTGGTCATCTCAGCAGATAGAGGATTATTTGAGACATAAGGAAAAGGCATTGCCTGAGTTTTGTAAGGAGAGCTAAGTTTTAAGATTAATCCTGACAACAGTATTTAAACTAAGTTGGGAGGGATGGTTTTGAGGAAAACAGATAAGCTCAGCTGATGAGGATGGGTGGCTGTGATCTGTGGTGATAACCTGTCCTAACCCAAACTGGAAGGGATGTGATTTCCTCGTAGTCAGTTGTCACCACGGTTTTGAAGAGTTCACTTCAATTGAAGCCTGGAAGGCTGTGGAAGATGCAAAACTCGGAACTTAAGTTATATTCCTCCAAAGTCCGTGGTGTTGGAAAGTATGTCTGCATTTCCTGAGCTACATGGCTTCCTGGGGCCTGGAGCACAAGGTGACTGGGCAGTCCCTTCTTGTCCAGCATTCCTGCTGGGAGATGCTGGAGAAGCGCTGCTGCACCGCGTGTAGAGAAAACTGCCGCTCTTCAGAAATGCTGCTGCGGGCCCTGAGCCAGGGGGTCCTCCTGCTTCGTGGTACTTCACCATTTCATGCCCCCCCTTTCCATCTGTGTCCCAGGAATACCCCGATAGGTTTTGGTGGTGGTTTTCAGCATCAGGCTTTTGCACATTGCTTAGAACACAAGCTCCAAAGTGTACTTCTGAGTGTTTTATAGCAGTGTTGTCAGTGTGGCATACGGCGTTTTAAGCGCCGTGACAAGCACACTGGATGATGCTGTAGCAGGGTGACCAGCCTTATTTTTAAAATCAGGTACAGCATTATTGTCTTTTTCTGAAGGTTTTGGCTCCCACGTTACGGTGTGGTGTTGAAGCGCAGTTTGCAGCCAGCTCCGGTCTGATCAGCAGTTTGCCCCAGGACTAGATCACTTTCTTGTGGGAGGATCCCTGACTTGCACATGCAGGTGACCAAAAAGGTCCTCCTGCTTTGGGAAGAGGGATCTGACGCACCTTTGCTTTCCAGAGTCCCCACACAAACCCCAGCGTCTCTTACAGTCCCTGCAGTAGAGTTTCTGTAGCTGGCTGCCCAGACACGAGGCGGTTTCCCGTCCAAGCCCATGGTGGGAGGTAAGCCACGGGGAGTGCCGGAGAGCGCGCGTGGGAGGGGGTTGGAAAGCCCCGGCTGTAGAGGGTCTGCTCTGAGCTTCTAAAAACAGCTCAGCCTTCTTGTGGTGGCCCACCTCATTAACAGTTTTGGCATCTGCCCCTTGGAAAATGAAAAGCTGTAAGTCGTGAGCTTTGAAGCTGTGGTGAGTACTGTCTGTCCCTTCTAAGCCATGATGAAACCCCTCAGCATGAGTGCAGCTTTGGGGGTTGTGGGGCAGCACTTCACGCCCAGGGAGATGATCCTTGAGCTCTGAGTATCCAGCAGGAGCCAAAGCCATGATCACGCACCCTTGGGTAACAGGCAAAGAGGCACTTCCAACTCTCTGACAATCTGGAGAGGTCAGGTTTGAAGTCAAGCCACTCACCACATGGTTGACTTCTCCAGTGTGTGAAAGACACTGCTCCCAGTTGTGATTTTTGTCTCATCTCCCCTTTTCTGGGTGCCAATGGTGTTCTTAGCCTCGTGCTGTCACAGCCTTTCTGTTCACAGCCCACACCTCCACACTGCCTGCGAGGCAAAGGCAATGGGCATTGCCCATGCCCACCATCTGCAGCCCGCAGAGCTTGGCCACTGTCAGCATCGCCCTTTCTAACATGAAGGTCAGGCAGACCCCTGAGAGGCTTCCCTTTTGCTCTGAGCAATTAAGGTGAAGCTTTGCGTGCTGGTGAAAGTACTGACATCTCTTCAGGGCTGGAGAGACCTGGTTAGCACAGACAGTGCTTTCGGTGTGCTTAGAGCACAGCTGTCTGCACAACATCTCCTGCAGCTAACGGCAGTGGTCGGCTGTCAGAAATAACTACTGCAGGTGGATCCAGATCAGTGCCAGCGCCTGGCATCGTTAGTGGGATGATATGATTGGTATTTGCTGCCGGGTGACAGGTTGTTCTCAGGCAGTGACCTCATTAGGTATGAACAGCACATCTTGGGTATTTTTCACACGACTGTGACTGTAACTGTTAATTGTAGCCCAGAAGACCTATAGAGTTATCTCTGATCAGATGTTCCCGATTGCTTTGAACTTCCCTTATGCGTCAACCAGCTGTAGTCCCAACACGATAATTTTTAATTTCCTTGGCAAACGGATTTAGTGATTTGTTTTGCAGTGCAGCTAGCCACATCTGAGGGGAGGGACAGAGGTGCACGGGCTTCAGCTAGCCATGGGGCCATGTCAGGTTCAGGCACAGGCTTATCTAAAATGCTCTGTGGCTCTGTTTCAGGGTAGAGTCTCCCTAGGAAAATCATTCCTCTGGGATGATGGAGGGATTTGGAAAAAGTATTATGGAGCATCCCAGTGCCTCATGCTCGTGTAGTTCAAAGCATCCAGGAAAAGGCAGAGTCTTTTAGGAAATCTTAGAAAACCTGCTGCTGCTTTCAAATGTTTCTTGTACTGTCAACCTTCTTCAGAACCTGCTCTTGCTTTCACATCTGTCTGCACTGCAAGAAACGCTGCCTTGATGTCCCTCTACCAACAAACCCCAAATCAAATGTCTGTCTAATCAGCCCTAAAAGCTGATGAACAAAGCTGTAGAAAACTGAAAGCAGAGGTTGTTCTGCTGTTTCTGAAAAGAGCCATGAGCAAGGTCTGCAGGAACTGATATCTCTTCTGCCAATTCTTGGCCTCAGCTCAGATGGACGCTGTGGCCTCGGACAGCAGAGCAAAGGCTGGTTTCCCATGCCATCACTGCCATGTGCGTGCCCCACAAGCAGTTACTGATGGGAACTTAATCTTTGGGTTTGACGCTTTCTTTGAGGTTTAATTATTTGTGATAATGCCAAGTGAACTTCCTTGGATCTCTGTCACCAGCATGTCCCAGCAAAGGGAGCAGTTTGTGACTGGCATCAGGTGATTGTGTCTCGGGAATCTCCCATTCCCCGTTGGCACTGTGAATTACAGACTGGGTTCCTGCTTTCCAGCCCCGTGTTGCTCCATGCAACAGCACAGGGACCGCGTGCATGGTGGCCCGGCCCAGCTGCGTGGGGAAAGCTTCAGGCAGGCCTGGCTTAACACCAGCCTTAGGACTCCCCTGACAAGGAGGAGACGCAGCTGGGAAAGGCGCGTTGACTTCAGAGGAGCAGGCACCCCAAATTACCTGCATTGTGTGCCACATTCCTGTTTTGGAGGCTCCAGAGCCCCTGGGGACCAGGCAGAGGTACACAAAGCAACTTGTGCTCCTTGGTGCAAGGGATTCAGTTTCCCTTGAAGCCTCGTCAGGCCTCTCTTTTTTTATTGGAGACCCATTTTCAGTGTTTTTTCTACAATTCTGTGGGCCTACCCTTTTTCTTGTAGCCAGGCTCAGATGCCAAAGGAGCCGTGTGCTGGACACGGCAGTGCCAGGGCTGGGGACTGCCAAGGCCCTGACAGCGCTCCGGTGTGCCCTGTGCTGCTTCAGCTGGCTGTCCTCCGCTCTCCTCTTTGTGGTTCTTCTTGTTGCTCCCTTCCTGCTCCCAAGCCTTTCCGCTTCGTCGGTGCTTATGGTCGCTGTTGCCATGCTCAGAGGGCACTAACAATTTCAAAGGTCGGCCAGCCGGAGAGTGTCTGCGGAGGAGCTGCGGTGCGCACCAAGCCTCTTGCGCTGCGCCTCGTCCCTCTGCCCGCCCTGCCCTTGGCGATGCCCTTCCTGCGGGGCCCTGGCACAGCCCGGCCTGCAGCTGTTTCAGAGGTTGCTTTTCTCAGCCTGCCTTGCCTCTGAGTGTAGGAGGGGTGTTGTGTCACGCTTATGGATTTCCCAACATGGCTGCAAGACCTCCATAAAAATGGACACGTGCTGATACGGCAGGGTATAAGCAGGGCAGCTGGGGGGTGGGTACACCTCCTGCTCTGACACCGCGGTGCAGGGGTATCAATTTTCAGCGGTACCCTCTTCTGTAGTTCAGGGCAAATTTAGCAAAACCCTAAGAGGTGAAATCAGATTAAACTGCAGTTTTCCCTTTTGTCTTACTTATGCAGGCACAGCAGAGCAGCTCATCCCAGTGTTCCTTAAGAAGCGATCCTTGTGTCCTTCAGAGATCAGCTGCTGTTACTAAATCCAGCTTTTTCCCTTTGTGTGGCTGCACAGCCACGCTGAACGATGCGGTCCTTGCTGTTGCAGAGCTGCCGTGAAAGAACAGCCCCTTCCTGCTGACCGAGTGCTAGGGGTGTAAGGGGTGATCCCGGGAGTGCCCCAAGAGAAACCTCAACTGCAGGATCGCTTTTCTGCTTCCCTGATGTTGTGGGATGAGAGTTACAGCGTGGGCACAGGCAGCGCCGTCCGCCAGCAGGCCTATGGGCAGGGGGAGGAGGGCTCAGCCCCTCGGCACTGCTCCGGAGAGGAGCATGAGGAGGTGCTGAGGGCTGAGCGGCCACAGGGGCACCCATGGGTGCTCGTAGGCTGCCCTGGTCCTTCCGAAGGCGGTGGTGGGTGTCTGGTTCTGTAGTCTCCCAGGTGGGCTCCCAGAGAATCGCTTGTTCTGATGGCGGCGTGTGATGTACAGGCTGCTGCTGGGTTGTCTTGCTGTTTATTTTTAGGGAGTGAAATTGCTGTGTGGATCAATTGGCAGGTTTGGTTGTAATTGAGTGGGAAGAGCGGGGTGTTGCTGTGCAGGCTGTTAACTCTGCCCGGTTTGATTTGCCTGCGCCTGCTGCTGGGGGCTGCAGGCTGGTCCGTGCCTCGGTTCACAGCTGCTGCGTGAGAGGTCGGTCCTGAGGTAACTGGAGAGTGGCCCTGAAGGTCTGAGCCAGACTGTCGGGTTCCAGCTCCACTTTAATTCTTCTCTTGCCATCCCCTCTCTCCGACCCCCATCTGACTTGGTTTCCAGCAGTTTCCCTCGGGGAGAGTGACCCTGCTCTCGCCCAGCCCTCCTCACAGCGATGGCTGTCCAGAGCTGCCTAATTCACAGTGAACGCTTGAATCACAGAATCACAGGGTTGGAAGAGGCCTGTGGAGATCCCCCAGTCCCACCCCCTGCCAGAGCAGGGTCACCCAGAGCAGGGGGCACAGGAACGCCTCCAGGCGGGTTTGGGATGTCTCCAGAGACGGAGACTCCCCCACCTCCCTGGGCAGCCTGGGCCAGGGCTCTGCCACCCTCAAGGGAAAGAAGTTCCTCCTCAGGTTTAGGTGGAACTTCCCATGGTCAAGTTTTTCCCCGTTCCCCCTTGTCCTGTCCCTGGGCACCACTGNATGGCGGCACAGCCTGCTGGGGTGTCAGCCACCCCTCCCAGCTTTGTGTCACCAGCAAACTTGCTGAGGGTGCGCTCTGTCCCCTCATCCAGGTCATTGATGAATATATTGAAGAGCACTGGGCCCAGTACTGACCCCTGGGGAACACCGCTCATCACTGACCTCCAACTAGACTCTGTGCCCTTAATCACTACCCTCTGGGCTCTGTCTTTCAACCAGTTCTCTATCCACCTCACTGTCCATTCATCTAACCCACTCTTCCTAAGCTTCCCTAGGAGGATGCTGTGGGAGACTGCCTTGCTGAAGTCAAGGTAGACCACATCTACCGCTCTCCCCTCATCCATCCATCCAGTCACGCCACCATAGAAGGCGATCAGATTAGTCAGGCATGAATGTCAGTGATGCTCTTCCCTGATGCAGGAGCTCATGGATGTGGGTTTGGGAAAGGTGTAAACAGGAGGATTGCTCCATTCTTGGGTAAGTGGCAGATCAGGCTGGAACGGCAGCCCTTGCTCTCCGGCTCCTGGGTGGGGTGCATTTCTTCCAGCGGCAACAGCATCCGTCTCTGTTTAGACACCCGCGTAGAGGGGGAAGGAACAGGGGATTCCAGCAGAGCCTGAAACTGTTTATACAAAACAGTTGTCTGGAGGTTTGGAGCTGTGCTGGTTAAAGCCGACGCTTCTGGACGTCTCAATTTACATAGAGCCCAGTTGCACTTTCGGCGTAGCTGTGCGGGGCTGGTTTCCCTCCTCCTCTGCAGGCTGGGCTCGCTTCACAGGGCTGCCTGCCTGTGGGGGGGTACGCGGCAGTGCAGCGTGGAGTCGGGATGGAGGATGAGTGCTGGGAGGTGGGGAGTGCGGAGGGGGTGGTGGTTTCACGCCTAGCACGCTGGCACGGGATAATGTGAGTTTTAAATACTCTCTTTTTAAATAGCTGTCTCTACAGTGAAGCTTCCTTCCTTCAGCCAGACCGTCTGTTCTTATGCCAGCGTTTTGTGGGTCATGGGGAAGATGCTATCGGGTGTTTCTAGAACATGAGAGCAGTGGGTGTAGAGGGAAGGGTTCAGCCCCTCCGAGTGGGAAGAAGGAGGGTGCTCGGCCGCCGCCTCTGCAGCAGCAGTGCCCAGCCCGGGCTGGCCCGTCGGCTTTCCAGGGACAGCGCAGGGCGGCTTTGAGTCCAATTGCTCATTTAAAGTATAAAAAGGAGAGAGTAACTAAGAAGCCAAAGCTGAGCCACTAATGAGTTTCACTTTCCAGTTTCTGATGTGGTAACGGTATTTAAGTTTGTGCATGTTCCCCCCCTCAGATAGTAACTTGTTTTAATAAAGAATAAATGTGACCAAGTTTTCATCTGGTTTCGGATGACTATAAATGCTTCTGGGTTTTTTTTTTTCCTGTTACTACTATGACAGGATACTTCAGCGCTCTTATCTTTTAATCTGAATTTTGAACTGTGTATTCATGGGACTTACAAAGCCTCGTTCCAACTGGTTGAGGTGTAAAGAGAAGGTTTAAGGAGTATGGAGATGACACAGAACGCGGAGGCACGTTCTCGCATTCCCGGTTTAGCCGGTATCCCTGGCCCTAGTGTGTGCTGGGACAGAGTATCGCGTTGCCCTGGTTGTTCGTTCAGCTCCTCTGGCCACCACGTGTGCCGCAGGGGCGGGTGCTTGTATGCAGAGGCTGTTCAATGAAACAGTTTTAAAATATTTTTGCTTCTGTTTGAAAAATGGTTTTCGGATTTGAATGTGAAGATACTATCAGACAGCTCAGCCCAGCCTGCGACGAGTAGGCTATGGGTTCATACTTGAGCTGGCTGCTAACCATTACAGTGGAAAAATTATACAAATTGTCTTGCTGAGATAGTGGCCTACTTCACTCAACCTGCCCGAACGTGTGTTTTCCTGGCAGAGCTATAAATGGAGTTTCCTGTTTGATTATCTTCCCCATCAAAGCAGTAATTTTTTTTTTTTAATTATTATAGCAACTTTTAAATTGAGACTGAGGTGACATAGGCACTCAAAATTCTGTAGGCCTGGAGATCGCACAGATGAGGCAGCATGCAGAATTGTCAGCGTGACCAAGATTTGAGTACGTAGAATACAGCACTGTTCTGTAATACAGTATATATACAACTACCCCCGTTGAATTGTACTCATCATATAATCTTATTGGAGCTTTCATTTAGAGCATCAACTATTCTCCTGTCAATTCCTCTACAGGCTCATGACGAAGTCTGCCCTGAATTTCCGCTGACTTGCGAAGGCTGTGGGAAGAAGATTCCCAGGGAGAAGGTGACTGTCGGTGAACCATGTGCCGCGGTGGCGGTTGGGGTCCTCGTGGGCTGACACCAGCATTCTCGGAGCAGGGAGGAAAAAAACCCAAAGACCGTTAGAAAGTGGAATGGGGAAAACAATTAAGTGGCAGCCGTTAGTACAGATGTGACCTTTCCATCAGGCTCAAAGCACTGGTAGGGTGTGAGTGAACGTGACTCACTGGCACTTGTAGCTTTGTGTTCGTGCTGCCACCGCCACCTCCCTTTGGGCAGCGTTGGCCATGTTTGGGTGCAGAGCCTCCATGGGAAGAGCACACCTGCGGGTTTGAAGGGTGCTTGTGTCCTGTGTAAACAACCATGTGGACCACTGCTGCAATTATGGAAAGGGAGCCCCTCTCCAGCTAGATTCATTTATTTCTAATTCATCATGTAATGAAACCTATAGGGAATCCATGCTGCTGGCTGCTGGGGCAAGGCTCAAAAGTCTGACTGTCAAAGTTTTGGGAAACATCATCGAAAAGCACGTTCATCTGAAATCGTCCTGCTGGCTATGGGCAAATATTTTTAGTAGCGCAAAGGCCCTTTATCAGGACAAGAGGGACAAAAGCATCAAAAAGATGAGCAGAGAGTTCTTCAAAATGGGCAGCGTAACGAAGGGCTTCATGCTGGGACCTTGGGATACAGATCTGCTGGTCTGCAGGCTGGAGCTGGAGCCCAGCAGAGCAGAGGCTAGGCTCGTAGGATTCCCATAGGATCAGTGCTTTGTTTAAATATCAACTCCTGCTTTTATCTCTCTCCAAACTTTTGTTGATTAGCTGCAGCCATTGTAACTCTGAGTAACCTGACTCATTAAGCAAGCCAGATGGATCTAGAAGCTTTTTTAAAAAGTGGTTTAAAAACAGTTTTAATCGACATCTGTCGTAGCAGATGTGGGTGTTAAATATGGAATATGGTGGTTGTTCAGAACAGACCACTGACATCTGATGATGAGAGGTATATCAAAAACAAAAGGGTAATGTGCCAGTGCTTGTTAGCATTAATCATGCCCTGTGTGGGAACCCAAACGAGTCATCTTGGCGGACGGGGGGTTTGTGGCACTTCTCCATAGGAATATCCATCGTTGGCCTTGGTTCTTTGTGGCAGCTGCCGTGAGAGGTGGCCAAGGTGCAGTGTCCTTCGACACCCCAGCAAGGGGCTGCTGGGCCCAGCAGAGCATCTTCCCTTGCACAGGTAGACCTGCAAGAATTGCTATAAATACTTAGGCAGGACCACTGGGAAGATTTTTGTTCTCAGATTTATAACGCTCAGTGGGAAGTAAAAATACCCAGCTGTGGCACATCCTGACCAGGGTTACATGAAGGCACAAAATGAAGCGGCTGTTTCCTGGGGGTGTTGCTCATGCTTCCCCTTCCTCTGCCCCCCATGAACCTTCTTGCTCAGCATCCATAACGTGTACCTGTGCTGTTTGCTGCTTCTTTCTTGCATACGCAGGTGAGAAGAGAGACCTCTTGGCTGTCAAGAGAAAGAGAAATAATACTTCCTTCCAGGTGTCAGCGCTGTATTGCTATTACAGCGAAAGGCATACCTATGGTAGGCAGTGTCCAGGTTTAACCACACACTTTGGCAGCCAGTGATTAGCGACAGCTTGGGCATTCTTGAGATCGTCTTCTGTTTCCTAGATGTCAGTGTGATGGAAAGGGAGCTACTGGGAACAGAAAGATCTAACGTTGCCTGCCTTCCTTTCTAGTTTCGGGACCATGTGAAGACTTGTGGCAGATCTAAAGTGCCTTGCAGATTTGAGGTTGTCGGATGTACTGAGGTGGTAAGGGCTCGTCTGTTGATGTTTGTCTTGGGACTTGTTTTCAGTTCCAGTGTTGGAGTTAACCTGCAAACTGCTGTCGCCCAAACTGTTACACATGTTTGTGTTCAGATATCTTAACAAAGCGGTGTTTCACACCCTTTGCAAATGGAGCTTAACATCATCTGCTCTCCAGAGTTTGGGTATCCAGAGAATGAACTTAATGTGGAAGGAAACCTCCTCCTTCTTGAGGAACACCCAGAGTGCTTTGAGACTGTGGTGATTACGCTGCTGTAAGCACAGCTCCTGCCAGAGCTTGGGCCAGGCCATATTTCTCCATGTGACTTCGTTTTCCCAGCTCCTACTGGTGATGTTCATGTAAATCCCTCCTCAGAGGGACTGTGTGAGGCTTTGTCTTTGGTGCTGTTAAGTACATCTGTCAGAGCCCTTTTGGGAAGCAATGGAGGAAGACAGAGTAGCATAGTGTGTACAGCTGGGGAAAGGTTAAGCATCTGCCATTGTACGTGATTTGCTGCATTTCTAAAACAATCACCACCACCCCACCCACCTCCAAATTAGGTTTTTTTAAACTATTTTTCTTTATTTTTTTCCACTTTATAATCTAAAGCTGACTTTGTGACTTCAAGAGGAGGAATTTGTTCTGTGGATGGTGACAGCGTAGACTGAGCTTGCTGAAAGGGGGATATATTTCTCTTCGTGTAGGTGGAGAATGAAAAGCTACCAGAACACGAAAGCAAGTGTTTGGCGGAGCATCTGTACATGCTGCTGAGTTTTGTGCTCAGCCTCAAGGCTGGGTCTGGAGACCTGAAGCCCCTTCCTACCCTTTCCTCATCACAAAACAACTCCCCACTACTGGCAGCAAACTCTCTGTGCTCAGAGTCAGAGCTCTCCAGGTCCCTGGAGCTCTCGGGGAGGTGTGAGGCCCTTGAGAGGAAAACGGTGACCTTTGAGAACATTGTCTGTGTGCTCAACCGGGAGGTGGAAAGAGTGTCTCTAACAGCCGAAGCCTACAGTCGGCAACATCGACTAGACCAGGAGAAAATCGAAACACTGAGTAACAAGGTTTGTAACCACTGACTTGGGCTTTCCAGCACTCTGAGCAGAGACTTTTTTCGGTTTCCTTTCCATGTTATTGGCTAGCAAAGCTTCACCGCCCAGCCTTGAAACTCCGCAGATCTAAATTACCATTTCTGCCTGTGCCCAACCCTCAAAAGTTTCCTGGAAAAGATGGGAATTAAATTGACACGCACAAAGCGTTGAGATCTCTGTTAGTAATCCAGTTATGCAGACATCGAGACGTTGCTCCTAGGTGAAGTTTTCCAATGAGAGATAGAGCACCCAGCCTTTCCCTGGATCTCTCTGAATCTGTGGGGCTCCTCACCTTCCAGACCTTCAAAAGGAGTGTCATCATTGATGCTGCGCTACAGCGTTGTGCCAAGCACGGTCTGGAGGCGGGAAGCAACTCCCCTCACCAGTATGCTCCAGCGTGGTCCCTGCTGAGCACTGCAGCTGGGGGTACCTGTGCTCCCCCTGCAAGGGACCTGCCGCGGCTGGTGTGACCCTACGCTCACAGCAGTGATTCACCCTCTGGAGACCTGTTGGCTGGGTGTAGGCTCTTCTCTTTCTCAGTCTAGTTTTGTCACAGTCCTGGCTTGGTTTTTTCCCCGCCATCCTCACTTCCTGCGCAGCTAACCTAACAGAGCTGCTCGTTGGGAGCATTTGTCTATTCGCTGTGGGAGAGTTTCCAGCTCAAGCACTGAGTTGTGTTAATGCATAATGACAGGGTTCAAAAGGACCCTTCGGTGAGTTGACTTACAATGCGCAACTTCTCTCTCCCGTGATCCCTGTCAGTTCTGGAGAAGGTCTCTCGCTAAGGAGTCATCCCGAAGGGGATGCTGGTGTCTGCTGGCTTTCTTGGGTCTCACAGCAGTACGTGTTTTAACCAGGCTGCACCGTGTGTCCCACTGAGCAGGTCCGGCAGCTGGAAAGGAGCATCGGTCTCAAAGATCTGGCCATGGCTGAGATGGAGGAAAAGATCCGCAACATGGAAGCTTCCACCTACGATGGTGTTTTCATCTGGAAGATAACAGAATTTGCCAGGAAGCGTCAGGAGGCAATCACAGGCCGCTCCCCTGCGATCTTCTCTCCAGGTTATTGCCCACAAGTTTACAAAATTGCAAAAGCCTTTTGTGTCTCGGCTGGGTGTGGGATTTGTAGTGGTGCCCTTTGCAGGGGAGATGGTGGCCGTTCTCTCTTCTGTCACACTTCTCTTCGGTCTCCCTTTCTCCTGTGGAGCCTGAACAGCTTTGCTTTTTTTTTTTTAAGCATTGGGCTAAATGAAACTGCTGCTGAAAGAGGTGCTTTTTTGATTGCTGAAGACGTTTTTAATTTCTCATAATGGAGAATGTAACCTTCTTAGCTCTGGAATAGCCCTGCATAACTCTTTAGTTAGAATTAAAATACTCAGAGATCGTAAAAACAGCAATAAAATGGTTAAGGAAGGGAGGAAATATATACTAGAGCCCCTGAAATCTATTTTAGTACCTAAACCGTGATGCTGCAAGAGACAATGTCCAAATGAAGCCCAAACCATACCTAGGGAAGTGCTTGAATATCTGTTAGATAGAGCTGCCCAGCCCAGCACTGTTCTTCCTGTTCTTAAAGCAGAAGATCTCGGTCAGCGAGCAGTGGCTCATGATTTGGCTTATTTGCTTGGGAAAGCGCCTCCCAGGCTTGCCGCTGTACGGTGAACTCTCTCTTCAGATGGTGTCATTGCTCAGTGGGGATCTCACCTCACAGCAGAATGGTTGAGGAGGAGAGTTTGTGTTTGCCTGAGCAGGAATCGCTTGGATCTGAGCGTGCCGGAGAGCTTTTTCATAGTGAGCTGCACGGAAATTTTGAGCACGTGCCTTCCTCCTGCCTCTTGGTGCTGTGAAAAAGTAGACTGTGCCTGGGCCACAAGATAAAAGCAATTGGATTTTTAAAACTACTTCAAAATCTGTATTCTGGATGAAGGCTGTCCTTTTTCTCTTGAAAAACTGAAAGAAAAAAAGGATTTCCCTTCTTGAGGGGAACTAAACTGCTACTGAAACTCTGCGCATGCAATTAGCATTTCCTTTTCAAAGTCAGCAGCAGCCGTGGAAAACCCCTGCTCTGAGTCCCCTTTGGGACAGGCAGCACTTCCTTCCTTTTCCCAAGGCCGATAAATCTGCTTCAAATCTGTTTTGTTTGGCTTAGAGAGAGGAGCTTAAATCGTGCATCCTCTCATCTCGGGCACCTGCTTGACCTGAATGTCCCCAGGGGCTGCAGTTTGGAGGGAGGCGCTGGAGGGAGCTGAGTCTTGTCCTCTGGCCATGGGCGTCCCAGCTCTCTGTGCCCCAGCTCGGGGGCGCCTCAGGCCCCTCCGTGGGCTGGTGCCACCTGGGGTCCCCATGATGGGGTGGGATTTGTTTTTCTAGGTTGGAGAATCAAGTCAGCTGGTGGAGGGGTAAGTATCAGAGTCAGACCAAGGGAGGGAGAGGAGTGAGACCTCTCTGAATGCAGGAGGCCTTGTACGCCCAGACGTTTGATCGGCCGTTCTCTGAAGGCACAGTTCCTCCTGGGACTGCAGCTCCTGCTTGCTGGTGCCTCCCCGATGCTGCGTGCCGGCCGGTCTTTGTGCCCCGCAGGGCAGCAAAGGCAGGGCTCAGGGCTTTTATCAACTCTTCCATCAAAGGAAAAACTACTTTGCGGGCCACAGACAGTGTTTTGTGTTGCTGGTTGATCTCTGCAATCTGCTCTTGACAATCTTGTATGTGGCTGGAGGGACTGGAAGGTGTGGGCTCCTCTGCCCAGCGCTGGGACTGCTCTGGAAAAGGCAGGACTCTTTATCTTACAAGTGCAAAGTACAAGGGCTTGTTTCCTACAGTTGTTGATTGTGTCATTTAGATGAGAGATCCTCGTTCCTGGTGCTGCTTTAGCTGAGAAAATTAGATTGAGAAACAAATGTTTCTTGTGGAGGTTGGGGTTTTTTAATCTTAGAAAGTGAAGCAAGTAGACTAGTGCTGTTCAGTCTGGGAAGGGGAGAGCTGAGAGGAGAGAGGTCTAGGTTGTGAATGGGATGAAAGTTCAAAAAGGGAAATTAGTGTAATGCTTCAGTTTGCATTTAAACATAAGGACAAGGAAATACCAAATGAAATACGTGTTAAAGAGAAGGAAGCAGAGTTACCACTCGCTTGTGTTGTGAGGACATGATTGCGACAGGATTTTGCAAAGGGCAAAGCTGGAGTTCAAAAAGGCAAATCCATGTGAAAATGTTCATCGGGGCATGAACTGGGACAGTCTGAAGTGAAGCTCCTTCTGGAAAGTCACCCGCTGCTGGCCGTCAGACACGGGGGGGACTTGCTGGGGTTTCTGCTTCCCTTTTGATGCACTTTGCCTTTGCTCAGGCCGGTGGGAAGCAGCGTGCCCCGATCTCTGCTTTGAGCTGGCAGTGTGGTGCGCGGGGTGTTCAGCACGCCGGCTGCCTGGTGCCTTCTCCTGGGTACTCCCACCGCGCTGGGGCCATCCTTCCTCCAGTCCCCTGCCGGGGTTTGCGTTCGCAGGGTTACAGGAGCGCTGAGAAGCCCCAGGCGGGCGGTGAGGATGTGCTGCTTGGACTAGCAGAGGGTGGCACCTGCCCTGGCAGACTTTTGGTGGGGAAGAACAACTAGAGGAAGGGAGTCAGGGAGTGGCAGGAGGGAAGCGGGTGACAGAGCCCTGATCTCTTGCTCCCTGCCCTGTGGAAGAGCACAGTACCTCGCTCCTGCCAGGCTGCCCGTTCATAGAAGTGCACCGAGTCCCGCAGTGCCTGCGGTGGCTGGGGGGAGAGCCCGTGGGGCCGGCTGGTGCCCTGCTCTGTGCCACAGCGCGCTGCGTCTGGGCTTGTGGCTGCCTGACCTCCGGCTGTCCCCAGGCTAGTCTAAGATGGCCTCTGGCTGTTGTTTGTACCTGGTGGCTTCCCAGAGCACCTCTGTGGTGCAGGTATTTTAAGACACAGACCTGGCTTCTTCCAGGATCCAAACTATCAGGTCCTCGGAGTTCAAAGGAACCTGCTGGTGCCAGGCTTTGCTGGGTTTGACACTCACTGTGTCTCTTTTGCAACTCTGACAGCTTTCTACACCAGCAAGTACGGATACAAGATGTGTCTGCGTGTTTACCTGAACGGGGATGGCACCGGCCGTGGGACCCATCTGTCCCTGTTCTTTGTGGTGATGAAAGGACCCAACGATGCACTTCTGCGGTGGCCCTTCAACCAGAAGGTAGGTCTGGGACAAAGCCCACTATGTCCAGCAATGTGCCTCTCTAGTTTCCACCTCCTTGAGCTTAGGCATCGTTGGTCTGGCCTACTTAGCAAGCAGAAGCTGCTGTTCTTGCTTTGCAAAGGAAGGACGTTGATATGTCGGCCGCCCCGGGGATTCCCCAGTCGTGCTGAAAGCACCGAGCGTGCTACAGGGGTGTGAGCGGCAGAGGCTGCAGCAGGAGAGCAGCAGTGGGTTTGGAAGCAAGTGGAGCCTCTGCCTGAATTTGGGGTGAGGGAAGGTTGTTGCAGCCTTGATACTCGGGGTGCAGCTGGTGCTCACGGCATCAGAAGCTCAGATTGCTGTTCCCAAACGTGGCAGGTTTGCGAAACACTTCACGGCTGAGCAGGTGAAGTACTGATGCAGAGAGAAGGGGACGCCTTTTTTCGCAGGGGGACGGCAACTCTGTGGCTAAATGAAATACCCGTGTGGGGTGTCAGTGTTGGGAGCAAGCGCCGCACTGGCCGCCTGCAGGTTTTCAGTGGGTCTGACAGTCCTGTGCTGCCACACAGCAGTTTGCAGTGACAGGGCAGGATGTGGGAAGGTTTCTACAAAATGTCACCGAGATGACGTTCTGGGCTGACCCTACTTAGAGGCATTTCTCAGATTTGCAGGCACATGATGCGGCTGCGGTTGCCTTGGTGCTTGCGCGCTTTGCAGTCTTCAGGTGAGCAGTCCCAGGGACGCGTTTCCATGTGGTTTTTATTCAGCCACTCTTGTATGTTTTCATGTTTCCCCCCAGGTAACCCTGATGCTCCTGGATCAGAACAACCGGGAGCACATCATCGACGCCTTCCGACCTGACGTGACGTCCTCCTCCTTTCAGCGACCCATCACGGAAATGAACATTGCCAGCGGCTGCCCGCTGTTCTGCCCCGTCTCCGTGATGGAAGCCAAGAACTCCTACGTGCGTGATGACGCCATCTTTATTAAAGCCATCGTTGATCTCACGGGCCTCTAACCCTCCTCGCCTCCGGGAGCAGTGAACGCAGAGCCAGCCCCGAGTGGGGCATCCCCCTCTGGCGCTGCACTTCTGGCAGCACTCGGAGCGAGGAGGGGGCAAAAGCGGAAGGCAAAAGCCCTTCCCAAAACGGGACCTTCGCTCTGAGTGGAAACGAGGTGTCTGATGGGAACCCTCTTCCCTGGTGTCAGAGAGACCTTTCCTGAGAAGAGGTTTGGGTGGACGTTCACAGTCTGTGGGGTACAAGAAGATCTGCTGCAGGGACTTGGGTGTCTGAACTGCTGCTGTCTGGGCTCCCAGTGGAAACCAGTGCAGCTCTTACTCTACCAGTTTAGTGCACATCCTCAGTGCTGTGTAGTAAAACAAGGGTTTGGCCTGTCCGAGCACCACCTCGAGTGGATGTTTGGCTCAGCTGTCCAGGATTTTCTTCAGAGATCTCTGTGTTCTGGAAGTTTTGTGTGTGCAGCGGCACCATTGCTCTGCGCTGCTGGCAGCTCTCTGCCTCGCTGGACGGGAAGGCTGCGTGGCAGACTCAGCGCAAGGCGGGCGAGAGAGGTGCGCAATGTCTTGCCGCTGTTTTGATGCCATCGGGGCCTGCAGAGCGGGGTGCTGAACCCCGCCGTGTGGCAGGCGGGGGAGCGGTGCCCCACGTTGGGCCCTCGCTGTGTTTGATGGGTGGTTTGTGCTCTGAGGGGTGTGGGACGGGGCAGGCAGCGCCTGCTGCCGAAGGTGGAGTGTGGGGCAGCACCAGGGTTCCCCATAGTGAAAGAGGAGTGAGTGTTCCCTGGAGACTGCCCTCCTGTCCTGGGAGAGGAGGGTGACGCAGGGCTCAGTGCAGGAACTTCAGGCCCCTGAACCCTGGGAGCTGCAGGTGGGTTTTTAGCCGGACCCTGCCATTCTCTGCCTGCCCGCACCTGAGCAGCGTGGGGCAGGGTGGGGGCAGCGCCCGAACCTGTCTGTACTCACACAGGGATGCTCCTGACCTGGCTTTCAGCTGCAGCAGCACAGGCACGTCCCCCTGCCCTGGGCCCCCTCCAGCCGCTGAGCGTGTACCGCTGCAGCTCCGCTGCCGCCATCCACCCCCCGGGCACTCACCTCCGTGGCTGCGGCACTGACAGACGTGGCATGTCTCTGGCCCGCCTGCACCGTGGGTGGTTTTGGCCGGCCCCTGCCCTCCCTGGGGCCCCCCTTGCCCACCAGCCCCAGCTTTCCCCTGTCCTCCCCTCTGCCGCCTGCCCGTTCCTGGCCGTTATACAGGGCAGGGCCTGGCCCCTCGCTGAGCCTGCAGCCGCCTGGGTAGGACCTGGGGGGGCTGAGGAAGTCCCCAGGTGAAGCTGGCTGTCCCCTTTTTGTCCCTGGGCTCCTGGCACTGCTCCCTTCTGGGCACTTGTGAGAAGATCTCTGTGGAGAAGCTGCTGCTGCTGCCTCCCTGCCTTGTGGCCGGCTGGTCCCTCTGGCGCTGGCTGGTCCCTCTGGCGCTGGCTGGTCCTGGCCATGAGTAGCTCTGGGCCAGCCCTCGGCTGGGCTGGGCTCGGGGGCTCTGCTCCCTTCTCTGCCTGGGCTCCCCGCGCCTGCCTCACCGTCCCCGCCTGCCCCAGGAGCGCTCTTGGTGCCAGGACCGGTGGCTGAGCCCCCTCTGCTCGGTCGGTCAGAGTGGGATCCTGTCCAGCTCCCGGCCGAGAGGGCGGGCAGCGACGCTGGGGAGCGGTGACCATCTTCATGCTCACGGCCGCCATGGCTCGCCCCCGGCGGGGCGCGGTGGCCCTGGCGGAGGAAGGGCCGAAGCCCCGCGCTGCCAGCAGCCGGCTGCCTGGCCCCCAGCCCGGTGGCTGCAGAGCCCTCCGTGCTCGTGCTCTGCCCCAGCCACCCCCGGGATGAGCTGTCACCCAGCCGGGGCCCGGGCAGTCCTGCCAGGGCAGGCGCTGGCCCTGCTCCCTGCGTGGTGGCACTGCCCGGACTGCTCCTGGGGAGCTTGGGGTGTCCTCCATGTCCTTCTCCAGGCTGTTGGGCGGCTCAGCCTCCTGCACCCAAGGGTGCTGCACTGGCCGGGGGCTGCTCCCTGGCTGTGGGTGGGCGCTGGGGTGACCTGTGAGCCCCTCGACAAAGGCTCTGTGTGGATCTGGCTGTACCTGGTGTGGGCAGAGGCCGTGGCTGGGGGCGACGCTGCGGGTTGAGCCGGAGGAGGGGGACAGGAGCCTGCGGCAGCGGGGAGGCAGGTTGGGCTGGGAGCCCTCCTGGCCTGGCTGCAGGGGCTGGGCACAGGCAGGGAAGGGCAGCGGGTGCACGGCCACCTGCAGCGGTGAGGGGCCAACAGCCGCCTGCGCCCGGCCTTGTGCAGCCCCCGGGAGCCCTCGGGCGTGGGAGAGGGGAGACAGGACCCTTCCTCTGTGCCCGGCCCCAGGGAGGGATCGCCCCTGTGCTCCTGCTCCCACTCTCGCTCTCTTGCCTTAGGAGGAAACAAAAAGCCTGAGCCCTGCTCCTGCCCCGGGGAGCTCCCAGCCCCACAGAGGCCAGGAAGGGTCTGGAAAGGGGGAGGAAAATCAGTTCTGCTCATTTAGCCATTGGGAATCTGCCGGGAGGACACTTCAGCTGGGTTGATGTGACTGTCTTTGCTCTTGGGATGCGGGACCCCCACTGCCTGCAGGGGGCTGGGGGTGTCCCTGGGGACGCTGGCCCAGCTGGGGGCGTCTGGGCAGTTGTGGGTGCTGCTCCTGCTGCCCCCCCGGCGCCTGGCGGGGGGGTGGGAGACTGTGCTGAGCGCAGAGGTCTGGGAGACCCCTTCCAGCCTGCGGAGGGGCCGGGGGGCTGTGCTGCTGTCACCGAGGGGCACGGCACG
>VXBO01008127.1:30276-42014 GCA_013400135.1 Rhinoptilus africanus
TGCCTGGGGAGGTTTGGGACAAACAAACATTAATAAAACTACTACATTAAAAGAGTCCTGCAGTCAGGCAGCACAGCACTGTACCGTCACTTCTGCCAAGTGCTCTGCAGCCAGCAGCTCCCAGCGAGGTCAGCCACGTCCCAGGCTCACCCAGTACAAACGCCGGAGACGTGTCTCAGTCCGTTCTCAGAGACCAAAGCTCAGCAGGGAGCCGTGACCAAGCAGCAGTGTTCGTGAGAAGCTGTGGGGCGCCTACCCTGCAGTGACCAGCTCGGGCTGCTGCCCACCAGGCCCAGGAATGGGCCCTCAGCTCTTACACTCTGTCTTTGAAGCGGATGCTCCAAGGAGGAAGCAGTTCCCGCTGCCGGGGTCTCTCCTGACTCAGCAGGTGGATTTGGGTGCCCAGAGCTCGTCTCTGTTGTGCAGGGCTCAAAGCTCTGCAAGCTCCAGAGGAGGTGGCTGCAGTGAGGAAGCTGCAGGAGCAGTGTACCTGGGTTCAGCTCTTCTGGTTCATGAGCCAGGAGAAGAGCAGTTTCCTGGGCCGGGGCTTCCTGGCCTGCTGGATGCGCACGGCGCGAGGGGAGCGCCACACCTTGATGGTGGTGTCATCGCTGGCTGTCAGGAGCAGCTCCTGCTCCACCGGGCTGAACGCCACCGAGTTGACCACGTTGTCGTGCTGCAGTTTGGCCAGGCAGATGTTGTAGTGCCGGTCCCAGATGTAGCCATGGCGATCCTCTGCCCCACTGTGGCAGACAAGAGAGCGGTGAGGACGCCACCCCAGCAGCCGCGACAGCCTGCTGCCCCCAGCCCCCTTCCTTCTGCGCAGGCAGAGGGTGCCCCAGCCCCCACCTGCAGCCCCGTCACCCAGGAGCTTCAGCCTGGGCTGGGGGGGTCCCTCCGGGCTGTCTGAAGAGCCCCCCCTTCAACTCACTCCATGGCACCTGCTGCCTGCAGCCCCCCAGGAAGGGCATTTGCCACCCCCTGCCACACATGCCACAGCCCCAAATTTCCCCTTTCCACACTGATTTCACAACAGGACCGGGGCACACAGCCTTTATCAGCAGCCTCTGATTCAGTCCCTCTGCTCTTTACAAACCTCCCGGTTCCTGCCCTGCTCACAACACGGGAGTTTCCAGCAGAGGCCCCAAGGGCCTCCCGGACATGGGGTCAGGACCCTGCCCCCTCCAACGCCCCACACCTTGCTACGAAGTCCCTGCTGACATCCAGGAAGATGAAGAAGCACTCCTCGTTGGGCGTGTAGGCCCGATGAGCACGGAGGGCTCTTTTCACCTCCTTCATTGTCTTCAGGTCGAAGACGTGGAGATCAATCTCCTCGGCGATGGGGGGCGGCTGCATCGGGTCGGAGATGACGCAGTCCCGAGGCCAGGCACGGCTGTTCACATAGAGGTACCTTGGGGAGGGGAGCAGAGGAGTTACGCTGCACCTCGCCACGTGTGACGGAGCTCACAGAGCCCCAGCTGTGAGTGCGCAGCGCCGCCAGGCAGGGCTGGGACCCAGCAGTTCCTCTGCTCCTCCACAACCTGCAGCTCTGCTCACTGAAATCCAGGCTGAAGCACAGGAACATGTTGCTGAACCACTTCTTACCCTGTTTGGGAAGGAAAGGGCCACCACAGCTGGGACAGTGGCCCCTAGGGGTGAGGTAAAGCCTCTTTGAACCCATTAAAACCAACTTTAAGGATGGTGGCCTATCCATCTGCCTCAGGGACAAGACACATTAAGGTGAGCAGCTCCAGCAGGAGCTCTTACAATGGCTCTTGCCTGACCCTATCCTGAACCAGGCTCTGAAGCACAGCGGGAGGAAAGCATTCCTGCCGAGACAGGATCACAGGATGGTTCGGGTTTGAAGGGACCTTAAAGATGATCAAGTTCCAACCCCCCTGCCCTGGGCAGGGACACAGCAGATCTGGGGAAGTGCTCAGGTGGTGGCACATGGCATCAGCACTAGGGCATAAACGGGATGTGAACAGGCAGAGCGGCCTATGCAGATGCCCTGCTCCACTCCCCGCAGTCATTTCTTCTCTGGTTCTGCCTCCCGAGCCCCTCGGCAGCCGCTGCCCACCCCCCGCAGTGTCCCACGCCAGCGCTGCCACCCCCCGCGCTCACCTGTGGTCAGGGGAGAGGCCCATCCCGATGATGTGCCCATGGATGTCGATGACGTGATCCAGTGAGTCAAAGAACTCATCCGAGCGCCTCTCCTCCCCCAGCACCGGCCCGGCAGTCGTCATCTGATGGGGCAGGATCCTTTTAATCCCTTGGGGACAGAAAGCAGAATCAGGCGGTTCTGCAGGCTGCTGCCGGCAGAGAGCGGGGCTGGTGGAAGTCCCCAGGCTTCGAGAAGGGGCTTCCCTTTGTGCTGCTGAGAAAGGAGAACTGGCTCACCAGCTGAGGGCCGCGACAGGGCTGCTGTCCCTGCCGGGCTCCTTCCAGCTCTCGCAAGCTTTCGGCCAGGACACTGCCCGTAAGTGATGCACTGGCACGTTCTGCCCCAGCCAGGGAGATGCCCGGCTGCCAACCCGGCTGCTGCAGCCGCACCTCGCTCCCAGCCCAGCCCGCAGCGTGCGCTGGAGCACAAGGAAGCTGCACTGGCCCCTGAGACACTCGGGTTGCAGAGAGATTTTTCTCCAAAATGAATCCTTGGACTGGCCCATTTCCTGCGATACCCAGCCTGGAGAAGGCTCATCAGACGCGCTGGCTTTCCCCTGCTACCATCAAGCACAGGCGGGTGTCGGCCTCAGAAAGCTCCCAGAACAGGGGTTTAAACCCAAACTGGGCTCTACAGCTTTACAGCTTTTGAACTTCCCGACCCACACGTTATGGGTGAAGCCCTCCCCCCTTACAGCTCTAGACAGAGGTCCCAAACACAAACCATCAAGAGCAGCTTCTGGAGGACTCCTGTGAGCCTCAGCAGCTCTTGGGCACACATGGGCTTAATCCTCAGCGGGCCCAAGAGGAGCTGGAAGACGGCCTGTCCCATCGCCGCTCTGGGAGAATCACCGCTGAACACCCTTCATTTTAGCTCTTTCCCGCACACCAACAAGGTCGGGGTGACACCACACTGCACCTCAAGGCCAAGGCCCTTCACAACACCACTGCGTCTGAACCCGGGCAGCTCAGGACCTTCAGGACACGACCTTCATTCTTCCACCCAACGGGCACTGCTTGACAGCACCTTCATCCTCATTCCCACAGCGCTACACTCCCAATTCCAAACTCCGCTACGCAGCCCCCCACGCACAAAGCAGCAGAATAGGCAGCTTTGCCCATGACTCAAGCCTGCCACCTGCACAAGGGAGACAGAGCCCAACGGAAACTCCCGCAGAAGTGCTGGCACGCAGCAGATGAGGCGAGATGGCACCAATGCCCAGCAGCCGGGAGCGCGGCTCCCACCAGCAGCGCCAGCCCAGCCGCCTGGCGAGGGGCGAGCACAACAGCGAGCTCTTTCAAGTACCAGCTCCGCGGGGGCAGACAGCAGACGCACAAAGGCTGGTTTGACACACAAATCGATGGGCAAACATAACATTTTGCAGTGACTCATGGCTGGGAGAGGAGCTCGTCCCTCCAAACAGCCAGTCTGTGCCGCGGGCGCTGGCTGCCAGCCAGGCAGTCACCGGAGTTCAAAGGCACCAGGACCCACGGCCCTGGGAGGCTGTGCTGGAAGTCGGCGGAGTCCAAAGGCAGACGCCGCCTCTGCGCCACGCTCTGCCTTCATGCGCTGCAGGTTCCAGCCCGTGAGGCAGCATTTGCTCAGGCAGCGCTGCCTACAGGGCTGAGGCAGGGCAGACCACCCGCCGCGCGTCCCCCGGCAGGCCAAGGTCCACCGCGTCTGTCTGCATACCCGGACACAGACAGGAGCAGAGCTACTCTCAGTCCCGGTCACATTCCTAACTTCGGTGGGCAAAGACCAAGTGACTCTTTCCAAGTTGCCTACAGCTTTGGGAGCTGCCTTTCCCTGCCTTACTGGGCCGTACTGGTGCAGGACCAAGGAACAGGAAGGTTAGAAGGGCCTGCAGCAGGAAAGCAAGGCTGTAATTGTGCAAGCAGTGAAAGGAACTGAAACCGTCTGGCTTTAGAGAAAAGTCTTTGTGCCTAGAAGCAGCTCTCCCTCCCTCCTCACACTTCTACTGATCTGCCTAGTCCTTGCCACTGAAATTCTCTACCAGCTTTAGGGGCTTTTGGAGAAGCACCCACACTACCTGCTTCCGCTCATCACTGCACTTTTATTTCCTATAAATTCAGACTCTGCCAGTCCCAGTGCCTCAACAGGAGAGCCCCAGATGAGCAAGGGAAGTCATAACCCAGAAAAAGGTCACCAGCAGCTCCATTGCTTGGCTTGTGCTGCAACTACAGCCCCTTATACCCCACTGAGGAAGGAGGCTGAGCGTCAGGAAGCCGCCTGGGATCAGCTTGCCATGGACCTGCTGAGGCAGCTAATAACTCACTGTGAAAGCTCTCCAAGCCCAAAACAGGGGTGCCCAAGTGTCTCGCTAAGGCTGAAAGGCCAAGTGATGCAGGGGGGTCACACACTGGGGGTCACACAGTGGGGGAGGCAGGCAGGGCTCTGTCTCCCAGCGCTGAGGAGCACTGCGCAAGCAACACGCACGCCAACTCCAGCCTTGCCCTGGTGCCCGCTTGACCCCCACAAGACAATAGGGCTGAGGCCCTTCCACATGCGCCCATCAGGGCAACCACTGCCCTTCACATCCACCCACTTGTGTGCAACTTGTGGCTGATGTCCTTAAGTCAGGAGTTCCTTCTTGATCTTCTGCTCAGCCCTCGCCATGACTTTCTTGTTTGGCCACATGTCAAGCCTGGTAGCAACAAAACCCTCAGGCAAGCGCTCCTGGGGTGGAACCCACCGCGTGACCAGGGCATCTCAAAAGCCTCCCGTATCGAGAATCCATCAGCCTGAGCAAAACTGGAACTCATTCACCACAAACGGGCAGCAAATAAACCAGGTCTTTTCCAGGTTCAAATTCAGAGCGTAGCTGCAGCCCACACCCCAGGGAAGCTGGCATGCCCTGGGCTCAGAGCACAGCCTTACCTATCTGGTGCGGGGAGTAGGTGAGGCATCCTGTGGTGAAGATTAAATATTTTGTCTTGCTGTTGCTGTCTGTGGAGAGCAGGTTCAGCTCGGGCGGTTTAGTTCTGCTGCGTACAAACAGCTCAGCCACCCTTGTCTCCAACTCTGTCTCCGTCATGGCAGGCCTCACTCGGCCCTCCATGATATCATCAAAGAACTGCTGCAGCCCGTCCTCTGCTGTCACACCCCCTTCATCCGGCAATTCCTGTACTGCTGGCTCCGGAGTCTGCTTGGGCTTGGCCTCCTCTTCCTCGCTGTCACTGCCAAGATCAAAGACTGGGCAGGTGGAGGAAGCAGCTAGCTGCTCCTCGTAGTCCAGGAGCAGGTCTGGGGAATCGTACCGGCTGCAGTCAGCCACCATCACAGTCCGGATAGTGCTGGCATTCAGGTTCTGGATTTTGAAGAGTCTCTTCACTACATTCACATTCTCGGACTCTATGCCCTGCAAGCAGAAGGGAGAAGTAAGCGGGGATCACCTCGCTGAAGGGTCACTCCTACAGCTCAAACCAAGAGCCACTTGCCCAGAACTTGAGCCCCCACTGTGGACACCAGCCGCACACCGACCTCTCTTTGCACTGCTGTATGGAACAGTGCCCAGGAGAACTGGCCCAAGAGGCTGGCCAGCTCTGTTGCACTCCTTCCCATCTTGGAGGTGGGCACACCAAGACAAAAAAGCTCCTGCAGGCGTACAACTGCAGAGTGGGAAACACAGAGGCCTGGCAGCCTTGCTGCCACTTCCCTGCCTGAGGTCATGAGCTGGCACTGCTCGGTGCTTTACAAGAATTTCAGGAACAGGCCTCTGCGCTAAACATCAGTGCAGCGTGAAGTGCCATCCCGCTGTCCTACAAGCAGCAGAGGCAGAGGACCTCTGCGCTGCTAAAGGTTGCCTGTAGCCCTCAGCAGGACCAGCCTGGTTATCTGCTCCCAGACACAAGCAGGTCTCTTCCTGCCTAACTGCTCCGCCAGCCTGCAGCCAGACTTCAACACCCCTTGTCAAAGCAGGCAAGGTCCTTCCTCAGCTCCTGGAGAGGGAAGAGTTAACGCTGTAGTGTCAGCACAGCACAGAGAAGTATGGGAAGGGTCTCTGCTACCAGAGAATTTCACTTGGGGTCAGCATCAATCATGTTAAAACCCACGAAACACCAGGATGTGCATCCGTGACATCGAGACAGAGGCAAAACATGGAAGAGGAACGTGTCTGAGCAGCACAAGTGCTAGAAAACAAAAAAGCAGCCAACAAGCAATCTAAGGCCAGCACACACTGATCTCCAGGTCTCACCACAGCGTAAGAGACAGCACCTGGCCCACAGAAATGCCAGCAAGGACAGGCAGGGCTGAGCTCAGCCCCTCAGCTGCCTCCGGCTCCCGGGAACGATGTGCTGAGCTGCCAAGTGGGAGAGCGGCCATTGCTCAGACACATGCCAGACTACAGCTGTCCCAGGCCCAGCTTCATACTATCAAGGACCTCAGCAACTCTGCTGTGGCTCAGCCACTCTCCTGTTGAGCAACGCACGCTCTAGGGCACTGCAGTCAAGTCCTCATCCCAGCTAATGGGGCAAGAGTTAATGGAATCTGGGGGCAGAGTTAGAATATTGCAACACAACACCAAGCGTGGAGAAACCTCAGGCAAGTGTTGCCTCAAGCTCAAGATCTTGAGGGCAAGTCAGAGGAGACAAACAGGGAGGGCAGGAGGACTGGGCCGCTCTTCCCCGCTCACACCTCCTCTGCAGCGTTTCCTCTCCCAGGAGCCAGCAGGAAGCTGCACTGGCTGTGGAGCTGGAACAAAGGCACCTCACCTGGAAAGCGTTGTTCAGCCACAGCACAGAGCAGGAGGTTATCCGCCCAATCCGATGCAGATTGCCAGATATCAAGTTGGTTTCATTCAGCCAGCAGCCAAACACATCATAGGGTTTATTCCTCACTCTGGAAAGCAGCGTGAAGTTCTCTGGAAGGGAGGGGAAATACAAGAGTGAGGCGATGGCTCCTGGCAAGGGCTCTGGAGAAACCATGGCAGTGAGAAGTGGATTCAAGTCTTTGCAGGAGAGGCACTGATGCAGCACCTCCACCGCAAGCTGAGCGGACACTGCCCAGCCACCGCCCAGTTCCAGTCGCTGCTATGGAGATAGATTATTTCTCTCTGCTACAGAGATGTGTGGAGAGAGCACGCACAAAGGAAACAAAAAAAGGGCAGCCAGGCGCAGCCAGACCAGAGTGCAATCTAACCTCACAGCCTTTCTCCGAGCATGGACCAAAGCAGCAGCTCCAAGGACAAGAACAAGCCAAACACGTACAGAACTTCTTCACTCCCCCCCAGGGCTCAAGGCCTTTCTGAGCAAGACAGCTGTGCAATTAGCAGCACTCCTTGATTTTTGGTACAGTGGGACTGTTGCACAGAGATGGCAAGAGATAACGCAGTTAGGATCAGCAAGTTTCATGGAACTGCAGCAGAAGAGGTGAAGTAGACCCAGATGAATGCGCCTCCCGAAAGCCATGCGAGACCTCAGGGTGGGACTAGCACCACTTGAGTCAGAAACAGGGGCTGCAAGGCAACAGGTAACGCAGATTACTCTTGCCATGCCCAGACTGTCACTTAGAAGAGAAGTTAAGTGAGAATAAATATATGCCACACTGCCTTTAGGTGCTGACACACTGACCTGAGCAGAGTTAAGGCTATCCAGAAGGTTTACCCTATGAAACTACGATGGGACCCCTTCGCACAGATGGTGGAAGGCAGGACAAGCAGACGTCAAGGCCACAGCACACCTGAAGAGGAAGGGAACCCAGCACCCACCGTTTCACACCCCCCAGGAAGCCCCAGTGAAGGCGAGGGCAGTATTTACCCATGCTGATTACAGCAATCTCTCCTGACGAGGAGTTGTGAGGCCCCACAAAGACCCCTGACACCAAAAGGAGGGAGTCATCGGAGTTGAACTGGGAGAACTGTGTGTAGCTCCAGTTGTACGGCCTCATGTTGGAGCTGTGCTGCAGGGATATGTCCAACTCGTTGCTCCAGATCTACAGACAGACAGACAAAGAGTCAGGAAGATGTTGAGAAGCCTGAGAGCGGTTCCACTTTATCTGTTCTGCCAGCACTCACCAGGACAAGAAAAAAAAGTAGTATCAAAGACCCCCTATAACTGCGTCCCAGTCCCAATTTCCTTGTCAATTCTCCTGACAGAAAATGGCCAACGGCTTTGGAGAGCAGCTGAATGCAGGACTGCTTTCCCATCAGCCAGTGGAGAAGGTGTTCAGGGAGCAAATGGTACTGTCACAGGTGGGTTTTTCAGCATTTTCAGAGAGATTTCTCCCAAATCAACCCCTCACGCAAGACAACAACTGCAGTGGATCATTATCTCTGCACTCTTTGTTAGACCCACGGCACAACGGGGGACTGATTCAGGCCTAGAAAGCAGCCAGAGCCAGGCAGGCACCTCGGCCACCTTCATGCGGGCTAGAGCTGGAAGCCACAGCCCTCAAGGCTACGTTTGCAAGAGTCATTAGTTCTGTGGCTTTGAGAACAACTTGGCATCTGCAGGAACCGGCCTAAGTCCAGGGACACCTGGTCAAACCTCTCCTCTCCACAGACTTCCTAAAGGCTGCTTTTGTGGCTAAGCCCCATGAAATCAAAGCCAGAAGGGTTGTGCAGAGGAGGCTGCCACCTTACCTTGACGGTACAGTCTTTGGAGCACGACGCAAACAAACAGCCGGAGTGGGAGAAGCTGAGGTGCAAAACCTGGTCATTGTGCTCCTTCAGGGCCTGCACTTCCACGCAAGGGATGGTGTCGTAGAGCCTCTGGAACTCATCATACCAGGAGACGGCAGCTGTAACACACGAGCAGGGACATGGGACAGGAATGTAAGTGGAGGGAAGCAACAGACCTGAGCTAAACACAGAAGCTGCAGAATCAGTCTTTAACAAAGCGTGGTCATGCTGCTGCTGGCCATGCCAGGAGCTCTGCTGGGGCCAAGGGCCCCACAGCTTCAGCCGTGTTAGCAGGGCTTAATATTTTTCTCAGTAGCTTCCCCACTCCCACACACAGAAAGTGTTTTCTTCCAGTAAACACACAACTCCACACCGTACCACCACTTTTGAAGCCAGTACAGCCACCGCAAGAAACATCCAGGGCATAGCTGTCAGCTATCTAACAAAAGCCTTGCTTGGGACAAAACAGCCTCGGAACTGCAGATGTGCTCCAGCACAACGCAAACAAATCTATCGTGTGATAAGAGAGAAGCTGCTCCTCAGGGTACCGGGCTCTGCTCTGATTATCTTTATCTTGTCTAACACAGAATTAAGAAGGTTCCAGAAAGGGTATGAGACCAGGAAAAACAGCCTCTATGAGATAAGAGAGTAGAGAAAACGAGAGAAGACAGGGAGCTGGATGCAGCGTGCCAGGACAGAAGAGGAGCCCTGCAGCAGAAGAGCCTGGAGCACACTCGCAGAAGTCACACTGACAGCCAATAAAGAGGCAAATAAAGAGGCTTTTTAACAAAGTGCCTGGTAAGGCAGCCTACAGACTTCTTGCAACAGCAAATCCCGAGGAAGCAAAGAGGATTATACATGTATATGGATAAGGGCCAATTTCCCTAGTTACACTGAACAGAAGTGAAGGGTTTTTTTGGAACTCGCTGCAGGCCAGGAGGCACCTGCTCCTGCAGGCGGGGAGCAGCTTGCTGCCAGGACAACCCATCATTGCTCTCTAGGCAAAGGGCTCCATCCCCCTCTGAAGCTTTTGGTCCCAGCCCATCCAGCTGGGAAGTGGTCTGGACAGATCCCATATAGCCAAGCAACCCCAACAGTTTCTTTTACAAGACCCACTGGATGCCATTCCCCAAAAACCAGAGCTGCCCAGGGCAGGCAGGTTGGCAGAGGATTTCCCCAAACTCCCACTTCAGCCCCTCCCTGGCCCTGCCAGCCAGCCCTGCTCCTGCTGCCTCCTGCAAGATTTTCACAGCTCCAGAAGCGCAGCCTGGGAGGTGCCCAAATATGTTACCGAGTTACACCAACTGCTCAATCCCAATTAGTGCCAAAGAATGGGGCTAGTAGCTTACTAACTAACTCCAGGAGGCTGGAAGCGAAGGAGCCTGGTCAAAGCCTCAGATAAGACCTAAAGATAATGTCCTCAACCCCACGGAGCTCCAGGGTCAGCACAAGTGAAGTCACACAGCTCGAGTCGCCCCAACCTCACCTCACCTCTTCTCAGGGCCCTTTTGCACTGGCAGGGAGACGGACTCCCTACCGCTTGACCCTTGGCATTTCTTCTGTGGCAACTGCAACTTGACAGGAAGAAGCCAATTCCCTCTGCCGTGACCACTGCTGGGAGCCCTGTGCACATCCCTGGGGTGGAGGATGGAGCACAGCCTTCCCAGACCCCTGCAGCATGCTGGGAATTGGCTTTTCGGCCTTCACCTTGGCAGCAAGGGCCCCTGCTGGCAGGTCCCCAAGGCCTGTCTCAGCTGGTGTGACAGCACTGGGTTACCCTTCCAGATGGCACCAAACCGCGTCCAGCACCCGATACTCAGCCGGGAGCAGGCACCTGCTGCCACCGAGACTGCCGACAGCTCTACCCAGGAAAGGCCTGGCCAGGCTCAGTTGATGCTGACTGTTAATGGGTCATTTTCCTACCACACATTGAGGCCAAGATCAAGTCCGACCTGCCCTCACAAAGTGGGTCAGCTACTGCCTTAGCGTTTGCCCACTGTACAATTAAATGGCCGCACACCCACCTCCCTCTCCAGGCAGCAGGCACACGCGTTCTCCCGCCACAGCCAGGCTGCAGCTGCTGCCTATGTCTTATGGAAATGGTCTGATCAGCTAATGTGCACTTGCGGCTCATCCTAGTCCAGATGAAAAAGGGACAGAGCCTGAAGCAGAGGCTTGCTGTGAGGTCCTGATCAGGAAAAGCCAGCAGTGATTATCATGGAATCCAACTGGGCTGCGAAGTGGCAGTGCAGTGACTCACTGCGTCTCCTCGGGATCTCCCGCAGCAGCAGCAGCGCCCAGACAAGCTGTGCGGTGGCTGCCAGGGAACACCTGCCCAGAGAGAGCTCAGAGACCACCTTTCCGTGAGAAAATTGAAGCATTTTCAACTATCCAATGCCGCTTTCTTGACAGGTTTGGGCAGTTCCAGAGCCCTTGATGTGCACACCACCACCCAACCCTGCAGAACTGCTAACATGACACGGTTTAGCGGCTTTGTCAGCCGTGACAGCGGAGGACGGGGCAGCGGGCAGCAGCCCCTGGGAGGGTTTCCCCCCGGGCTCAGGGCAGGGCGGGCTCGGGCCGCCATTCAGGGAGCAGCCCCCGACCCGGCCCCGCCGCCCCGCCCGCTGGGCCGGCCCAGGCAGCCCTGCAGCAGCCCCGCCAGCCCCTTCCCCCCAGCGCACCTGGGTGCCGGGGCACCTCCCGGGAGACGCGGTAGTAGCGGTAGAAGAGCTCCTTCCAGAGGAACTCGTCGCGGGCCACGGCGTGCCACTGCTGGCACACCAGCCCCACCGAGAGCACGTCTACGTGGTCCAAGTAGAGGAAGATCTCGTAGAGGACGCTGTCGGGGAGGAGGGGGCCGCCGCCCGCGTCCATCGTGTCATTCTGCCGCCGCGCCTGGAAGCAAACGGGGGTGAGGCCGGGCCGCCCGCA
>VXBO01008127.1:48697-71844 GCA_013400135.1 Rhinoptilus africanus
CCAGCTGTTGTGAAAACAGGCTCCTTACGTAAAGCGGCTTGGCAGGGCCGCGCTGCGGGGAGAGCCGCAGGGCTGATGTTCTGCCCGGCGCGGCCAGCCCTGCCCAAACCCCGCCAGAGCCACGGCGGCGGCGGCTGACGCCCAGCGTTCACCTCCAGCCTCACCCTGCGGGGGCTCAGGGTCTCCCCAAACTAAGGGGGGACAGCTCAGCGCCTGCTGGTGACCCCAAACCAGGGGGGAGGATGTCTCCCAGCCCCTCTTGGCAAAGGGTGCAGGGTGGCCTGGCGGGGGGGGTGTCTGGCTGGCTGCGTGCTGGTCCCCAGGGAGCTGCGTATCAGCCCTGCCCAAGGCGAGGGTCTGGCTGCCCCTCAACACCCCCAGCTCGCCATGGGGGAGCACTGGAACTGCATCTCCATGGGAGTCACCCCCGCGGGCGGCAGCTGAGATGCTTCCTCGGGTGATGCAGGGACTTGGGGCAGGGCAGGGCGGGGGTCCTGCAGGAGCACCCGAAGGTGCCTGTGAGTCCCATGGGTTGGATCAGGACCTGGCAGGCACTTGACATTCCCTCCACCTCACTTGGGCCCCTCTTTGGGTCTGAATGAGGTCGTCCTGCAAGGAGGGGGCAGCCAGCAAGCCCTGGCCCCCCATCCTGGCCCTGGTCCTGTGGCTGGGGGCCACCCCCGCTGCCCACACCAGCCCCCGGCTCCGCAGCGCTGGGGGCAGGGACAGCCGCCGCGCTGGCTGCGAGCTGTATTTTTGCTGTGGAGCAGTTTGGCACTCCGGAGCAAACATGTCATATCAACAAGAGGGAAACGCTTGCAGGTTCCCCCGCCTGCCCTTTGGCTTGGGCGCTCGCCCCTGCTTTCGCTTGCATAACGGCACGGGGGGAGGCAGGGCTGGCCCCCCGGGGGCCGCTGTGCAGCCTGCCCATAAATAGGGGCCTGCCGGGCTCTCCCACACCGCAGCACTCCGCCTGCTCCTCTGGCTCGGCTCGGCTCGGCTGGGAGGGAGACATGCACGCCACGCTGCTCAGCATCCTGGGGCTGGCCCTGCTCGGGGCACTGCGCGCGCAGGACAGCGTCCCCGTGCAAACCGACTTCCAGCAGGACAAGGTGACCCAGCCCAGCCGGCATCACCTGCGTGGGGGTTCGGGGTATTTGGGGGGATCTTTGATCTTAAAATGTGCGGAGATGATGTTGCAGGTGGATGTGGGGCCAGGCTGTCCCTGGCACTGGGAGGGGCAGGGCGGCTGGTGCACCCACAGCCCCCCGTCCCTGGGGACCCCTGGGGCCTGGGTTTGGTGGCTCCGGAGGAGTTGCAGCCTGTGGGGAGGACTGAGCAGCGTGGGGACGGGCTGTCTGCTGTGCCGTGGGGTGGCTGTAGATGCACAGGGATTTGTAGGGGAGACTGTGAAAAGGCAGAGTGGAGATGGGCCATAGACCCCTCTCCCTGACCCAGACCCCATCCACCCCCAACACAGGGTCCCAAAAAAATAAGGGCTGCTGTGCTGGGCCGTCCCACACCCCCCTCTGCCCTCCCAGCCCGCAGGTGCTGGCCTGCTCAGGGTGCTCACGCTCCCCTTCCTCGCCCCATGGCAGGCAGGACCCAGAGCAGGACAGCCCCATCNTGGCCTGGCCTCCAACTCCAACTGGTTCAAGGAGAAGAAGCACCTGATGAAGATGTGCACCACGGTCATCTCTGCCACCGCAGACGGGAACCTGGAAGTCACCTCCACCTACCCCAAGTATGGGCATGGGAAGCGGGTGTGCGAGCAGGGGGTGCTCCCCCATGGTGCCGTGCCTGGGGCTGGAGCGTCTCCCCCGGCCCCTCTGATGTCCTTGTGCTGCGCTCCCCAGGGGTGACCAGTGCGAGAAGAGGAACAGCCTCTACACCAAGACAGAGCAGCCGGGGCGGTTCAGCTACACCAGCCCGCGTGAGTGCCTGGCCCCCCGCCCGTCCTCCCGCGGGGCAGCCCCTGACGTGCCCCCAGCTCCCAGCCTGGCCCCGCTGTCGCCTGTCCCTGCTCCTGCTCCCCCCGGAGCACCTCGGGGCTGGCTGGGTGTCCGGGGCTGAGCCCTGCCCTCCCCACCTCCTGCAGGCTGGGGCAGCAAGCACGACATCCGCGTGGTGGAGACCAACTACGAGGAGTATGCCTTGGTGGCCACCCAGATCTCCAAGAGCACCGGCTCCTCCACCATGGTGCTGCTCTACAGTACGTCTGCCCTGGGACCCCCAAGTTGCCCACCCCCTCACCCCCCAGGACGCCCAGGGATGCCCTTGGTGGGGGGGTCTCTGCCATGGGAGAAGGGCAGCATCATCTCCCAAGCGGGAGTGACCCATGGGATGGCTGGGGCAGGACCCCCTTCCTGGGGAACCTGTTCCTTGCTGGGCTGCCCGCGCCCCGGGGCCGTGTAACCCCTCACAGGGGTGCGGGGGGGCTGCCTCTCACCCTGCTCTCGGCTGCAGGCCGGACAAAGGAGCTCAGTCCCGAGCGCCTGGAGAGATTCACCCAGTTCTCCAGGGAGCAGGGCCTGACGGACGAAGAGATCCTCATCCTGCCCCGGACGGGTGAGAGCTGGGGGGGCATGGGGGTGGCAGGGAGCAGGCAGTCAACCGGGGGGATCAAGNGGAGACTGCGAAAAGGCAGAGTGGAGATGGGCCATAGACCCCTCTCCCCGCCCCAGACCCCATCCACCCCCAACACAGGGTCCCAAAAAAACAAGGGCTGCTGTGCTGGGCCGTCCCACACCCCCCTCTGCCCTCCCAGCCCGCAGGTGCTGGCCTGCTCAGGGTGCTCACGCTCCCCTTCCTCGCCCCATGGCAGGCAGGACCCAGAGCAGGACAGCCCCATCCCAGCTGCACGCTGGCATCCCAGCCCCACAGCCCTGCGGTCCCACCAAGCCAGGCCCCAGGGAGGTGATGGGGATGGAGGCACGTCCTGCAGGGATGGGGTCTGGCATGTCCTGCCAGGGTGTCCCAGCACAGCCGTCTCCAGCTCCCCTCTGGGTGCACTGGCTCTGGGGACCAGATTGGGATGAGCCATGCTGGTCCCAGGGTCCTGACCCCTCCTCTTCCCCCTGGATGGGTGCAAATGGCATCTGAGAGCCAGGCGGTCCTGTCACCCCCTCCCTGGGCTTGGGGTGAAGAGGAAGGAAACCCCCTGAGTACCGGGCAGTGAAGGGCATGCTGTAAAGCAGGGCTCTCCTGGCTGCTGGGTTTTGTGAACACCAAGAGCTGTAGCAGCTCCCTGGGGGACGAGGACCCCAGGACACTGTCCTGCCGTGGGACACAGGCTGCCAGGGGAGGGGGNTCCCCACCTCCTGCAGGCTGGGGCAGCAAGCACGACATCCGCGTGGTGGAGACCAACTACGAGGAGTATGCCTTGGTGGCCACCCAGATCTCCAAGAGCACCGGCTCCTCCACCATGGTGCTGCTCTACAGTACGTCTGCCCTGGGACCCCCAAGTTGCCCACCCCCTCACCCCCCAGGACGCCCAGGGATGCCCTTGGTGGGGGGGTCTCTGCCATGGGAGAAGGGCAGCATCATCTCCCAAGCGGGAGTGACCCATGGGATGGCTGGGTCAGGACCCCCTTCCTGGGGAACCTGTCCCTTGCTGGGCTGCCCGCGCCCCGGGGCCGTGTAACCCCTCACAGGGGTGCGGGGGGGCTGCCTCTCACCCTGCTCTCGGCTGCAGGCCGGACAAAGGAGCTCAGTCCCGAGCGCCTGGAGAGATTCACCCAGTTCTCCAGGGAGCAGGGCCTGACGGACGAAGAGATCCTCATCCTGCCCCGGACGGGTGAGAGCTGGGGGGGCATGGGGGTGGCAGGGAGCAGGCAGTCAACCGGGGGGATCAAGAGGGAGGATCTTCCTGCCTTCTGCCTGCCTCCCTGTGGGGCCGGTATGGGCCCAGCCCTGGGGTGCTGCTGGGCAGAGCCCCTTGGGGGGGTCAGCAGCCCCCCAGCCCCTGGATGAGCTGACCTCCGCTTTTCTTCCTCCTGCAGACAAATGCATGGTGGATGCTGCCTAGGTGAGTCCTGCCTTTGCTGGGGCTCACACCAGCCCCATGAGGGGGCACGGAGGTGCTCAGAGCCGCTCCACCCTGCAGAGCCCCCACACCCTTCCCGGCCCCCCAGGCTGCTCCTCTGGCTGGGGTCCCCCTTACCCCTGCCGGGGATCCCCCACCCTGGCCCCGTGGGGGCTCTTTTCTTGCCCCAGGACCTTGCCAGGACCTGTCCACCCCCTTGGTGAGGGGCTGGCAGGGCCCGTGTTCCCCTGTGTGTCCCCTTGGCTCCCCCAGCTCAGCCACGCTCGCGCCCCCCCGTCTCTTCCAGGCAGACCCGCCAGCTGCTGCCCGCAGGAGCCCGAGAGCACGGCGAGCCCCGTCCCGTCCTGTCCCCAGCACACCCCCAGCACCGCAGCAGCCTCCGCTCCCCGGCTTCACACCCCACGCCTGTAACCCCGTCCCCATTAAAGCCCGTATAAAACCACCACCCCCCCGCCCTTTTCTGCTGGGTCATTATGGGGGAGCCCCGGTGGGGCGATGGGGAGGGGGGAGCACGGCTGGTGGCAGTGGGCTGGGCTGGGGCTGGCCTCGGGGGCCAGGGCTGATCGCAGCTCCTGGCCGTGTGGCCACCAGGGTGGGACCCCGCCTGGCCACAAAACCTGCCTCATCCAGGGAGAAGGGGTCCCCGGGGCTGGCCCTGCTGGGAGATCCGCTCCCGTCTGTCCCCTCAGGCACCCTGGGCTGCCCCAGCCCCTCTGCCTCAGTTTCCCCTCCAGGGAGCAGGCTGGAAGTGTGGGCATGGGGCAATGGGCAGGCGCGGGGGGTCTCTCCAAAAATGTGGGGTCAGGATGGACATGAACCAGAGTGATGGCTGCGGACACTGGATGTGGCTCAGCCCTGGCTGCCCGCCTGCTCTCCACGCCGTGAGCCCGGACCCTTGCTGCGAGCGGGATCTGTGCCCACTGCCAGCACCCTGGGGAGCCACAGCCCCTTCTGGGGGGCACTGGGCTGAAACACGGGCCCAGTCATCCTCCCCCTTGAGGCAGGATCTGTCCCAGCGCTGCCGGACCCTGGGCCCAGCAGGCAACAGCCCAGAGTGGGGCACTGGGGGGTGCCCCCTCCCCAGACCTGGCACCGGGCATGGGACATCGCCACGTCCCTGACGTGCTCCGGGCTGGGGCTCACACAAGGCTGCATTCATTCGGGACAGGGCAATTAGAGGGGGAATGGGCCAACGCTGTCACCTAACACGGGTACAAGCTATCTCTGCTCTTGTGTAACCTGTTGCATAAAGTGGGGGCGGGCAGGGGGTGCTGCCAGTGGCGGGGGCTATAAAGGTGGGTGCGGGAAGAGGCAGGTCCTTGCAGCCCCTCCTGCCCGCATCCAGCCCCCGGAGCAAGGATGATGATGGTGGTGCTGCCCAGCCTGGCCCTGGCCCTGCTCTGCCCGCTGCCGGCGGGGGCTGAGGTCCCCGTGCAGCCAGGCTTCGACACCGAGAAGGTAATGGCAGGGGGTGCCCCCCCTGGTCCTCCTGGGCTGAGGGGCTGGTGCCCGTGCTGCATCCCTGGGCACGGCTGGGCACCCCCGGGCACCCCCAGGTCCCAGCCCTGAGCAGAGCTGGGTTAGTCCCAGCCAGCTCCCGCCCGCTGTGGCCAGACGCCGCGGTGGCCCTGCCACAAGGAAACTAACACCCGGGGCCGTGATGCCCGGACTGTGTGGCGCTTCCCCAGGGAACATGGGCCAGGCGCTGCCCCCACCCTCCTGGCGTGGGGCAGGGCAGGGTGTTCCGCACTCTGGTGGGTGGCAGGTCTCCGTGGCTTTCCCAAACCCCACCGGTGATGTCCTGCTGCAGTTTGCAGGGATGTGGCATGTCACAGCTGTTGCTTCCAACTGCTCCGTGTTCCTGAAGATGAAGGATGGGATGAAGTCATCCCTCACCATCGTCAGCTTCATGCCGGAGGGGGACCTGGCTCTGAAGCTCATCTGGCCCCAGTGAGTGCCCATCGTCCTGCCCATCGTTTCCCACTTGGGGCAGGGGACTCCCCTCCCCACCAAGGGTGAGGAGCATCGTCCCACATACCCACTGCCCCGTGGCACCCAGCCCTTCCTGCACCCCAGCGCGTCCCCCGGGCCAGGGGGACCCCTCTGCCCCCCACCCCGCTGCCCTCCCGCATGGTGTCCAGCCATGTTTGCTGTTTCCATTTTCCTTTTCCAGGGCGGACAAATGCCAAAAGTTTGAGCTGCTCTTCCAGCGAAGTGGGCAGGCAGGGCACTACATGGGTACGTATGGGCAGGGGGGGTCGGAGCTACGGGCACCCTGAAATGGGTCCATCACTGGTCCCCCGTGCCCGGGGAGCAGCGGGAGGTGGGTTTGGCCCCTCTGCCTCCATCGCTCGGCAAGAGGCCGTGCTGCGGACGGATGCGCGGCTCCACTGGATCCCTTCTCAGGGGTTCCCTTCTCATGCCCCACCTCGGGCAAATCCGGGACTCAGGTCCTGAGCCGTGAGCCCCGGCGGGGGCCGCGGAGGTGCCCGGGCTGCGCTGCTGGACCAGGCACCATGTGGGGTCCTTTAGCAGCACAAGAGATGAGGGACCTGCGTGTGGTGGAGACGGACTACAGCGGCTACGCCATCGTGCACGAGTTCAAGCGGAGCCGGGAGGACGCCCACAGCGCGCTGGAGCTCCTCAGTGGGTGTCGGGAGTGGGGACGGGCACCCACGGCTCCCTGGGGTGGGGGGACAGACACCGGGGGAGGCAGGGGCTGGGCTCTGCACCACTGCTGCAGGCGACCACATTGGGACCCAAAATGCTGGCACCCAGACACCCCCAGGGAATTCATTTTGGGGTGAATGAAATCTTGCACCAAAAATGTCCCCAGTTGATTGTGATTTGAACCAAAGCCCCCCCCGCTGCAGTGTGCCAGTCTGGCTGCGGACCCCCAGCCACCCCACACCACCCCAGGCAGGTGGGTCACTCATCCCAAGGGGTTTGTGCCCCCTTGCTGCCAGTCCAGGGCAGCCGTGGGGTGCCCGGTGCCCACCCTGCCCCTCCATGGCTTCACCCTTGCCCTTCCCGGGGGTCCCATCGCTGCCCCGCAGGACCCAGACCCCCATCACAGGGCTCGCTGCCGGGTCCCCCCCCACTCACCAGCCCCCACTTTGTGTGTCTGGCTGCAGCAAGGGAGCAGGACGTGAGCCCCCAGCTCCTGCAGAAGTTCAAGGAGCTCGTACCCACCGTGGGCCTGACCAAGGACATGGTGGCCATCCTGCCCAAGTCGGGTGAGTGCCAGGAGGGCACGGGGTGGCACGCATGGCCCCCCTGCATGGGGATGCTGCGGGGGGCTCAGGGCAGTGCCTGTGGCGTGCTCACCCCTCTCTGCTTTTCTACAGATCAATGCACCAAGAATATCAGGTGAGCGTGGCCGGTGGAAGCTGGGTCTCCTTCCCGGCATGGCCTGGGCTGAACAGGGACTCGCAGCCCCCCATGGAGCCCCCCCTGCCTCGGGGCTCTGCGTCACGTTGGCTTTCCCCTGCTCTAACGGCATCCGTCTGTCCTGCCTCCCTGCAGCTGAAGGAGCCATCGCCAGGGCCGTGTGTCCTGCAGACCTGGTGGGACCCGGGCTCTGCTCCCCCCTCCACGGTGCCCCTTCCCACCCACCCCGGCCAGGCTCTGCCAGACCCACTGCCCCATGCCAGGATCACACCTCGCCCTCCTAAATAAATAGGTGCAGAACCTGCCCCAGAGCCTGGTGCTTTTGTCGGCGGGAGCAGGGGTGCTGCCAGGGTCCCCAGACACCCTGTGCCCAGTGGTCCTGGATCCAACCCTTTGTCTCAGCACCCTGCGACGATGGGGGGGCTCCTCTGCTGCATTGCTGGCTGCGCCCAGCGTGGGGAGCAGAGGATGGGGAAGGTGCAGGGGGTCAGCTGTTGGGGATGCAGGCAGGGGAGAATCCAGCTGGGATGAAGAGGGGCTGGTGCAGCTCAGCTGGGTGGGTGCAGGGTAAGTGGTCAGGCTTCCCAGCCCTGTCAGCACGGGCTCTGACTCCCAGCACCAGCTTGTCCCCAGGACACCCCGTTCCCTGCTCACTTCCCCCCAGGAGCACCCAGGCAGGAGTGGGGGCTGTGCTGGGGCTGCCCAGGGTAAACACGTCAGGACTGGGACCCCCCATGCCTGACCCCAGATCCCTTGATGCCCCCGTCTGCCTCCTCCCCAGGGTAGGACCATGCTGCCATGAGCCCCAAGGGCTGCCAGCACTTTTCCTGAATCCCCCTCCACCTCCTGTGCAGCAGAGGCAGCCCCTGGTCCCCCCCCCAGCCCCTTTGCCCCAGAGTGGGGGTCCCTCCGTGCCCAGCCGGACTGAGGGGAAGCAACATGAGCTTTTCAGGACCGTGACCCCAGCAGCTCGCCAGAGCCAGGGCACAGGGGACATCACAGCCTGGAAAGGAGGGGACACTCCCACAGGGACATGAACTCCTACTTCTGCCTGCCCTGCTCCGAGTTCATCCCACTCCGTGGAGCCCGAGCATACGGAGATGGGGGTGACCCTGTGCCGGGACCACGGGGTCAGGCCATGCTGGGGGCACGCAGGCGCCCGGGCTCGGCAGGATCCCAGCAGCAGCCTCGGGTCAGATGCCAGCCTGGCCGGAGTACAGGTCACCGAGCCCCTTCGTGATGGGTCGCTGGGTGACGGTGCTGCAGTGGCCGGTACCAGGAAGGGCCTCCCCGCTCCTCCTGTCAGCTCTCCATCAGCGAGCCAGGAAACAAAAGTGTTCTTTGTTCTTTCACAAGCGACTAAAGAAACTGGGAAAGTCCTAAATTTCAGCACTGGTGCAACAGCTCCTGCAACCCTCCGGGGTTTGCAGGCACTTTCCTTCTTCCGTCAGCCTGGACGCTCTTCACCCCGGGGTGACTTCAGCCCTTTGAAACCACCACCTTGCCCAAGCCAACTCCGGCAGCGCTATCCGTGCGGCTCGGCACGCAGCACCACCGGGGTGGGCGGAGAGGGGGAGAGCACGGTGTTATAAAGCCGGCAGCCCCAGCACCGCTCTCCATCCAGCTGGAGAAGCCGGAGGAGGCTGCTGCAAGATGAGGACCATGGGACTGAGCCTGGGGCTGGCCCTGCTCTGCTTGCTGTGCGTGGAGGCTGAGGACCCCGGGGCCGTGGGGCTGGACAAGAGCAAGGTGATCCGCAGCATCCCAGGGAAGGGAGGGTGGGAGCGTGGCCTCCAGTCACCAGGGCGGGGGCTGGAGAGGTGTTTGGGTACTGGGGGGGACAGGGACATGGCAGCCACTGCAGGCTCCACTGTTACACCCAGATGAGGGCAGTCACCCAGCTCCAGCACAGATCCCTCAGCAGGGATTTGAGTAGCCAGAGGGGATGGGGGTTTCCCATGGCCTGAGGGTGTCCTGGCGCAGTCCCCAAGAAGGGGACAGCCCCTGCCTGCTCCCCTGGGCTCACAGCTCGCCCTCACTGCCAGATTGCAGGGAGATGGTACATCATTGCTATCGCCTCTGACTCCGAGAGCTACCTCCGAAAGAAGGATGACCTGAAGATGGCAATGGCCAACCTCGTGGTCCTGGGGGAGGGTGATCTGAAGGTCTCCTTTGCAATTCCCACGTAAGTGCCAAGTGCTTTTCTCGGTGGGCTTCACTGACCAACCTCCTCCCTGGACCTTCGCCAATGGGTCTCCACTTATGTGCCCCCAAAGCACCCACCAAAGCCCCGGGCAGGGGGTGAGGCAGGGCCACCAGCCCCACGGTTTGAACGGGCTCAGGAGAGGTGCATTGTAGGGACCCCTTTCTTTGGAGCAGGATCAGGGCAAAGCCAGCCAGGAGAGGTCCCACCACGGAGGCTCAGGCACCCCACTGCTCCCAGCAGGGATGATAAGGGACCCTACAATTAAAGCTTTCCCAGCAGGACCAGCCTCATCCCACCAGCTCAGAGCATGTCACCCCACGGGGCGACCCTTGGGTGCCAGCACTGTGCCCTGCTAACCCAGGCACCCATTGCTCCGAGGGTGGCATGCCCTGGCCTCACCATCTCATCCCTGAACAGCAGGTCCCACGCTTGGGTTCGCGACCCCGCAGCCAGCGTCCCCAGGGGAGGGGAAGGGGGGTCACTTCATCCCAGCTGGTGATTCTTTCACTGTTTTGCAGCCCGGAGGGGTGTAAGAAATCAGAGGCGATCTACAAGCAAACAGGCATCCCGGGAGAATACTACAGCGCCGGTGAGTGGGGGGAGCCGGGCCCCAGGACAGGGTGGGGGCACTTACCCTTATCCCTGTCCGAAGTAGCCAGATTTCCCCCTCGGGGATGCCTGTCTGCCTCTCCTGAGGTCCTGGGGTGAGACATCCCTTGCGGCGGGTCACCAGCTGCAGGAGAAGGCTGGTCCATGCCAGAGCTGGTGACCCCCTAAAGCGGTGGATTCCCTGCTCCTTCCCCCGTGTAGCCGTTCTGGGACAAGACAGACCCGTTCAGACCAAGCTTAAACCCTGGGGAAAAGCAGGTTCATTCTGCAATGGGGCTGTGGATGGATGCTCCCAAGGGATGAAGGAAGAGTGGTTTCCCACCATCCCTAGCCTCAGTTAGTCTGACACTGGCCAGGCTACTCGGCTGCCCACAGTCACCCTCCCCAGAGCCCGCTGTGTTCCCGTTCCCATCCCTCTGCCCTGCTGCGGTCTGTGGGCTCCCCCAGGCTTCCAGAGGAGCCGTAGGAAGAGGAAAAACCAGGAGGGGGAGACAGAGCAGACAGACGTGCTGGGTGGCCCTGGCACCCTGATTCACGCTCTTACAGCCCTGGTGCGGTGCGGGAGCTCTCCCGGCGGGGATGGGGGGAAATCAATTTTTCGTTTTCCTCCACGTCCTTTTGCAGAGAGAGGCAACAAAACGGCGCAGGTGGTGGATACTGATGGCAAGACGTATGCAGTTATCTTTGCCTCCAGAGTGAAGGATGGGAAGACCTTGCACATGCTGCGGCTCTACAGTGCGTAGCCAGCGGTGGTCTGACGGGGTGAAGAGCTCGGAGGTGTCAGGGTGCTCCGCAGTGTCCCGAAACCCCCCTCACCACTGCCCTCCTGCCGGCACCTCTTGCCGGGTGCGGGAGCGGGGCAGGGGCAGCGATTGGGGGCTGGCAGGGGGGGCTGAGGCTGCTGCACTGTGCTGGGGGTCCATGGCCATGGTCTCTGGGTGAAATGGGCAAAGAGTGGGGTCCTGCTGCAAGGGGGGTGGGAACCAAGAGAGGAGACACTGTCCTGGTGCCAGGATCTCCACTTCATTCTGCCCCCTGGGAGGGCTGTCTCCTGTGCCTGGCCACCACCACTCTCCAGGATCTCCACTGCTGCCTCCAGCCTTCCCCCAGTGACCACCATCCATCCCATCCTCGCCTGGGTGCTCTCACCAGCTGCCCAGGAGACGCAGGACAGGCCACAGCCTGGAGCTAACTCATGTCTTTGCCTTTAGGCAGAACCCAGGAGGCGAGCCCCAAAGTCACAGCGCTGTTTAAGAAGCTTGCAAGGGAGAAGAGCTTTACCGAGGAGATGATCAAGATGCTGCCCAGCCAAGGTGAGCACTGCCCAGCGCTGTGTAGGGCTGGCTTGGTCAATACGGGGAGCCAGGACGTGCCTGCAGGGAGCAGCTCGGCCCATCACTACCACCACTTTGTGGTCTGAGATGGCAGGAGAAAGCGCTCCGGTTTGGCACGTTGTGGCTTTCACCTTGTTCAAGTTCATTCCTGGGTTGTCTATTTTGGGTGCTGAATGCGCACAGCCAGACCAAGCCCCGGACTCAGCCTTTCTCTTTGTTTTCACAGAGGAATGCAGCCCTGACGAAGTGTAGGTGAGTTGCTGCGGTGAAACACGGTGCTTGCAATGTCCTCAGCTGGAAGTTGTGCCCCAGCAAGGGCCACCATGCACTCCCAGAATTACTCTGAGGGCCGAGTTGTTCGGACCTGTGCTGGAGCTCGCACCCAGGTAGGACTGTTCCCTTCGGAGCTGCTCTGCAGCGGGGACCCCCAAGGTGCAGCTGCCAGCAGTGAGCAGGGGCGCTTGTGCCAAAACCACTGGCTCAGTGGAGAAACAGCTGCAGAGCTCATCCAGCAGCAAAGGCCGGGACACTGGCTCTTGCCAGAGGGACCTCAGGGTTGTGGACTGGCAAAACCAGCCAGAGGTTGGGTTGGTGTCTCACCACACAAAATGTGGTTGTTGTTGGCCCACCCTGGCACGTGATTTCCCACCATACCAGTACCCATTCAGTAGGGGGTAGCTAGAAATGCATTGCTGGAGATGGCTCACCCTACAGAGCTGGAAATAACTGGATAAGAAAGCACTGATCCTGGTGGAAAGCCCTACTGGGCCCTCTCTGTTGGCTTTCACACTTCAAATACTCAGCCTACCTCTCCCGGCTGTTTTCTAGGAGGTGCGGGCTGGCTGGTGCACGCTCCTGCCGAGCAAAGCAAGACCCATACTCTGAAGCTCCAGGCTGCTGCTCCGCCATCCCTCTTCCAAGCTTGGTGGTCAAGGCCCTGACACACCTCCTGCTCCTCCAGAGCACAGTCCCTGCTTTTTGCCAAATAAACAGAAACTCACCCCGCAGCTTCGTGTAGCTCCCTGGGGAGAACCTGGTGTGCTTGGGCGTGTGGTCCCTTCTGTTGTCCTCCCGGGGTCTGTGGATGGTGAGCAGCCAGGGGTGATCCTGGACTCAGCTCACCCAAGCGAGGGAATTTTCAGAGCCCACCGTAATTTTGCCTCCTGGGTGCCTCCTGTGGGGCAGGACCATGCCCAGGCAGAGGCGAGGGGTGCAGTGAGGCTGGAAATCCTATGGGCATGAGGAGAAAGGTGGAGAAAGGCCATAGGACCTGGCCACAGAGATTAAATTGGAGTTTGGAGGGCTGCAGCTACGGCCACCATCCAACCCGCCTTCCCTCCACTCACCCTGCTGCGATTGCAGACCTCTGCTCCCCTGGGGTCCCGCTCGGCTGCCCGCTCAGGCTGCGCCAAGGCAGGGGCAAGACTCAGCCCGGGGACCCCTCGGTGCCCTGGTGCCGCAGGGCTGGTGGAAGGTGGAAGGTGGGTGTCTGACTCCTCCAGTCCCAAACCCAGAGCGCAGGGCCGGGGCTGCGCAGGGTCCCTGCCAGTGGGCACTGCCTGGAGAAAGCCCACCCCAGAGTCAGATTATGGTGGTGGTGGACATCTACCTGCAGAAACTGTCTTGCTTTGAATTTATATTTCTGAAATCCCACTCCATCCTTCCCTTCCTGCTCTGCCCAGACCCCCAAATCCACCCAGGAGAAACCACAACCCACCCAGGCTAAACCTTGTCCCCAGCAAAGCCCTGGCACTTCACACATGCTCATCTCCAAGGGCTTGTCCAGTGCTTTCAGGCACTGAGGTCTGGCAGTGCATGAGGCAGCTTGTGCCTCTCCTGGAAAAGAAAATTCCTCCAAAATCCTCTCTGCCAGCTTTTCCAGCTTGCCTGTCCCTGGCCAGTCACTCAGGCAATCATTTCAGCTCAGGATCTGCTCTGTTGGTGCACGACAGGAGCAAGTACTCCAGGAAGGTGTTATCCAAGCAACTGAGCAGCTAGGGGTGTTCCCAGGGCACTGCTTCCTGCTCCCAAGGACTGGGAAAATACATTTGGGGAATCTGTCCCTCCTGGTCTTGAGCGGGAAGAGAGCTGGACACGTCCCGGCAGCAGCAGGGCAAGGGACCGCACTGGAAATTCCCTACCCAGCGCCATCTCCACTCCCTTTGGAAAGAGCCCAGCATTTCCAGCAGGAATTCTCTCTGGCAGTTCAGACTGGAACAGTTCAGCAGTTGCTGCACTCCCAAGAGCACCAGGCCCACACGCAGCTTTGCCTCGAGGCTTGTTTTCGGTACATGGATTGAAAACCATGAAAACATCCTGCTGCCAGCAACGCCCTTCGCGAAGGGCTTTGTGTGACGGGGAGCTCCGGTGTCTCCACATCATGTTCCAGCCAAATATTTCCTTCCTGCCATGTGCAGCCATCACCCTGCCAGACAGCGGTGAGATCACTTCTTTTCCACCAGCATTTTCCACTCCTCCTTTTGTCCATCTGTTTTTCTCTCCATGCCCTGGGGCAGGATACATCCAGGCTGCAATTTCAGATCTTTTCTGGCTGTGAGTCCCTTCCATGCAGAGGGATCCCCACCGCAGCCCCCCACTCTCCCTCAGCTCTCCCATCGAGCCTGTTCCTGTCCCCGCTGCTCACCCAGTGCTCCTCGGTCAGCGCAGCCCCTCTCCCGGCACCCTGCCTTCAACTCCAGGCAGGTACCAGGGCAAGGAGAAGCACGCAGGGAGAGGGTGAAAAGAGAGTTGTACCCGTCACCCTTTATCCCCTCCAAACCTGTCCAGATGTCTTAATAAATTGAATGACATGGGATTTTTCTTCCCTGAATGTTGAAGGGCTTCCTGGGGTGAGGCACCCTCTCGGCACTGGTGGCATCCTGCAGCAAGGAGCTTCACCCCCCATCTCTGCGCTCCCGTTCACTGGTCGCAGGGCTTTCTCCTGCAGCCGGGTGCTGTGGGAGCGCTGGTGGGACGGGCTGGCGGGGACGGGGTGGGTGCAGCGGAGATAAGCCCAGGGTCACAGCCAGCTCCTGGAGAGAGCAGAGGGGTGCTGGGGCAAGGGAGGTGCTGGACCAGCCTCTGATGTATGAGGAGCAATTTGGAGACTCACAGCCGATGGCTGCGGTGCTTGCTGGCGATGTGAGACTATCTTCTCTATTCTTCCACCTCATGCTGTTCCAGATCTTAAAGTCTGGCTCTCCAGCTGTACCTCTCATCCTTCTCTCTCGCTCCCCCGCTTAGGCCATGTCCCTGCTGGGGCTGGGTGACCAGACCTGGACCTCTACCCATCCGGGAAGTTGTGGGTACAGCTCAGATTTACATGGTGCCTTGTCCTGTTTCCCAGTCTTCTCCTAACTTCTCATGCTGCGCCTGCCACCTTTGGCATCTGCTGCGTGTGGATGAGAAGTTCTACAAGATGCCTGTTGGCACAATGAGTTCCCGGGGTGATCTTCCTCCCTTTTTCTCTCTCAGCTGCTCATTTATCCAAGTGAGATCTTCCTCCCTAGCCTATGGCAGCTTGTCCTCTGCAAGCTTTGATGAAGACCCTTCTCAGCTGACCAGGGGATGTCCAACACCCATACCTTGTTGACAGTATTTCTGAGGTGCGGTTTTCCTGTGCAAAAGTTGGATTCAGTCTCTGTTGTGACATAATTTATCCATACATCAGCCAGGTCAGACATTTACTGCAACTTCTCTATCTGCCCCCACTGCACAGTAAATCTACTTGTCTGTAGTCTCTCTACCTCTGACAGCCTCTTTAAAAGTCATCATATTTGCTTCTTCCAGTCTCCTGGTGAAAACTAGAGGTAGCACAGGTGAGTCTAAGTAGCGGATGACAGGATGCAGGGAAAAGTTTGAGTTTCATATCTGATTTACTTTGACTGGAAATGTCGTCTCCTCTGTCTTACTACTTCACTGGCACTTCTGCACTGCTAGGACAGACTTTTTCAGGTGTTTGCAAAAGAGATCATCTGCCCCGGGGATCCATCAAAGCTCTTCCTCAGACAAGGTGGATGTGGAGTTTCTTCACTTTTCTATTTTTCCTATTTCTTATTTTCTTTGAATACTCACTCTGAATTTGACTGGATACAGGCCAAACAATTCCTGCTCCTGGTGCTTTTGAAGAAAGGAATATATGTAAGGGCAGATGCCATTCCTCGGAGTAGAGGAGCGAGGGGACAAATTCTGGTGTCTCCTCTGTTTATGTTACATTTTGCCCATTAACGTACCCGAGGTCATTTTACTGTCCTCATGCAAGTGCAGCTTCAGCAAGTTTAAGAACATTTATCTTATTTCTTATCAGCTTCTTTAAATTGATTTAATCACGCTGGCTTCCATTTAGGCTTTGGCCCTGTAACATTGTTTGGGGTTTGTATTTGTTAATATCAGCTTAAGCGCTCAGAGTGAAGCTAAGCTGGTCTTTTCCGACAATCTCTGTGCCATATGTGATATTTAATCCTCTTGACTTTCCATTTTTTCCCCTTTTAAACGCGACTGTATTGGATGGTCTCCAGTTCTGTGTCACAAGGATGGCATTTTGATTTCAGCCCATGGGCGAGGTCCCACTTGCCGCTCAGGAGCAGCTGTGGGCTCTTGGCCATCCAAAAAACCTAAGCCCGTGGGTGCCCATCCAATCTGCCTGGAGCATCCATGTGTGAGAGCCTTGTGGATGTCCCTTTGTGAGTGACGGGCGCTGACACCATCGTCCCCAGCTACCAGTACCATCCCTGCAGCAGGCGTCACTCCAACAGCATGCAGTCATCAGGTCTTGTCCGTCCATCTTGGGTGGTGCAGAGTGAGACCGTGGGGTTCCCCAGGAGCCACTGGACATGGGGCCTGGGGGGTGCCAGCCCAGCTGAGCCGTCCTCACCCTCCAGCCTCGGGGCAGCCCGTCCCTGGGATCTGGGTGATGGGCATTGGCTCTCGATAGCACAATCATTTATGATTTGAACTCCCACGGGTCAGGGTCGAGCCACCTCTAAATTGCCAATTACTGCTTGTAGAGACTGCTGCACTGGTCTGAGCCCCATTGGTTTTGCTCCCTGTTTTGGGAAGGGGCAAATATAGCTCCTATCCCCAGGCACTGCAGTGGCACAACAAGCCCCCTGGAGCCTTTTCAAAAGTTAAGATTGCAGAAATTCAGAAACTTTTAATGACACCAACTGAGACTCATTAAAAGTGAAGAAAAACACTTGGTGACGCTGGGGCAGCAAGGTGCTCTTTGGGACACAGCCTCGCGAGGCACTGGCACCCGAAATGCAAATGGCTTTGGATGTTCCTGCTTCCCCAGGTGTTGAAAGCTGCTGAGAGCGTGCGTCTACTTTCAGCCTGGATCATCTCATGGCGTGGTTTTCTACCCTGGCTCCATGACTGGCTGACCCAGCATGGCTGATGGGAAGTGTCTGGTGGCCTGAAGGGTGGGAAGGAATGTGGCTGGGGACTTCCCAAGCTGCCAGGGTCATCATCTCCTGAAATGTGTGAAGATGTCTCGGTCCCAGCAATGCCCAATACCAGTGATGATGTACCTCTTGGGGACAACACAGCTTTGGAGAGGCTGTTATGCTGGAGCCGCCATTCAGAGAGGCCTCAGCAGCCCTGGAATGAGGTAGCACAAACCTCCTGGTGTTCAGCCGAGGCAAAGTCCTGCGCTGGGCTGGGCTAACCCTGTGCAGCTGGGCAGTCTGAGCAGCGTGCAGGAAAAGTCCCACGTCTCCAGTGGGCAACAAGCTGAACATCAGCCAGCAGAGTGCCTTTGCAGCCAGATCCATCCCGGTCTGGGTTAGCGAAGGGCAGCCATCAGCTTGAGGGAGCACTTGTGGGACCACACTGGGAGAGCTGGGCCCAGTTGAGGGCTCCCCAGTACAAGAAAAGCCCTGACAAACCCCAGAGAGCCCAGCGGAGGACACAAAGCTGGTCAGGGCTTGGAGCACAGCGTGTACAAGGAGAGGCTGAGGGAGGTGGGCTGGTCCAGCCCCCCCCCCGAAGGCGGAGGAGACATCAGGCTGCTGTCTCCAGCTGCCTCAGGAGGGATCTGGAGAAGACACAGCCAGACTCTTCCCAGAGTGCTCAGTTATAGGATGAAGGGCAATGGGCAGCAGCTGCAACGCAGCAAACTCCAGCAGGACAAAAGGAGAAAGTTCTTCATCATGAAGGTTGTTGTGCACTAGAGCAGGTGTACAGAGACACGGTGGGATCCCCACCCTTGGAGGTATCCAAACTGAGGTGCACAAGTCCACAAGCAACCTGATCTACTTAAAGCTGGCCCAGTTCTGAGCAGGGGCAGGACCAGAGACCCCTGGGATGTCTTCCAACCGAGATCCTCCTGTGGCTCCCTGGGCCACGGAGATACGCAAACTGGACTGATAATGAGGAACCCAGCAGAACACAGCCATTGGAGCACCGCATGGCCATGGAAATTATTTATTCGTTATAAACCACAGAATAACAGAATTATAGGGGCTGGAAGGGACCTCTGGAGATCACCCAGTCCAACCCCCTACCAGAGCAGGGGGCACAGGAACGCTTCCAGACGGGTTTGNTATAATTGTGGGCAATACCAGGGAAGACGCCCACTCCTACCACATGTGCTCTCGGTGTGCCCTCAGCCCTCCCTGTGGGCAGAGCAGGGAAAGGCCGGGGCTGCTGTGGTGAGACAGAAGGAGGGAGGCTTTAGGCTCCAAAATGCACTTGTGTGGGCTGAGAGTGGGAAAAGGGATCGAATCAGAGGGGCAGGGAGAAGTGTTGCACCAGGGAGACCTCTCTGGCCAGTGTCCCCATCACTCTCCCCTCCCCAAAGCCATGGGTGCTCTCAGGCCCCACACTGACCTTCGCAGACTGATGCATCTGGAGGGAAACATCCCTTCCAGATTCCCAAATTTCTCAGAGGTGGAAGGTGTCCAAGCAGCCGTTCAGAGAAACTACACACCTTACTGTTATTAGAGCCCCTTAAGTCACTCTTAAATATAAATATAAAAATTCTCTAGAAGAAAACAAGGTTATCCTGAAAATCCAGAAGATACATTCTCGGTTGCAAAAGTGGGGAAAAGAAGCTAGAAAAGAAAGCTGAAGAGCCAAACTCTGACATATTCCTGGACTCAGGCTCTTGCTTCAGGATGTCTCTGAGCCACTTTGGCTGCAGAGCCCACCGTGTAGCTCTGCCGCAGGACCACTGCTCTGGGTGTCTCTAGCTGCTAAGAAGTTCAAAACCAACTTCAGACCTGCCCTCCGGTCCCGGCCCCCGGAGGTTTGGGTCCCTCTTTGTGGGGATGCTGCTGGAGCACCCCTCAGGGGGTGCCCACGGTCGGGCCCTGAGCGCAGCACTCGGCACAGCGTATTCCCTGGCAGTGTGCTTCCCTGCTCCCACGGCATTGTGGGGCCGTGTGGAGCAATTATGGACTATGCTGTAACAGGGGATCTTTCCCCAGGTGCCTCCCAGGAGCGTATTGAAATCACCCCAGTGTCCCAACCAGCTGGTGCTGCCCGACACTCCTGGTGTGAAGAGAGAAAGCACCTTCTCACGGTAAGCCATGCAGGCGCTGGGTCACCGGAGCCCCCGACGTCTGTGCGGGGTGGGTGCTTGATGGCAGGACGGCTGCTGGACTGAGGAGGGAAGGAGTCAGCCCCATGCCAGGGGCTACAAGGCCGGCACTGCCCTGCTCTGTGCCCAGCGCACGTGGTGTCCTTGCAGCCCTTCTCACGGCTGCCAGACGAGCACCCAGGTGCCTGGTACGTGTCTCAAAGTTCACAGCCCGCAGCTCACCTGCCCGCAGCGCGCAGGGGCCCTGCCCCTACGGCAAACACGGCTCTGCCCGGCTGCAGGCGCGTCCCTTGTTTGCCTGTGCCACAGCCCGCTTCCCGACGGCACTCCCGCTCCGCCTGGGATGCGACTCTACGAACCCAGTGAGACCACGGCATCGGCCTGTGCTTCGCACAGAGCAGAACCCATCAGCTGCTCCCAGGTCTACCTCGAGCTCACTTGTCTCATATTAGATTTGATTGCAAATCAAATGCAATTTAATTAGCAGAAAGGCAAACAGACACTTCCATGACTGGCTGCTCATCCAGCTAGTGACTATCAGATCAGCAGATTTAATTGCAAACGCCTACAGTTATTGGAAAATGAAATGAAGGTGCCACTTGCATCCCGGTCACACACCGCCTTTGACATCTCCTCCCCTGGCTCACGGGCTGGAGGGCGCTGCGAGGGACACACACGGTCTGCAGCACCTCATCCCACCTGCCCCCTCCACATCCCAGGGAGGCAACGGGTGCTGGAGATGACAAGCTGGTTTTCTGGTAGCTTAGGCTGTGGCGATGCCCTGGGGAGAGCGGATCCTGGGGTTGCCCCTGGTTCTGATGAGGCCATGGGGCGCAGGGAGGGAGCTGGGGGTGGGTGCCCTCCCCAGGGCATCTGTGTGCCATCTTCCAGGTGAACCAGGCACGTAGGTTTCCACCTCTGCTTCATTAAACCAATGCAAAGGCTCAGAGGACACCTACTTATACTTAGAACCGGTTAATTTTAGGTAAAGAAAAAAGTTTTCAGTAGTGGCAAAGAGTTTTAGGAACCAAAACCCCTCCTGCCTTTGCCCCATAGTGTGAGCAGTTTGGGACCCAAACCTCTTGAGAAGGCAGCACATGAGACCTTGGCTCCTTGTCCAAACCCCGGTGCACTAGTTCTAAGGAGATGATTCCTGGCTCAAAGTCATTTTTGAAATTGGGTTTAAGCTGCTAGTTAAGTTGCCTGTGCCAGAGCTACCCACAGCAGCATGCTCGAGCAAAGGGCTCTGCTCCCCGATGCCACAGTCGTCTCCCTGCTTGGCTTTGCTTCTCTGGGCTGACCACGTTGTGCCGTGTCCTCTCTGGTGGACTCTCCCCTCTCCAGGCATCCTGGCAGCCCAGCTCAGCTTCTTCCTCCTCAAGTGGGCTCCCCACTCCCTGTGTACGGCCCGCCAACCTCTCACTAACATACCACAGAAGGGGTATTTTCCCACATGGGCTGGAAACCTTTCCGCTGTCCCCATGGCCAGTTTGATATCTCATGACTCCCCTGGGCTGACCGGAACACTGGCTGTCCATCCAAGGGCCCTATAGGCAGGCAGACGGCTCCGGAGTCCCAGAGATCCCGTGCCCACCAGTTTTCTTTCATTTTCTTTCCCCTAAAGCCTTGCAAATGCCTGGTGCTGGATTCCTCTTCTCCCGTTGGACTTAGCCTCCATTACGGAGAACTTTTCACACTCACTGCAGGAGAAGCAGTGTTCACACCCCGCTGACGTGCAGCAAACCTCTGAAAACTCTCCCTCCTCCTTGATGCTGTTGTCCCCATGCCCTCATCTTGTCACCAGTCACCCTGTGTTTGCCATAAATTGTCATCGTCCTCCTGGAAAACTGGGAGTGGGCAATGTCTGACTTCCAGGGCACTGAACTGAGCAGCACTGCCGGGCTGTCTGTCTGTCCTTCAACTACGTATCTGAAGGGCATATATTAATCTCATAACACGACAAGCAATTTTCGCAGTCTCCCAGCACTCCTTCATCTTTCAGGGGAGACTTTGCTTACCGCTTTTCAGGCTCTTTTCTTTCCTTGCAGATTTTCCACTCTTTCCAAATATCCTCCTTGGTGCCTATACATTGCTCATTTTCTAGAGGAGAAGCCCTGCTCCGCCAGCCTCTCCCTTGTGTTCAAAAGGGAGTTTTTAGCTGGGTTTTGCACCTTTTCTTTCATGAAGTCCCAGCTCTTTTCTATATTTGCATGCTCGGCTTCCTAAATGTGCCCAGCTGCAGTAACCAGCTCTCCTCACTTGTCCTGATTTGTGCTTGTTCACAGCCACAGCCACCAATCTGCTCCTATTGATCTTCCAATTTACGCAAAATGGCATTGACTCATGCCTGCTCTAGCTGAAGTTATTTTCTCAAATAGCTCTTCTAAAAACAGCCTGTTTTTCAGGAACAGGTACAAAAAAAACCCCATCAGCTCGCTTCATGCTGTGACCCAGTGAAGTGATATGTGAGGTGTCATATCCAAGGACATCTGGAATGACCATTAGAGACAAGGCTGTGATTTATAACACCACCACTCCTCCAAAGGATTAGTCTTCCTGGAAGAACTTCTCTCCTGGGGCTTTTTCCTCACCCCACTCTGGCTGTGACAGGCTCCTGGAACCCTCCGGGCAGACCTTCCTTTCCCTCCTTCCCAAGGCAATTTAGATCCAGGAAGGTCTTTTGACGGTGCCTCTCAAATCTTGTGCTGTGCTGCTCTTCCTCCTCCCCTCCCTTTCTTGCCCTCTCCTGCGTTCTCCATGGCCTCTGCTCTGGTCACACCAGCTATTTCTCTGACCCTTGAGAACATCTTAATAACTGCTGTCCCTCCATACCAGCTTTGCATGAGGCCACAGTCATTTGTGTTATTTCCTATGGACCATCTGCTCCTTCTGAGCCAGAGGAGACATTGCCTTTTGCTGCCCGTGCCGCTCTCCCAGATGCTTTTATCCCTGCAGGTGCTTCCCTTCCCTCTGTGGTTATGCCCTTGTTTACCAGCTCCTACTCCAGCACATGCCTCTTCTTCAACCTCCGTTCCCTTTGAGTCTCAAAGCCTGGCATCAGATCCCTGAAGGCTTCTCCCCTCCTTGGTCTGGCTGCTCCTCCCTCCCTGCTCACACACCCACCCGACTGATGGGCACCAGAACAAATCCCTGCCCATCCCTGATTCTCCGCCTTGTGGAGCACATCCCCAGCGTGGTGGCGTTGTCCTTGTTCCCCCTTGGAGGGAGCTTGCAGCGCCATTTGAGGGTGCTCAAGTCTTCTCAGCCTGGCACCCACCACCTCTTCTCACCTGGCAGATGCTCCCACGCCTCTCCCTGGAAGGACCTGGTGACAGCTCTGTCAGCGCTAACATCTCTTTGCAGCCTTGCGGGAATCTCTGAGCATCTCCTTACTGCTCCTCCCAGGGATTCAGTAGCTTTAGGTTCACACCCAAAATCTTCTGTATCTCATCCTATTTTATCCCTGAGCTCCAGTTTCTCATTAGGTTCAGTCTTTCTCTTTTCCTGAAGGCTAGCGGCTCTGCTTTTCCTTGACACCCTCAAGCCTGTTTGAATTACACCATCACCTTCAGATGCCTTTCTGGTTCTCCCAACGTCTCTCCGAGGGCCCTCCCTTACATTGCTGTCTAGGTGTGAGCATGGGGCTAACATCTACAGTGCAGTATTTGCAAGCAGACTCTTTTGTCTGCAACTTTTAACAATTTCTCTTTTTTTGGTGAGGGGTAAGGTCTGCTCCTGCAGTCTGTGATAAGAGGGGAAGCAGGAGATCTTTCTGTACCTTCACTAATGGTGTAAACACAGTTTGCTCCAGTGAAGGGCAGCAACTCTTCAGCAAGGCAGGGTCCAACCCGTCACATTGTTTTGTGGGATCTTTAGACCACGCTCCAGTTGCAGCCCAGGAAACCTGCCAGGGGCTCTCATGGGCCTTCATTTAACAGTCCCTGGGATCCTTCCTGACCGCAGCGGTGAGGTCCCACCTCTCTCTGGTGTCCTTCAGGTGGCACAGAGTTGGGGCTTGCCTTG
>VXBO01008127.1:71931-82830 GCA_013400135.1 Rhinoptilus africanus
TCCTCCAACGTACTTGAAGAAGCCCTTCCTGTTGAGCTTGACATCCCTTGCCAGGCTGAGTTCTAGGGCAGCCTTGGCTTTCCTCGTTTCATCCCTGCACGCTCTGGCGGCATTCTTATAGTCCTCCCAAGGGATTAGGCCATTCTTCCACTTAGTATAAACTTCCTTTTTCCATTTGAGCTTATTTAGAAGCATCTCCTTACTGCTTTAGAAGCATCTCCTTACTGCTCCTCCCAGGGATTCAGTAGCTTTAGGTTCACACCCAAAATCTTCTGTATCTCATCCTATTTTATCCCTGAGCTCCAGTTTCTCATTAGGTTCAGTCTTTCTCTTTTCCTGAAGGCTAGCGGCTCTGCTTTTCCTTGACACCCTCAAGCCTGTTTGAATTACACCATCACCTTCAGATGCCTTTCTGGTTCTCCCAACGTCTCTCCGAGGGCCCTCCCTTACATTGCTGTCTAGGTGTGAGCATGGGGCTAACATCTACAGTGCAGTATTTGCAAGCAGACTCTTTTGTCTGCAACTTTTAACAATTTCTCTTTTTTTGGTGAGGGGTAAGGTCTGCTCCTGCAGTCTGTGATAAGAGGGGAAGCAGGAGATCTTTCTGTACCTTCACTAATGGTGTAAACACAGTTTGCTCCAGTGAAGGGCAGCAACTCTTCAGCAAGGCAGGGTCCAACCCGTCACATTGTTTTGTGGGATCTTTAGACCACGCTCCAGTTGCAGCCCAGGAAACCTGCCAGGGGCTCTCATGGGCCTTCATTTAACAGTCCCTGGGATCCTTCCTGACCGCAGCGGTGAGGTCCCACCTCTCTCTGGTGTCCTTCAGGTGGCACAGAGTTGGGGCTTGCCTTGAGGATCAAAACCCCGTGGGCTGGGACCCGCCATCTGCCCCCACAGGCCCCCCCCCTGCCCCCCCGAGCCCCTGGGGTGAGGCGTGAGGGGTGCCGGGGCAGTGTCATGGCATCAGCCCGCCACGCAGCAGAGCTGGTGATGCCCCACGGCAGGGGTGAGCGCTCGCCCTCCTTCTACCTGTCCTTATCTCCTCCTGCTCTCCCTGTAGATGAGCCCTGAGTCCCAGCAGCGGGGAAATCTAAGCAGCCCCACGATGTTCCTTCTCTTGGGGTTTTCCAGTGCCTACAGAGCACAGGTGACCCTCTGCCTGTGCTTCTCGCTTGTTTACCTGATGACGGTGCTTGGGAACCTGCTCATCGTGACCCTCGTCTGGCTGGATGCCCACCTACACTCCCCCATGTACTTCTTTTTGGGCCACCTCTCTTTCCTGGACATCTGCTACTCCTCCGTCACCCTCCCCAAGATCCTTGGAGACTCCTTCTCACCGCAGAGGACGATCTCCTTTGTGGGCTGCATCACACAGATCTATTTCTTTCTTTGCTTTGGGGGCTCCGAGTGCATGCTCCTGGCTGCCATGGCCTATGACCGGTACCTGGCCATCTGCCACCCCCTCCACTACCCAGCGCTCATGAGCAAGACGATGTGCCGCTGCTTAGTGGCTGTTTCGTGGCTGAGCGGCTCCTTCTCATCTCTGATCCAGGCCTTCCTCACAGCCCGCTTGCCCTTCTGCAGGTCCAACAGGATCGACCACTTGTTCTGTGAGGTCCCGTTCTTGCTGAAAGTGTCCTGCAGCCCGAACGCTCCCCTCAACAAGGCCACCTTGTATGCTTTGGCTGGGACTATAGCAGTGGGCTCTTTCCTCCTCACTCTCGTGTCATACATTCACATCGTCAGGGCTGTCCTCCGGAAGGGAGCAGGGACACGGAGGGCCTTTGCTACCTGCACCTCCCACCTGACCGTGGTGTCCCTGTTCTTCGGTGCTGGGGCTGTTGCGTACCTGGTACCTCACTCCAGAAGCTCCAAGGAGATGGACGAGGTGCTTGCCCTGCTGTACGCCGTTGTGACCCCCATGCTCAATCCCATCATCTACAGCTTGAGAAACAGAGAGGTCAAAGAGGCCATAAGGAAAGCTCTCAACAGGGGGATGTTATAGTTGTCCATGGCAGGAATGTGTCTCTCGGTGACCCAGCACAAGAAGGGTCTGGGGCTCACAGTTGCGTGGTGCTGCGTGGTGCTGCTGGGGGCACAGCCAGCAGTTCCTTGCTCTCCCTCACCAGCACATCCAATGCTCAGAGCCATTATTGCCCGGTGGGGACCCAAGGGCTTGGTATCTGCATCACAGCATCATCTCCCTTTGTGTCTGGGAGCCCCTTGTGCAACTGGCTTGAACTGGCACTGCCAGCCTCAGGAAGCCCGTCTCACGCAGGGACGATCCCAGCAGGTGAGCGCTGTCTCACAGCATCATAGAAACACACAATGGTTTGGGTTGGGAGCGACCTTGAAGATCATCTAATTCCAACCCTCTGCCATGGGCAGGGACCCGTGTGAACCTCATGAAGTTCAACCAGGCCAGCACCTGGATCATGGCAATCCCAGGCACAAATCCAGGTTGTGTGGGGAATGGCTTGAGAGCAGCCCNTGCTTTGAGCAGCAGGAGCTGGGTACCGTCCTCCCAGTGTGGAGCACGGCAGAGCTCTTCACCCTCTCGGACCAGTGGCAGAAGGATGGCACACAACATCCTCTGGAGACGCAAATAAACTAGGAAGGAATTTTGTAAAATTTCTGACTGCTTGGACACAGGAATTCTCCCAGTAAGTAATTCTGGAAAATTTTCTTCTAAAAAATAAGTACTGCCCAGGAAGAGAAGTTGTACTGGCTTTGCTGTGATAGTGCCCTTGGTGAGCCTTATTTTTTTAATCATTTATCTACACCAGGGCTTTGTCAGGCTTTCTGGGAAGAGCTGTTATTCCGAAGCAGAGCCCTTTCTGAGGTGAAACACTGTGCAAAGCACAGCAGTAATGCTCGGCTGTTTGCATCTCCTTTTAAGTGGTGGATAATCTTGTCTGGGCTGGACTTGCAGACACTGCAGAGCCGGATGTCTTTCCCTTAATGCAATAAAATATGTATAAGTAGGAAAACCATTGTCAGGGGATTGATCTTTGTGGTTTCAGGAGTCAAAGTTAATCCTAGGAACGGTGAGCTGCTTCCACATGCAAAATGGTGGCAATAAAGCAGGAGCGTGGGTGGTACCGAGCACGTCTGGGGGAGCGGATCAATCTGACTTGTGATGTGCCTTCAGGAAGGGCTCAGGGGCTCTCGGCAGCACACGGAGCCGGGACGGTGTTACCTGGTGGTCATAAATAAATAGGTGTAAAGGATGCTGTGACCACTGCTCAACGTGTGCAGGAAGATATGCCTACAGGCACCGCGAAACATGTCCGTCTCGGACCTCGGCCGAATGCTGTGTTGGGATTTCTTTACAAATAAGGCTCTGTAAGACTCCTAATTAGCAGAAATAATGGGAACTGGTTTTATGTGATTGGAAACACCCCTGTCCCAGACGGAGCCAAGGATGTCACAGTAGGAACCCAACGTGCTTCATTCCACTCAGGTGAGGAAGAATCTCATCCTGCCAGAGCACACAGAAAAGGCAAAGCCAGTTGGGGAAGCTGTTTTTTAGGACATCCACAAAATCAGCAGCTCCTTTGGAAATAGAACAGGAATTTCACATCCCTTCCCATAGATGGTCCCCAGGGCAGAGTGAGCCAGGGGCATCCGCCACCCCTTTGGTCTCTCTGCTGACAGGGAAACCGGTGAGCTCCTGACGGCTCCTGCCAGTCGTAGCTGCGTTAGTCTTCGGCCGGGTGGGGGTGGCAGGCAGGGAAAGAGGACGGGGAGCCCCTGTGGCAGGGAAGGGTCGGGCACTGCAAGTCCTGAGTGTGCTCTGTGCTCAGCCTCCATCAGCTCGTGACACCAATGGGAGACACCACACCACCATATGGACCAACGGAGCTTGCCGTAAAGACCAGCAGCACCACTAGGGATAAAAAACCTGTATATCTTTTATCAGGTTTATCTGTCAGGGAAGATCACTGCTTTCTCCAGAGCAGTGGTCCCTGAAGTGGGGGGCACACACCCCAGGGGGTGCCCAAGACAATCCATTGGGGTGCAGCAAGAAAGTATTTTTACTTATAATTAAATTATACCACTAATAAATAAACCATTATACTATTAATAAAGTAAAATAAATTAATATTTTAAAACTAGAGTTTATTTAATCTTTATTTAATCTTTTAAACCTCTCTATTATTGTGTACATGGATATAATTTATGAATAAATATACATATATTGGGGGTGCACACTCTGATGTTTTTCATTGATAAGGTTGTGCAACCAGAAAATTTTGGAGCGTGCTGTTCCACCCACCACATCTGAGAAAGAACAAGTCTCAGGGAGTGAAGCTTCACCCACAGCAAAGGAAGATTTAGGGATGAAATGGGGATCACTTATGCAGACGAGAAATATCCAGTCCCTGGGACCGGGTGGGATGCACCCCAGGGTGCCATGGAACCATCTGGGGCTCTCCATCACTCCGGAGCCTCTTGCTTTGACCCCATGGAAACCACCGGTGGGGCTGAAGCTGGCAGGGAATGTCTCGCCCCCTTCTCCCTTCCCTCTGGCAGAGGACCCGCAGGGATCGCTCCGGCTCAGAGCTCCGGCTGCAGGGAGAACCCAGCTGACGGTGCCATCTCGGCACCAACCGTCCCACAGACAGGGAAAGAAGAGGGTTTGCTCTGCTGCCCCTGAGGAGCCGGGCGCAGGGACAAATGCCAGGAGGTGCCTGTGAAGCTCGTCTTTCTCACGTGTGCTGAAGATGAAGGTCATTTTCTTGCTCCTGAAGTTGACACTTCCATTGGCGCTTCAGGCCCGGGCAAAAATCCTTCTGAAAGAACGTTTTGAGGGAAAGCTGGTAACGCTGCTGGAGGGCGTTCCCATGGTGGAGGATGGGGAAGATGCTTTGCTTGGACATGGTCTCCCTGAGGGATCAGAGATCAGACAAAATCCACCTGCCTGTTTTTGCAAGGAGTGCAGTTCCTGCTGAAGTGAGAGTCCCTCAGGCCTCTGGGCATTCGAAGGCACCACATTTGGGTGTGTGAACACTTTAGTGGGGGAGTCAGCGGGCCAGTGAGGGTCACAGATCTGGGTTTGGCCAAGTGGATCCTGCATCTTGTTAGCTCTTTATGGCAGATGGCTGCTCTGCCTGGCAGAAGAGATGTTTGTCCACCCGCCAGCAGCCTGGGCAGAGCGGAGAGTGGGGGTTCCTGCTCCTTGCTCCCCGTACTAATCAGTGGAGAGCCATTCTCTCTGGCTCACTGGGAAGTGGTGTACCATCACCACAGCCTCCCACTCCAGCTGGATCGAAGACCTCAAGAAAAATGGGAAGATGTCTCTGAGAACTATATCACAGTGAACTGTGATGGTGAAATAATCATCAAAACTTTAATTCCTGGTGCCGTGTCAGTGCAAATCTTCCAATTTGTTATGGCTTCTACCAAGAGCTTCTCTCGTTCTTGCTCTTCATCTTGGTTAATTCTTGAGTTCTTCATAGAACACAGAAAAGAAGAACTAAGCAGGTCCTTGGGGGGTGCCTGCTTCCCGACCTGGTAACGCCCGTGTGTGATTGTGTGCACGGAGCAGAGCTGTCAAGAGCTGGTCTCTCACCTCCAACCTGGAATGGTGATCAACCAGCTGTAGAAATATACGGTGGACACGGGAACACTTTCCATGTGGCTGGAGACTTCGGGAGGTGAGACCAGAGGGGCCTCTGTGCCAGAGCTCTGCGTCCAGGGAGGAGATGTCCCACAGTTGCTCCTGCTGCTGACTGGGACTTGAGGTACAGCCCAGTTTGGCAAAAATGGAGCAAAGGACTGTGCCAGGAACCCCCTGGCCCATGGAGGAGGTTTGCTCCTTCGGGTCGCAGGTGAAGTCAGAGAATTAATATGTCCCTGGGTGTTTGTACAGCACCTTCAAGTGGGCAGCGTCAGGGATCGGAGAAGCATCACTAAATCACAGAATTTCACTCCTTTGTATTTAATCTACTTCTACCAGTGCAGGACTGTCTTCAATCCCCATTCTGAACACATCTGAGAAGAGAGGCCAAAATCAACCACGCTGCTTCTCAGTGGAGATCACTGATGTGGTTTCACACCCTTTGAAGACCTGATGAGAAAATGAGTTTCTTTTGTCTAGCACTGCCTAGAGGATCCTCCCCCGTTACCTCTGCATTCAGACCAATTAACTGAGTGATGATCCTGTTCCTCCAAGAATGGTGTCCAGTCTTGGTTAGAAGATGATGAGAGATGCAAATCTTAGCATTCCCTTGACATCTTCCTTCCAGCCACCCCTGACATCACTAATTACACCTTGTTTCTACTTGGAGTTGCCTGAGCTCAAGCCCCAGCTGCAGCTTCACAGCTCCCCAAGAAGCTGCCTGGGCTGGAGCAGTCGAATGACCTCTTGAGATGCTTTTTGAGGAGGCTCACTGGGAAAGCTGAGAGCTTTCAGATGGAGTCCAGTGGTCTTTATTTGCTCTCCAGACCTGCAGGATGTGAGCAAATCATGATGGTCTTAAAGAAACCTGACCAACCCTGTCAATACACAAACTCCCATAAGTACCAGGGGAGCACAAGGACGGAGATGGGACCTGAGCCAGCAGCAGGGCTTCTCCCCTCTCCCAGAGCCACGGCACGAACATTGATGGAAACTATTCCCCACTGTGTAGGTGGCACTTTCAGGTACTACCACAAATAGAATCATGGGGAGTTAGTGATTTCCATGCAGTGTTCCAACATGTTTTCAACATGAGCCAGCAATGCGCACTCACAGCCCAGAAAGGCAACTGCATCCTGGGCTGCACCAAAGGAAGCGTGGGCAGCAGGGCGAGGGGGGGGTTGTGCCCCTCTGCTCTGCTCTGGTGAGACCCCAAGCTGGGGTTGTTCAGCCTGGAGAAGAGAAGGCTCCAGGGAGACCTTGGAGCCCCTTCCAGTCCCTAAAGGGGCTCCAGAAAAGCTGGGGAGGGACTCTGGATCAGGGAGGGGAGCAACAGGATGAGGGGGAAGGGTTTTAAACTGAAAGAGTTTAGATGACATATTAAGAGATTTAGATGCGATATTAAGAAAGAGATTTAGATGACATATTAAGAAGAAATTCTTGCCTGCGCAGCTGGTGAGCCCCTGGCCCAGGTTGCCCAGAGAAGCTGTGGCTGCCCCATCCCTGGAGGGGTTCAAGGCCAGGTTGGACGGGGCTTGGAGCAGCCTGGGCTGGTGGGAGGTGTCCCTGCCCAGGGCAGGGGGGGCACTGGGGGGGCTTTAAGGTCCCTTCCCACCCAAACCATTCTATGACTCCCTGGGCTCCCCAGACCAGACCCTTCTGATAAGTGCTGCCCTGTGAACATCTCCACCCAGGCACAGGGAGTCCTGACCAGGTCCCAGCCCAGCCCCATGCACCCTCCTGGCTCTCCAGCTCTCTCTGTGGAGGATGCTGGAGATTTGTGAGTGATGCCATCTGGGGCAGAAAGGTCCCTTTGCTGTGAGGTGCAATGGGGCCACATCACAGGGCGTCCCAGGTGAGGCAGCGCGGTGGCTGTGAGCACACTGGTCTACTGCCTGGTGAGGCTCCATGCTGGGTAGTTGAAGGAGACGTTGTCCAGGAACATCCTCAGAGAGCCCCAACCTCCAGCACGTGAGACGCAGTGCTGGGCGACCCCAGCCTCTCTCTTGGTGCAGTTTAGTCCCAGCAAGTCCCCCATGGATGGAGGGACAGAAATCTTGCAGATTTGGGCTGTTAAAAGCATACTTTGTTACCAAGACTAAATAAATAAGTTACTTTCTTCAGGGTCTTCAGGGCTTAGGGGCCCTTATGCTGATCTGGAGGAAGAAAGCGATGCTTCTCAGAAGCATGGTAAGAACCAATGGCCTTTAGGGGGCTGCAGCTTGGGGTGGTCCCAGGTCCACAGGATCCCCCCAAGAGGGAGACATCCCGGCTGAGGGGGCTGGAATTGACGGTGTCCCATGGCCAGGGGAGAGGCACGGGCAGTCCCGGGGACAAGGCTGGCATGTGAGGAGGTCCCACGTTGTACGAAGGTGGAGGCATTGGGGACGTGGGCGAAGCTGGGGTCTGGAGGGANGACAGCCCAGTGGTGCCTGAGGCTCCGGGAGCTGCTGGAGCACCAGGAGCCCCAGGCACGAGGAGGCTCAGCCTGTGACCCAGAGGGAGGTGATGCCCTGTGCTCATCCCCTCACCAAATCCCATCTAAAACATCCCACCACTTTCTCCTGCAGGGAAAGGTTCCACCAGCTGTAACCTGGTCAATACAGACGACTCCAGCCACACCATCCTCCGGCAGTACCGGGGGCTGAGCATCTCCGTGATGTTCCTCTGCAGGAAGTGTCAGAGGAAGCACAAAAGGCAGAGTGATGAGTGGGGAAGTGAGGGATGTTGGGGGCAGACTCTCCAACAAGCCCAGTGGGATGGGAGCTGCTGTTTGCCCCACTGCTCCGGGGGTGCTGGGGGTCTGGGTGCTCTGGCAGGGCTGTGTGGGACCCCCAAATTGCTCCCAGTGCCATCCCCATGGGAGGAGGAGGTTTGGGGACATTTGGCCAGGCTGCAGGCACGTCTCTGTCCCTGCAGGCAGAGGCACTGAACTGAAACCCAGCGTGAGAGAGAAATGCAGAGACACCACGAGCCAGACGGGACTTCCCAAGGAGCGGAGGATGATTGTGCTGCCCAAAGCCAGTGCAAGCAACCAGCAGCCCCTGTCCCTGGGCTCTCCTTGCCTGGGGGTGCCTGCCCTCCGCTCTCACACAGAGCTCAGATGTGGCCAGAGGCAAAGGGTGATTTTTGGCACCTTCCCGTGGTGCTGCACTGAGGACTGCGGGGAGCACGGCCCCACAGCCAGGGTGGCGGTGCCCCGGGAGGCACTGAGCAGGCTCAGCCCTTGCAGGCAGTGCCCGGGGCATGAGGCAGAAACGTTGCTGCCAGCTGGGCTCCGCGGGGGATTTCAGCCTGAGCATCCCTCCGGGTGGGTGCTGTGCAGCTTTCCTCAGTGCCACGTTACTCCTGGGGCTCCTCTCTGGAGCAGGAGACGAGCCCCATCCCTCCGTGTTTTTGCAGAGGAGAGCACCCCGCCATCGGAGCAGGGGAGCCAGAACTCCAGCTCTCCCATCCTGGGGCTGGGTCAAGCCCCAGAGTCTTCCCACCCTCCCAGCTGGAGCCATGGGCACAGGGACTCCCGGCAAAACCACCCAAAAGCAGCCCAAAAGTGACACCCTGCCTGAAGCACCATTCTTCTAGGGGGAGGCTGAGCCCAGATAAAGCCCAGAAAAGACACTTCTTTTGCTTGCTGATCCCAGAGGTTCTTCTTAAAATTGAGAAGCAATTAATAAGTACAGACCTCCAGTAAATTAGAGAGCAAAGGAAATGCGGGGCCTTTCCTTTTGAAGTAAAACCCTGGGCTTGCCCAGACAGCTGGCAGGAGCGAAAGGCCAAGGAAATTAAGAAAGAAAGAAAATTTCAAGAGATATCTATTCTGCTGGAGGCAGATGACAAGGTTGCAAAGAGCGTTGTCCCCACGGCTGGCCTCATGCCATGCTGTCACCCATCTCTGCCTGCCTCGGTGGCAGCGAGAGCCGCAGGCAGTGCCAAAGCCCAGCCCGACGTCCCCAGCATGCTGCACCCCCAGTCACCCGCGCTCGGCAAACCTTGGAAAGCCACGGAGCAGGCTGACAGCCTGCCAGGGCACCGCTGACGCTCTAATGGGGCTCCCGCCGCCAGCACCGCCGGCTGGGGCCGAGCCCAGGCACGTGGTGGGACGCCGGCCGTGGGAATCCCTCCACCCGGAATTGGGGACTGAAATGGCAGCACATGGCAGCCAGCGGGAGCCCAGACAGCGGGTCCCGTCGAGCATCGTGTCATCTCTTGCTTGTTTGCCAAGGGCTCAGGTCTATGCCCGCAGCACGGGGCTGGAGATCGGATGCCTGGAGTTTGCAAAGCTGCTGTCTCGGCATCCCCTGCCCCTGGGGGGGGAAACCCTCGAGCAGCCCCGGGCAGCTCTGCAGCGCACGGGGACACTGCGGGCGGTAACCTGGCATCCCTGCCAGACACGGCGGTTGGCATGACTGGAGTGTCCGTGGGGCATTCCCGGGGCGGGCGGCTGCGGAGGCACATCTCCACCAAGAACCTGCTGTCCTGAAGCTGCTTGGGAGTTTTGTGCTTCAAGATGGGTTGGAAAACAAACACTACAGACGTGAGACTGATCCAGCGTACGTGAAGAGGGTTCGGAAGGGAGCTCATGCCACAGGGACACGGGGATATGGCTGTGACCAGGAAAGGAGCGGGTGTTTCAGCCGTGCACTGCTCTATCCAAGGCCGGTGGCTGTAGCTGAGCTCTGACAAACTCAGCGCTCACAGCCAGGTGCCGCGGCTGCCTGGCAGGCAGGGACATGACCGCTGTCATCCAGGCACTGCCTGACCTGGCCCGCATGCGGGATTTCATAGCGTCATAGAATTGTCTAGGTTGGAAGGGACCTTTCAGATCATCGAGTCCAACCGTCAAACCCGTGTCACAGGACTGGGAATCTTGCGTGACACCACTACCCCAGTGGTGCATTTCCCAGCCCCTCGCCCCCAGTTCATGCCACTTCTGACGGACTGGGGCACCAAGCGGGTCTCAGCACACTCCACCTTCCCCCAAACTCTGTTCCTGGAGCTCGGCAGAAACACCACCTCTACTGCCCCGCGCCCCCCCCTCTCTGCCTGCGGGTTGCATTTCTGCTTATGGGATTTCCTGGTAGCTGGGGGGAGCGTGATCACCTTCAGTACAAAAAATAAATGCTTAAAGGGCATTAAAGGAATTTTTAAGCTGGTCAATTTTATATTTGAGCCAGCAATGTGTGCTTCCAGCCCAGAAGGCCAATTGCATCCTGGGATGCATCAAAAGAAGCGTGGCCAGCAGGGCGAGGAGGGGGGGGATTCTGCCCGTCTGC
>VXBO01008127.1:96718-111958 GCA_013400135.1 Rhinoptilus africanus
CTGTGCACCTCCCCCCCAGCTGTGCCCAGCCCAGGACACCAGCACACTGTTCGGTACCCAGCTCCGCACTGCCACCAGCCTGGGAGGGGGGGACATCCGTGCTCGTGCCCCACAGTGCCAGCAGTGTCACCGTCCCCAGCAGTGGCTGCTGCTGCTGTCACTGAAAGCTGGGACCCCAGCGTGTCCCCACAGCCCCTCGTCGCAGGTGAGACCCATGCGCTGGCCCATGTCACTGTCCGGGCTAGTCACGCTCCCTCTCTCCATCTCCGCTCATGGTTTGCCACCATCACCTGGTCTCAGGACTCAGCTTTGTGTAGGACTCAGGGACTTTGTGTCCCCCCAGAAGGTCCCACAGGCTTGAGCCAGGCTGGGGGAGGAGCGGGGCTGCTCCTGGCCGCGGCAGGCTGCCACCGCGCCGCCAGCATATTGGGTCTGGATGAGGTCGGAGCGTGGGGAGCTCATGCCTGTTCCCAGATACTGGAGAGGTCTCTGGGTCTGACATGGAAATGAGATGCCCTGTAAAGCCACGAAGGAGGTTTGGGCCGTGGTGCATTGCCAGTGGAGCGCTGGGTCCCTCCGTTTTCCACTATCACAATGTCAAAAAGACGGCAACTGAAGCTGCTGCTGCCTGTGATGACCTGTCACAGCCATGATGAGGCTTTGGGGGGGTCATTTGGTGGGATGTTTTTATATGACAGCTACCACGCAAGCACTGATTTGTGTTGGTTGGATTTCAGCCACCAGCCATGCAGTGCAGGCAGGGGCTTCAGACCCTCGTTGCTGCCAGCTCTGTGGGACTCGGGGTGTCCTGCAGCATCCTGGGGTTTGGGGCATCCCACGGGATGGCGACACCCTGGGGCTTACGGTGTCCTGTGGGATGGTGTCTCCCTGGGACTTTGGGGCATCCCAAGGGATGGTGGCAGCTTGGGGCTTGGGTTGTCCCACGGGACAGTGGCATCCTGGGGTTTGGGGTCCCATGCAGGAGGACCGGCACTGCCTGCTCTTCCCTGCAGGCAGCAAACAGCCATGCACAGGTCAGAAAATCATAGAGTATCTCGAGCTGGAGAGGACCCGTAAGGATCAAGGAGGCCAACTGTCAGGTCATTAGAGCCCGTGCTTAATTGCAGTCAGTAATGGTTTTGCTTAGGCGAAGGGGGCCGAGGGGCAGCTCTGGTGAAGCGCATCCGTGCCCGTTAGCTGCAGGGGGACCTGCCCTCCGCAGGTGGGGCCGGCGCAGCCGGGTCCCACGCCAAGAGGCCACAGGGAGCGTTTGACCTCTCTCCTCATCCTGACCTGTTTTCTCCTGTCCCCGCAGCAGCGTCGTGTCCCCGGAGCCTGGACTGTGCCCTGCAGCGCCGGGAGTTCTGCCCGCCGGGGTCGGGCGCCTGCGGCCCCTGCCTGCCCCCCTTCCAGGAGGACGACCACGGCCGATGCATCCAGAAGCAGCTCTCACCCAGCAGTAGGTGCACCCACCCTGCAGTGGCCCCTTCTGTGACCCTCCCCTGCCTGCAAACCTGCCCCGCACCTCTGCAGCAGGCTCCTGTGCCTTGGGGCAGCCCCCTGCCCCCGCAGCCCCCTGCCTCCCCTGGCTTCGTCTCCCCATGGTTGTGGGGCGGTTTTGGGGCTGGCAGGGAGCGCACAGACCCACCCCACTCCCTGTGCACCCTGCAGCCACTCTTTGACCGCATGTGCCAGTGGCCCTGCCAGCACCCAGGGGTGCCCAGGGACGGGTGGGGACCCCGGTGGCTGCTGGGGTGCTCTGGGGTGGGGGCTTTTCGGAGTAGAGGACGTGTCCGTGCAGAGCCCCAGGCTCTGCAGGAGCAGGGTAGCGGCTTTTTGGTGCATGGAGCTGTGGCTCATGCAGACCCCATGGCCGAGGGAAACATGTGCCGGTGGCCTCACCTGTCCCAGGGCCGAGCCGTGCCCGTGGTGGGATCTCAACAGCTGGGTCACATTGGTTTGAGATGTTGGGCGGTGGTTTGGGTCTGCCATCTCCTCCTCTTGTGGTGCCCAGCATCCGTGCCAGGAGGGCCGGAGTCAGCGGCGCGGGGTAGGAGCCCTGCCCCATGGACGAGGGCACGGGGTGTTATTGCCCTGCTCCTTCCCCAGGGGAGCCGGGGGGCTGCGCTGTGCCGGTGGGCGGAGAGGCGGGCCGGGCGTCCCCAGGGAGCAGCCACCCGTGTCACCCGGCGCAGAGCTCTCCCCCCGGCTGCCGCGGTGCAGGCAGGATGCTCCCGGAGCAGCCGCGGCACCCGCGCCCCGGCTCAGCACCAATGGTGCTGGGGGCCGGGCACGGGCATTTTTTAGGGTGAGCCGCAACCCTTCATGTGGCTTGGAACGCTGTAGGCAGAGCTGTTTCTGTGCCCCCCACCTCATGGCTTTTCTTGCAGATTTAAGACCGTAATTATGGCTCCACCCAATTAGTTTTGCTTTAACTAACGTGGAGCAGCCTCGGTGCGTGGGAAAGGAGCTGGGACCTGGCCATGCCCTTGCAGACGACTCTTGCGGGGGGAGTGGAGCAGCTGGGTGTGGGGTGGGGGCTCTCGCACACCTCCAAACCACCCCTGTGCCTGCTGCAAAGTGCATCAGCATCTTCCCTCAGCCCACACTTCTCTGCCTGCTTTTCACTCCTGCTGCCCCCAAAACCTCCCTCTAAGGGGGGGTTGGTTTCTCTGTAGCAGCAGAGCCCATGGTCCCCCTGCGGCCCAGCTCCGGCCCACGGCGGGCACCCCACAGCGTCGCCTGGCCCCGGCGTGGGGCTGAGCTCACCAGGCAGCGTCCCACCAGCACAGCCCCCACGCAGCCCCTCGCCCCTACTTCAGGGTCTGGGGGCTGAAAACACACAGAGGGGCTTGTTGCCCTGCCCCCAAACTGCTGCCTGCGTGGAGGCGTCCTCTGGGTTTTGGGGCAGGGGGGTAGCTTTGTGTTCTGGTTCCTGTGTCTGTAGCAGGTTTGGGGTCCCTCTGGGGTGCCCCCAGAGCTGCCCTTCGCCCATGGCTCAGCTCCAGCTTTGCAGCGGGTGGGCGCATGGGGGGGATGGCAGAGCCCACTGTGCCGTCAGCCTCCTGGCAGGAGGATGACCACTTGAATCACAGAATCACAGGATTTCAGAGTTGGAAGGGCCCTCCAGAGCTCATCCAGCCCAACCTCCTGCCGAAGCAGGATTGCCCAGAGCACATCCCTCAGGGCTGCATCCAGACGGGGATGGACAGTCCCCAGAGAAGGGGACTCCACACCCTCCCTGGGCAGCCTGTCCCAGGGCTCTGGCACCCTCACCGGAGAGAAGTTTTTTCTCATGTTCGATTGGAACTTCCCGTGTTCCAGCTTGTGCCCGTTACCCCTCGTCCTGTCACTGGGAACCACTGAAAAGAGCCCATCTCCATCCTCCTTCAACCCACCCTTGAGATACTTGTAACCATAAGAGGGCAATCAGAGGGGAGATCCCCAAAGCGGGGCCCTGGCCCTGCGCAGCCCTTTGGCTCTCGGGCGGGGGGGCCGGGCTGCACCGAAACGGGGGCGACAGCTGCAGGGGCCGAGAGAGGGGATGGCAGAGGGACGGGGTCCAGGCCTGGCAGTGGGCAGGGGTCCGACGGGCAGATGCCCCCAGCTACAGGCTCCACATCCGCGGGTGCTGAATGGCTTTACTAGTTGTTTGTGGTTTATTTTTTAATGTGAAGTCTTGGGAGCAAATTCCCCTCTCGGAAGGGCTGCACATGCGCCAGCATCTCCATAGCAACCCAGCTCCGTTCCGGCTTCAGCAGGGAGATGCGGCCGCGGTAGCATCGTTGCCCGGTTTGGCAGAGGGATGCGGGAGCGCGGTGGCATCCTCTCCCAGCTCCTCTGGGACCATGGTAGCATCCTCTCCTGGCTTTATCAGGACGATGCGGGACCGCAGTAGCATCCTCTGAGAGGATGCTGGGAGGATGGAGGCCATCCCAGCGTCTCTCCCAGCCCCGTCCTTTTGTCCCAAGCAATGCCACCACCTTCTGGTAGCAAAAGTGTGGGTACAGGGGAAAAAAAAAAAGCAGGCGGACATCCCTCCCGAATGCTCTATTTTAGCATGCAGGGAAGCTCCTGAGGATGTCCAGCTCCTTTTGGCACCCGATTTTATTCCACAGGTGCTTTTACAGCATCCTGCCTGTCCCTCACTCCGGCGGCAGCATCCAGCTGCCTGGTGCAACCGAGGAAGCCTGCAAGGATGCAGAAGGGCTGCGATAGCCGCACTTTTTTGTGGATGCAATGCAAACAGGGGGGGTTGCTGAGGCTCAAGGATGCCTAACCCTTTAAAGGGGCTGCCCACGCAGCTCTGCTCTCTGCGTGGGCAGCCCCTTTAAAGGGTTAGGCATCCTTAAGCTGCTCGCAACTGCCGGTGATGCCGATCCCGGGATCCCAGCTGCTGCCGTGCTCGCCACCGCACTGTCCCCGCAATTGGTCGCAGCTCCTGGCAGAAGCGTGGGCAGCACTCAGGGCTCCTCTTCCCCGGCATACCCCTGCAGGCAGGCACCGAGAGCAGCTTTTTTGGGGTGAAAAGCCATCATTTTGGGGTCTCAGGAGGGTGATGCACGTGAGCAGCGTGTTCCTGCCATTGGTGACAGCGTGTGTGGGTGTCTCGGCATACCCGGCGCAGCACCGGCACAGAGGTGAGACGGGATATGTGGGAGCTGGTGATGCGGTGCATCCCGCAGCCGCTTCGGCTGGGCGGGCGGTCGGAGCCCCCGAAACACTGCCGGCACCACGGTGCTGCGTGCCGTTTGAGCCTGCCACCGTAGGTTTGCATGATGTGGTTTGGGCTGGTGGGTCCTGTCCCTGCTCCTGCCTGTGTGGGGAAGCGAGGCTGAGCCCCCCTGCGCTGCAGGAAGCGCTTTGGGAAGAGGGAGGGTGGGAAAAAGGGAGTCCTAGCTTATGGACCTGGGGGTTCCCCCCTCCCCGCTTGCTGTGCTGCCAGCAGCTAGGAGGGCATCGGCCATCCTGGGGCAGGACTAGAGAAATAAGTGGGTTTGTAGGAATTTTGTGCTCTCCTGTGGAGCCTGTCAACATCGGGTTTCCTCTGCCTGGGACAGAAGCCACACATGTCCCTTCTTCTCTCTGCTGTCCCCAAACCAGTCATGGGGACTGGTGAGACCCCTGGGAGCGTCCAAGGGCTGAGCCCTGGAGCCCTGGGGAGGGGTCGGGGAGAGCGGCCAGGCTGGGGTGCTGCGTGCCAGCCCTGGGGGGGGACCTGCCATGAGAGGGCACCCGTGCCCTGTGCGAGCCCGGTGCAAGCTCTGCGTGCCCTCTGCGCCTGCCCGGCGTGCCCACCTCGCTGCAGCCGGGGGGGGGAGGCCTCTGGGAGCCCCCCCATCTCCGCTCCTCTGGCAGCAAGAGACAGGGCCCGGGGCAGCTGCGCCGGAATGGGGGGCAGCCGCAGCCCCCTGTTCCCTGCCTCCCCCCTGCCCGGCAGGAGCCGGCCGTCGGTGCCAGGCTGCTTCTGCCCCGCAGATGTTGCGGGGTGGCAGATGTCGTGTCGCTGGGGGGACATCTCAGCTGCCAAACAAAAGGGGGGGCGTGGGAGCTTTTAGCCGCTGAAGGGAACTCGGTGACAGAGCTGGTTACCACGGGGGAGCCGCACGGCCCGGGCGCTGCCGGCAACACCAAACCCCACCAGACGCCACGGCAGCCTTGGCTTCCTTTGTGCCGCTTCGCACAGGAGGAGGCTCAGAGTGACCTGGGAGCTGCTCCTGGATGGGTTCCCAGCTTTTTTTTTTCCTTTCCCAGCCACATCATGTTCATCCTCCTGAAGCGTTGGCTGTTGCAGCCACGTCTACCTGAGGCCAAGGGGCGCTGGGGCAGGGCTGGGCTGTGCACCCTGGTGGCACCAACACAGCCCGGTTCCCCCAGGCCCGACGGTGACACACACAGGCACGGGCAGGGCTGTCCCCGTGTCCCATGGGAATGGGGACAGGGTTTCCCTGAGTGCAGTGGGCAGCTAGAGCCAGGCTGTCCCCACCCTGGGCACCAGGCGTCCCCATGGGGCAGAGGGCTGTCACGCTCAGTCCCATGCCAGCTCCCCTGCCCGTCAGAAGAGCCTGGCCCCGTACTGGCACCACTGCACTCACCCCTTGGGCATGATGCCGCTGGCACAGACCCAAACCTGGCACCGCGTGGCCGTGTCACTGCTTTGTGAGTAACGGGGTGCAAAGAGCCGGGGAGACCCGGGGCGCGTGGGGCAGGCGGCACACTGGCCCCTGCCGAGGACAGGAGTCGGGGGGGGTCTGGGGAGTCAGGGGACACAGGGGGCCGGGGACAGTGGCTCTTCATACACTTGTTTAAAACAAGAGTGTCAAGTTAATTTGGGTTTTGGTTTATGTGGCTCTGAGTCACAGAGCGGCCAAGCAGCCTTTGTGGCTGGCTCTGCGCGGAATTGGGGTTTATTTCCAAACATTCGGAGCAAGGGCAGACTCAAGAGGAGCTGTAATTGTTGTAGCCTTGAACTATCTGGGAAGCAAGCTGCCGTACCACCTCGCCTTTGTATGTCTTGATTTACCCTCCAGGGCTTCCCGCTGGGGACAGCTGGACTACAGCAGCGCTGGGGCAGAGGGAGCAGGGATGGGGACTCCTGCCTTTGAAGTTGAGTTTAATCCAGTTAAAAGCGGAGCGGTGAGCAGCAGAGCTGGGGATGGCGGGTCCCCTCCTGCTCTGCGCCATCACCTCCTGGGCTGGGGGGGGACCCTGCCCATGCCCCACACCACAGGGCCCTTTGTGGGTCCCCGGCGTGCACCGTGCAGGGGCAGGGGCTGGGGCAGCCACCTCTGAAACGGCCGGCCAGCCCCTGGGGACACCTGGCGGCCCTCGCTGCATGGGGGACCCCGACCCCCAGAGGGGCAGCATCCTGCCAGCTGTGGGGCAGAAACCGGCCTCTCAGCTGGAAGGAGGGCTCCCAGCAGGTCCTGGACAGCCCCCAGCGAGCCCTGCTCTGGGGTGGCTCCAGCCCCCGGGGCCGCACAGGACAATTTGGGGTGACAGCCAGCATCCGGGTGTCCCCTGCCTGCTCTTGAAATGGCCGCGCTGCCCGCAGCAGGTCTGCGATTCGCCCTGACAGCGCTGCCCCTCGCACCCTGCAGCAGTGGGGCGGCTGTGGGGTGTCCCTCCTGGGCCACCTCCTCCCCCTTCTCGCTCGGGCCGTTGTACAGGGCAGCTCCTGGGCAGCGGGTGCTGGCAGCCTGCCTGCTCCCACGGGGCTCTGCAGGACCCACGGGCTCTGGCAGAGGGGCAGCTGCGGCCGCTGTTGCTCCTGCAGCCTCTAGCGTTTGTGGGGTGAGGAGCGGCGAGGACACGTGCAGATCCCGGGTCTGGGCTTCGGGACCGCCGCTGTGCTGGGGGGCTGCGTCAGAGTGGGGCTGGACTCCAAACCGCCTGCATTTGCTCGTGCTGGGACGTGAGCCCCATCTCGGGGGTTTCTGGGTCCGTCCCTGGGGCTGGGCACGCAGCCGCATCCCGGGGTGCCCGGCTGATGCCCGCTCTCTCCCGGCGCAGGGCGGACGTCTGTTCCCAGCTTGGAGGCAGAAATCGATTTTCTGGCGGACGTGCTGGCCAGGCAGGAGGCTCCTCGCGCCCAGCAGCTGCGGGATGGCAAGCCCAGGAGTAAGTGTCTGCTCCCCTTCTCCCACTGCTCTCTGCAGCGGTGCCGGGCACCCTGCGGCAGCCAGACCCCGCGCCTCAGGCTGGTTTGCCCCCCAGAGCTGCCCAGGTGCTGCTTTGCTCATGGCTCTACCTTCTCCTGCAGCCACCCCCGTCCCTGCCGGTGGCAGACAGCGCATGGCCAGCGGGCTGAGAGAGGGACTTCTGCAGCGGGACGCCACCAGCAGCGAGGCAGCAGCCACCCTCCCCACCTCCACCAGCGCTGCGCTCCCAAAGTACCCGGTGGAGGCATCTCCCATCCCTTCAAATGACAACGTGGTGCTTGGTGAGACCCTGGGGACAGGCGGCTTGTGGGAGAGGGTTTCACGTCCTCACCAGAGAAGCATGGGCTGGTGGCACGGTGCCACCGGGCTCATCCGCTGTCCCTCTGTGTCCCCCTCCTCCTCTGCAGGGCTGATCGTGGTGTGCACAGTGGCCGGGATCTCGGCGCTGATCGTGGCTGCGGTCTGCTGGTGCAGGTGAGCTGGGTACTGCTGGCGCCAGCCAGTCCCTCGGCATCCTTGTGCCCACGGGACCTTATTCCTGTGCTTCCCAGGCACATGGCGGGGTTTGGAGGAGAGACACTAGCTGCCCTTGCCAGTCCCCTGCAGCCATGCCATGGCCACCGGGGTGGTGTGTTTGCCAGTCGGGGCTGGAGGACAGCGGTGGGACACCCCTGTGCCAGGCATAAGCCGTGACTCCGGGAGTGGGTGGCAGCTGGTTTGGGCATCGCCGCGGCGCCAGGTGCTGACACAGCCGGTGCGTTGGTGCCTCGTGCCCAGGCCCAGTGGGATGGAGGTGGCTGTGACGGGGTCCCTGCGCACGTGCAGGGACACCTGGCCTGGGGATGCCACCCATCATGGGTGCCATCGCAGGGAACAGGGGTGTGGGTGGGAGGACTGAGTGCCCCCAGGGGGTCACTGGCTCCTGTATGGAATCGTCTGCTCTGGTGGCTCCTGCCGACCGCTCTCCTCTCCCCTGGCAGGCTGCAGAAGGAGGTCAGGCTGGCACAGAAAGCAGACTACTCAGCACAGCGAGTGGCCAGCCCCCTGCCCTACGACAAGATCTCGGTAAGGCGCCCGTGTCCCTCCTTGTGGGGTGTTCGGCACTGGGGCCAGGCATGTGCTCTGCTTGAGGGGCTTCCAACACAGCGGGGGACACCCGCCAGCTGGGCTGGGGGCTCCCCAGAGCCCGGCCTCCATGCCTGTCCTTGCTCTCTCCGCAGCCCGGGGACAAGACGCTGGCTCAGAGCGCCCAGATGTACCACTACCAGCACCAAAAGCAGCAGATGCTCTCCATGGAGAAGTAAGCACCCTTGGCGCAGCCAGCAGACCTGGTTGCTGGTCCATGCCCCTGCCACTAACTGGGGTGCCGTTAATCATCCCCTTGGACTTCACCTCTCTGCATCCTCTCCCCTCAGGCATAAAGAGGAGCCCAAGCTGCCGGACTCGGCGTCCTCCGACGAGGAGAATGAGGATGGAGACTTCACTGTGTATGAGTGCCCCGGGCTGGCTCCGGTACGGCGGGTGCGGGGTAGCCAGGGGGGCCCTGTGCATGCAGGGTGGGATCCAGCACCTGCCTGGGATGTGCAGTTCCTTGCGAGGAGCCTTTTAAACACATCCTTCATCAAACCCTGAGATGTCCCTGCCCTGGCCGGGTCTCACTGGAGCTCTCCAGTCGGCAGGGGTGGGTGGCCTGCCATGGGTGCCCTGGCACGGGCCCATTCCCTGGGAAGCACTGCCCCATGGCCCTGGGAGTGGAGAGCTGGAGCAGTCCTTGGCAGACCCAACCCACTGTCCCTGCGGTGCCAGGGACATGGTCACCCCGGGCTCTTGGGCACTGGGATAGGGGAGCTCATCCTGGTGCCTCCCCAGTACCTGGACAGAGGACCTGCGACCCCTCAAAGCCAGGGATCCCCTTTCCTGGCTGGCGGGGGACCCCAGGGAAGGGCAGCTTCTAACAGCCCTGGGTACAAAGAGCACAAAGAGACCCGAAAGGAGCCTTTCACATGGTAATGGCTGCGGAGCCCGGCCATCAGGGCCCAGATTAAGGGTCATCATTAGGTCTTTACAGGCCCATTAAAGGGCACTTGATGGCAAGCAGGCAGTCTGGTCAAGGAACCCCATTCCTGCCAGCCAGGCTGGGGGTCCTGTCCTGGGGTCCCCAGCCAGGCTGTGGGGTTCCATCCCAGCCGGGGACACGGGTTTTACACACCATCATCCCATCCCAGCATCCCCAGACGCTCCTGGTGGGGAGGCAGTGCCTTTCCAGGGGTGATGGCAGGGTCCTAGTGTGTCACCCCATCCCAGCCCACGAGGTCGCCCCCATCCTCCCTCCTCCCTGCTGAGGCTGGGGTTCAGACTTGGGACAGGGCAGCTCAACCCCCCACCTGTTTCTGACCTCCTGCCTTTTCCTTTCCCTCATCCCGCTCCCTCCGCCACCACAGACCGGAGAAATGGAAGTGAGGAACCCGCTGTTTGATGACTCCTCCTTACACCCCTCCAACCCCAAGTCGCACCAGTAACACCCCTCCTCTCCTCCGCCCGAGCTCGCTATGGACTGTACGCCCAACGCCGGAGCCCACCGCGGCCACCACGCCGGAGGGGCACCCGCGGCCGGGCGAAGGGGTGCAGACCCCGCTCTGCCAGACTGTTCGACGCCTGCCCAATAAACACCCACTAACAGCTATGGCAGGGGGGGATCGCCCCCCTTTTCCAGCGTCCTTGTCCTCTTTGCTGCTGTGATCGCGTCCCTGCCTTGCCCTTCGCTCGCTGCTCTCGGGGACACACCAGCCCCATGGGGGGAGCGGCTGCTGCCTCGGCACAGAAACTGGGGGGGCCGCAGCGTTGTCTCTTTGCATTTGGCTTTGAGAAGGGGGCTGCTGCCCTGGCTACGACCGGGCTGGTGCAACAGCAGCTGGGAAGAGGCTGGAGGGAGGGTTGGAGAGCAGGAGAACAACCAGGGGAGTCCGGGCACGCTCATGGCTGCAGGGGAAGTGGTGAGGGCTGCCAGCCTGCCCAGAGCCCCCCTGCCAGGGGGGGAGATTTTCCCTGGAGCGGGTGGCATCACTAAAGGCTCTGGTGCCCAGTCTGCCCCTTCCTCCCCGGCCTGGGCAGCCCCTGCCAGCAGGGCCCTGCCCTGGGACCACGGGCAGGAGCAGGCACGGGCTCGGGCAGGCGCTGGCATCACTCCCCAGGATGCACCTTCAGTGCCGCCCTGCGCCGTGCCCGGCCAGGAGCAGCAGCTCTGCCCTGGCCCCTGCACCGGCTCAATCCTTCTAGGGGTGCTGGTCCCCAGAGGACCCGGCGCACAGACAGTCCCGGTGCCGCTGTGGCCGGAGACCCCATGCCAGGCTGTGCCGGCGGAGGCGGAGGATTTCCTCGTAGCAGCCCTGGGTGCCAGCTGGGCTCTCACCCCAGCCCTTCCTGGGGTGAATGCTCAGAAGAAGCTCACGGTTTTGGTTTTGAGCCTGTGTGGCCATGGGGGAGGAAGGAGTGAGAGTGGTGGGGGCTCAGGAGGCCAGGAGGGGTAGCCAAGGCACGCTGGCTTTGCTGCACTGCTTCCCTGCCCCATGGAGCCCATGCCTTTTGCAGCATCCCTGCAGAGCCCGGCCGGTGCTCTCTTCGGGCATCCTTCTGTGTCAGGACACAGTCTCCGCTGCTCTGTCCCGGTCACCTCCCGGGCTCCAGAGAGCCCTGCACCCCTCCGCTGCCCGTGCCTGTCTCCAGGCTCACCAGCCCCCACTGACAAAGTCTTTGCTCAGAGCCCAGTGCCGTTGCCCAAAGCCTCCCTGGTGCATTGGCCGTGACCCCTCCAGCGTAAGGCCCGGGATGAGCTTTGGGTTGCTTTTCACAGATGTCACTTCATGTCCAGACCCTGGTGTGGACTGTCACAGCCTCAGGTGACCTGTTGCACGCTTGCACACGAGGGAGCTGTTGCACACAGGGGGGCGATTGCACGCTCAGAAGCCGTTGCACGTGCAGGCAGGGCAGGCAGCAGCGGCAGGGCCCCGTGCCGTGGGGGTGGTGTGGGACCGTCCCCAGTGGGGCTGCTGGCAAAGGCCGTCACTGCACAGATCCTCTCCCCGCACTCCGCTCCCTTACCTGTGGGCTGCTGCCCTTCTCCCTGCACCCCTCGTTGTTGTATGGATTGTAGTTCTTTTAAACGGAGATTTTATTAAATGATCATGTTTGAGACCCATGCGAGTGTGTGGTGTGGGGCCAGGCTCGCCTTGTGGGGCCCTCGGCTCAGAGCGCTCCTCTTGGGAGCAGGGTGGGACGGGGAGGGGGGGACAGGGAGAGGGTGCTGTGGGGGTCCCCCATCCCAAGACATTCCCCAGGGAACAGTGGGAGCAGCCGTCCTGCTCCAGACCTTTCCCAAGAGTTTTCCCAGTCCTGGAAAGAACCAGAGTTCATTTTCTGGCCTCTCTGTGTTTGCCAGGAGCGGTTTTTCCCGGCGAAGGGTTGAGTGGGAGCCCCGGGTTGGGTNCCTGGCTGGCCCCGGGGTCTCTGGCCGCAGCCCAAGCGGGCAGCATCGCGCCCCAAATCCCCTGGGACTACCCAAAGGCTCACCTCTGGGGGAACCCAGCCTTGCACCCCCCCTCTCTGAGGTCCCCACATTCGTCCTTCCTTTGCTCTCAGACCCCAGAGGCCTCTCAGAGGGTGCTCAGGATTTTTGGGAAGCTCTAGCATTGGGTAAGACCCAGCAGCTCCTCCCGGGAAGACCCTCTCACACAGGGCCCCCAGGAAGCTGTGTCCCCACCACGTGTCCGGGCACGGAGTCATTTGTCCTGAGGCACTGCGTCTGTGCCGCAGACAACCCAGGACAGCCAGGGCTTGGGGCAGGGGCTGTGCTCAGCCCCAGGCTTTCTGTGCCTCAGTTTCTCCAGTTGCAAAACAGCCGGGAGGCCCGGCTGGTGTGGACAGGCACTGCGGTGATGTGGGCAATACCCAAATTACACTCCGGGCTCTGTAATGTGAGGCCTTTTTAAAGAGAGGATAGATCTGGACCAAACCATACTCCAGGATTTTGGACATCTCAGCCGGGTTTGGAAGCACCATCCCTCCATCCCACCCATCCAGGCCAGCAGCCGAGCAAACCACAGTGCCATGGAGGATCTTCAGCATTCCTGACAGGGCCAGGGCTGGGGGGCCCTGACCCACTGCGTGCAGGGCTGCAGCCCACCAGGCTGCGATTGCCTTAGGCACGAGCCTCGGCATGATCCAGGCCAGCCTGCTGGTGGCTCCTCCATCTCCTGCCCCAGGAGAGGGGGTGAGCTGACGGTGAATAAAACATCCTCAGTGGTCATGCACTCTCTCAACATCTTGTCTCCAAGCCAAACCCCAGCCAAACCAGCAGGTTTCCATCTCTGTCCCCCCCCCCCCCCCCCAAGCCTGCTGCCATCTCAGCAAACCCGGGAGAACAAACGCATTTCTTTCTGCTCCCCTCTTCCCCCCAGGATCCCACCCATCCCTGGCAGGTTACAGACCGCAGAGCTGGGCCTGAGCTTGGAGCATGAGCAGGCTCCAGACATGGGGGCAATGGGGGAACACATCCTGCCTCCTTCTGGAGCAGGCAGGAGGCTCTGCCCCGAAGGAGGTGGATGGCCAAGCCCTGGCCATTGGTGCACAACAACTGGGCACCTCACACAGCCCCCCCAAACTTGCCCCATTGAAATGTATGGGGGGGCTCACACCGAGCAACCCCACTGATTCCCTCCACATCCCCCAAGTAAAACCATCACTGCCACAATGGGCCTCGCTCCTACAAAGGGGCCGGTTCAAAGTCAACGTCTCCCTTCCCCTCTGCCTGTATATGAAAGGGAGCAGGAATGCGTTTGAGGCCTTGGCAGGCTGGGGGGCTTCCTGGGGGGATGGAGAGAAAGAGCAGGTTGGCAGGAGGAGGGGGTGCTGCCAGGGAACAATAAATCAAAGGGAAAGGGAGTTACTGCCCGGCCAAGGATCTTCTGAAACCCAGGGCCACAGCGGGAGCCCGGGAGGAGCAGGGCTGATGGCTGCGATTGGAGTCCCGCAGTGAGACTTCCTCTGCCCGCCGGCAGTGGGGCAGGCAGCAGAGCAGGCAGTGGGGCAGACAGCAGGGCCTGCAGGAGGGTAGGCAGTGGGGCAGCCCTGCCTGCATGGCACCGGAGTGCCAGCATCCCTGGCAGCACAGCTGGGGCCTGGCTCTCCCCTTGGCATGGTGGAACCCAGTGCTGCAGGGGAAGGTGTCTGTCTCACCAGTTCCCCCAGGCAGGTCCCAGGGCTGGGGGCTCATTCAGGGTTACCCAAGTCCCACTGATGGGCTTTTTGCACCCTCAGGCCGTTTTCCTGGGGCTGCTCTCCCTCCCCAGAGCAGCCTGGCACAGCTGGCACAGGCAGCCCAGCACATGCCCAGCCAGGCGTCAGGAAGGGGCTTTAATTCCAGCTCATCCTCTTGGTAATTTTTTTTTTTTAATTTAGAGGAATATCACTAATCGGGAGGAAACGTTCCACTGCCTCAATGTGCGGCAGCGCCATGTGCTGGGCTGGGGGCTGCTGCTGGCACTGGGTGCCAGTCCCTGCGTAGGACCCCCGGGGTGCCCGTCCCTGGGTGCCAGCCCTCTCAGGAGCTAAAGCAAGTGCTTCATAACCAGCATCACTTTCCCCCAGTCCCACCAGCAGCCCCATCACCATCCCGCCCCGTGGGGGAGGCTCCTCCATCCTATCTCTTCGGGGTATCTCCAGTGCGAGACGGCCCCCCGTGGCCCGGGTGAATAAACAGGGGCAGCGCTGGCAGCGGGGTCGCCCTCGCCCTGCTCCAGCGGAGCCGGGGGTGCCCCCACCGCCGGTGCCGGCCCGTACCCGGGAGCCGACGTCGGGCCGGCAGATCCCAGGATCGGGGAAGCTCCCGGTGCCGGGGCAGGAGGGAGGGAAGGGGGAAATGCCTGGAGCCGGCCCCGATAGCGCCATCGTGCAGGGCAGTGTGAGGGGAAAGCCCTGAAGATAGAGAAAATATCAAGCGCGCTCCATTGTGGAGCAGATGGGGCCGATAGCCAGGGCTGCAATCAGCCCCGCCGCGGCACTCCCAGAGCTCCGGGGGCCTCCGCCGGCACCGGGAAGGACCCCCCGAGGCACGGCCTTCCTCTACGGGGTGAGGAAGAGGAGAGAGACAGTGGGACTGTGAGGGGGCCGAGGAGCCCCGTCTGTGCCCGTGGGGCGCTCTGCAGGGCTCCCCACCGAGCCGCTGAGGCTCTGCCGCCGGCCCCAGGCGGAGCAGAGGGGCGAGAGGTGATGGCCGAGCCCGTGCCCAGCCCTCCCGCTGCACCCACCGTGGCACCAGCGTCCGCGGGGCTCGTCCTGCGCCGCCGGGCAGGCTCCCGGCGCGGCCTCGGCTGCCCCCGTTTCCCCACGCAATCCCAGTTCCCTGCCCGTGCCCAGACCCCGGGGCTGATGCTGCCCCAACATGCGGAGATGTGGGCCCCGCCGAGCACCCCGAGCTGTGCGGGGGGTGCCCACACCCCGCAGTGGGGTGCCTGGCCCGGCCCCGAGCCTCTCCTCCTGCAGCCCGAGGGGACGGGTCCGGGGGGCCGCAGCCCCCCTCCCATCG
>VXBO01008127.1:115763-127823 GCA_013400135.1 Rhinoptilus africanus
GGTGGGTGGGGTGGGTTTATTATTTTTTTATATGGTTTTTGGCTGTAGTCTTTAAAAAGTAAAATTCTTTGTAGTGATTACTAGTTTCCCAGGTGCCCCCTCCCCGTCACATAGAGCGGGGCTGGGGCGCTGTGCCCAGGGCCAGGGTCCCCGGCGGCTCTGCCCACCCCGGGCAGCTGGGGGGAGCTGAGGGGCGGTGCGTGGGGCCGGAGCTGAGCCCCCCGGCACCCCTCTGCCCACGGCACAGGAGAGCTTCACCCACCCCTCGGCAGGCTGGCGGGGCTTTTTTGTGGGGGGGGTGGGGGGCCTTCCCAGCCCTTGTGTCCANCACCCGGGGGGAAGGGAGCGGCCTGGGAGGGGGATGGAGAATTCCTGGGAATGGGGATTTGTGCTCCTTAACGACCTGCAAAGGAGGCGGTGAGCACCGGCCCCGGGGCTCCCAGCCCTGTTAAGTTCTCACTCGAGCTGGGAGGTTTGATAACCAGAAACTGCTTTAAAATACCCTCCGCCTCTCGCTGCAGAGTGTTACAGTGCTTTAAATGCCTGCTGAAACGGCAGGGGGGAGAACGCCTTTTGTGGTCCCCGGGGACAGGGGATGCGGGAGGGGGGACCCTGGGGGGCTGGTGGTGGGGGACATCGCCCGGCGCGGGGGCGATGCGTGACCTGACCCCCCCCGCCCCCGCAGGGAAGATGTTCAGCCAAACGACCATCTGCCGCTTCGAAGCGCTTCAGCTCAGCTTCAAGAACATGTGCAAGCTGAAGCCGCTGCTGCAGCGTTGGCTCAACGAGGCAGAGAACACGGACAACATGCAGGAGGTAGGGGCTGAGGGGGGCCGGGACGTGGGGTCAGCGCACCCCAGGCCAGCGCGCTGCAGCTTCTCCCTCTGACGCCTGCCTTTTGGGAGAGTAGAGGGGAGCAGCAGGCGTCCCATGCCATAGCAGCATCTCGCTGCCGTGGCTTCAGTCTGGTTCTGGGGGGAACCACTGCGTACCACCTTCTGCCGTGCTGGGGGGAGCACAAATCCCACGACACTTTGTGACAGCTGTGGCAACCCCCATCTCGGAGCATCCAGGTCCTGGATGAGTAGGAGGTACAGGTTGTTGCTCCTTAGGGAGCCTCGAGGGATGCAGGAAGACATGTCCAACCTTCCCACACCAGCTGCAGGCACTGCTGGGAGACTGGGAATGGCCCCAGTTGCAGTGGGGTGACAGTCAGTGAACAGTCACAGGGATAAAGCCTGTCCCATCCCATTATAGACCCTCTGTTGACAGCCACATGTGTCCAGAGCCTGGTGGGAATGTTGCCAGTCCTGTGACCAAGTCTGGCCTCTCATTTCCAGATGTGCAATGCAGAGCAAGTGTTGGCCCAAGCCCGGAAGAGAAAACGCAGAACCAGCATTGAGACCAACGTGAAGGGCACACTGGAGAGCTTCTTCCGCAAGTGCGTGAAGCCCAGTCCCCAGGAGATCTCCCAGATCGCCGAGGACCTCAACCTGGACAAAGATGTAGGTTGGGAAGGTTGGCAGGGTGGGTGCCCAAAGCACCTGTGTCAGGCCAGTTTGACAGTGGAAGTTGTGGGAGAGTCGTTGGGGCTGGTAGCCACCATCAGCCCGTCTGAGCCCAGCCCTAGGAGGAGCTGTGGCAGGGAGGGTGCCGTGCTGGCGGGTCAGGGTGCTGCAGAGGTGCCACCAGCAGAAGGGTCTGGTTGTCACCGCGCAGTGCCTGGGCTCGCCTCCTCACCGTTCCCTGTCTCCCCTTCCTCCCAGGTGGTCCGGGTCTGGTTCTGCAACCGGCGTCAGAAAGGCAAACGGCTGCTGCTGCCCTTCGGCAACGAGGCGGAGGGAGTGATGTACGACATGAACCAGTCCCTGGTGACCCCCGGCCTGCCCATCCCGGTGACATCCCAGGGCTACAGCCTGGCGCCCTCCCCGCCCGTCTACATGCCACCCTTCCACAAAGCCGAGATGTTCCCTCAAGCGCTGCAGCCTGGGCTCTCCATGAGCAACAGCAACCACTGAACCGGGGGCTGCGGGGGCTGGCGGTGGGGCTGGGCTGGCTCTCTGGGGGCAGCTGCCCCCTGCTCAGCCCTGAGGAGGCACGGGCACGGCCCCGCTCCCACCCCCAGGGCTGCCTCAGGGCTTTCAGGGTGCGAGGGGCAGGGAAAGGGCTGGGAGCCTGGCACGGGGATGGTGCCCGCTTTCTGCGGCTGCTCCCAGCGCTTCCCAGTTATGCGAGTTTACTGGTCCCAGCAGTGTTGGTCCCCCTCCGACCTCTTGGGTGGGCAGCTGCTCCTGCCCCACTGCACCCCACTGAAGCCTCGTGTCCCTGGGGCACTGAGCCTGCCCCAGCCCAGCCAAGNTGGGGGTCCTTCCCAGCCCTTGTGTCCAGCGTCACCCCGTGTCCCCTGTGCCCTCCCCACTCTCCAGCCAATGTCCCTCTGCCCCAGCCCGGCTGCCCAGGGACCATCTTTCCTCAGGGGGTTCCCAGCCCAGGGGGGGCCAACCTCATCCTGTCCATGCTGCTAGCACCCCCGTGCCTTTGAGCCTACTGTAGTTGATGCTGATTTTTTAATTTTTTTTTCCCCCTTAATCACATTCCTTCTGGCAATTTAATAAATCTCGGTTCTTTGGGGCATGAGAATGAGTTAACCCTTTCCTTGCCTCCCTTGCACCCCTGCTCCTGCACGGTGCCAGGCAGCCCAGCACTGGGGGTTTGGCTGAGTGTGGGGGCACGGTGGGGCTGACCCGGTGCACCCGAATAGGGCTGGCCTGTCCCCATCATGCCACCAACACCCAGCTCTTGGCTGCCTGCAGCCTGGCCCACTACCAGGAATGGCGGCAGCTTGGTCCTGGAGGGACACCAGCTTGTCAGGTCTGTCCCCCCAAAGCAGAGGTGGGCAGGGGTAGGGTGGATGTCACCTTCCAGCCAGCTTGAGCTGGTTTTTCCATAGCTGCTTTTGGGAAGGGTGGAAGCCTAGTGGGATGTCCCTTGCAGGCTGCTCCAGCCCCGGGATGGGCAGGGGGGAGGGATGGCATGGGGCTGCCAGTGCGGCGGGGGGCGCTCCCGTGTGCGGGGGGCGCCTGAGGCAGCCTGGCAGTGGCCGTGGGGCTGGTGCCAGCCCAGCTGGGAGAAACAAGTGTCTGGGGGGTGACACCTCTCTGCATCCCGTCACCTCTGCAGCCTGCATTGCCACCAGCCTGCGCCCCCAGCGGGACTTTTCCCCTGAGCAGAAGCAATGAAGTGGCCAAACCTATAGGGGAACTTCTGAAAATCCCCTTTTTCAGCTCAGCTGCCGGTGAAGGAGGGGTTTGCCCTTGGGCTGGCCTGCAGCCTTGCTCCCGCGGGCCAGGCAGGAGCGGGCTGACTGCGGGCAGCTGCTCGCGGGGCACCCCAGACCCTGCGCGGCGCCGGGGCGCGCGCCAGGCTGGGTGCCAGCCCCGTGGGCAGGGTCCCCTTGGCTCGCCCTGTGTCCCCGCCTGCTCCCCAGCGCCTGGGTGCGCAGGGCCCCGTCCCCGTCTGCCCACAGGGTGGGGGCACGGCCAGGCTGGAAACTGTCCCCCTTTGGCTGCCTGGCACTTTGGGGGCGGGTGGTCTGGGGGTGCTGGAGGCTGGCAATCGGCAGGGTCGGTAGCAGAAAGCTTGGGAAGGCTGTCACCTTGAGGTTTGCTTCTCCACATTTCCGCTGCCTGATTTCCTGCTCCAGCAAAAGGCCAGCCAGGCAGGAGCCCCAGGACCCCCAAACCCCCCTGCCCCAGCACCCTGCCTCTGGGTGCGCAGTGCCCCTCCTGCTCCATTTTCTGTTGACCCAGATGACAAAACGGGACGGAAATCGGAAGCCACAGAAAAGAGAAGAGCACAGCGTGCCCGTCAAACTGCAACCCAGCGAGGGCTGAGCTGGGGACGCAGTGAAGCACCAGCTCGGGTCAGGGAGGTGCCCTCTGCTGAGGGGGTGTTTCCACCCAGCTGCACCCCGGGCAGTGAGGGAAACCAGGGGGGGAACATGGGACAAAATTGGTCGTTTATATCAGGTTGATGGCACCGAGCTGAGGGGCCCAGAGGAAGGCAGGGATGGAGCAGTCGCGTCCCACCCCCCGGTCCTGTCACCCAAACCCAACATCTGCCACCAGATGGGTGCTTCCCCTTCGGGTGTCTGGGCATTGCCCGTGCCCAGGGCGCAGGGTGCCCGCAGCGCGGGAGTCTCCGCGCAGGCCCTCACGGTGCAGGGTGTGTGCATGGTGCGGGGCGCCCGCAGTGCGGTGTGTGCGTGGCACAGGCTCCGGCGCTGCAGGGTGCTGGCAGTGCGGGTGCCCGTGGTGCGTGTGCGGTGCAGGGTGCGCAGGGGCTTGGCAGTGCCCAGGGTACACAGAGGTGGCTGCTGGTGCTGCAGGGTGCCCCTGGGACTGGCTTTGCTCCAGCCTCGCAGCCAGGCTCCGGACGTGGCTCCGGACGCCTGCACCTCGCTGGCTTCCTGCGGCAGCAGGGCAGGCGTGCCAGCAGCGGAGCGAGAAACCGCAGCATCCCTCCGCCTCGGCCTGGCACTGAGCAGGCTGAGATTGCTCTTGAGAGCATCTGCTGTCCTGCCGGTCCTCGCCGGCGTGATGACACCCACAGCCCGAGGGTGGGGGTGGGTGGGGGAAAGGGGTGCTGCCAGGCTGTGCCTGGAAGTGGCGGAGCGGACCCGTCCCTGCCACGGGCACCAGGCCCCCTCCGCTGCCCGAGCTCGGCTCCTCCACCCCAGCCAGCAAAGTCACCATGGGGCCTCTGCCACCGGGGCTTCGCCACTCAGCAGAAGGTGCTGGGGAAGCCCCGAGCCCCTCAGCACCCCCCTGCCCAGCCCAGCCCCTGTGGCACAGCAAAGCCTCTGCAGCACTGTGGCATTTATTTCCAAAGCACCCTGTTGTCCTGCCAGCACCCTGGCGAGGTAGGTCAGTGTGGGGCCGGGGTCGGGGGCACGGGGTTAGTCCTGTTTTTCAAGAAGTCCAGTCACATAGGGTTGCTCAAGGTCCCAGTGTGGCAACAGCTGGGCTGGGAGGAGAGGTCAGGGCTCCCACATCCCTCCCTGCCCCACATCCTGGGCTGTAGGAGGGTGCCCCACGCTCCCCCCACCCTGGTATCCTCTGCCCAGATGTGTCCCTGGTGGTCTCAGCACACCCCAGCCCCGCGCTAGGTGTTGAACCAGCTCTCCAGGTTGGGATAGACACGGCCGCGGGGCAGGCTGGGGTAGGCGGTGCAGATGGTGCAGATCCGCTCCCTCCAGTCGGCGTAGAGCTTCACGCTGTACCTCTTCTGCCAGGCAAAGAACTGCCGGTAGCGGCTGGAGTTCATCGTCTTCAGGAAGGTGGCCAGCTCTGCCAGGGAACCAAAGTCATCGACGTGAATGAAAGAGTCTGCAGGAATGAACTGCTCGTAGTTGGCCCGGGGAGGCCCCAGCACCACGGGCACAGTGCCGGCCATCAGCGAGTTCCTCCAGAGCTTCTCGGTGATGTAGTCCTGGTGGATGGAGTTCTCGAAGGCCAGGTAGAACTTGGACTTGGACGTAGTTGGCAAGAGACAGTCGCTGCAAAGAGGCTTTTTGTTTGCTTTCCCATATATATTCACGTGGAGGTACCTGGAGAGGTTCTTGTAGACTTCAGCTCTTCTCTGGGTCCTGTGGTAGTTGCTGATAACCCAGGACACCAAGTTGGTCTTTCTGGGGATGTTCACGGTGCCTGACTGGTTTGGCACAAGCTTGCCATAGGGGATGAAGATGTCCGAGTCCTGTCTGTAGGTCATCACCCAGTTGAAGGTCTGGTTCCATCCCGCTAGAGCTTTAGTGTTGGAGGGGGACTCCAGGGAGACCCACACCCAGTTCTGCCCTGGCGGCCTCTCGGTGGGTAGCCTGTCCCTGCCGGGCTGGAGCCTGGCGTGGGGGAACACCACCACCTTTGCCTGGCCCAGGAGCCGCCGCTCCATGGTGAGCCAGCAGCCCACGATGCCGTACAGCTCATGGCAAACGTCCCCACTGATGTTGGGGACCTGCTTCGAGGGCCATTTCCACAGCAGGACCACCAGTGGCTCAGTGTGCCTGGGGGCTTCTCCGGACACCTCAGAAGGGTTGAGGAAGAACTTCATTTTCCAGAGGGTGGTTATAAACACCCCAGCGGTGACCACGGCCTTGGTGCTGGGCCGACCCCACAGTGGCCGTGGCAGTGGCAATGCCCGGGGCATGCTGCCGGGCTGGCTGTCACCTCCAGTGGCAGAGCTGAAGCTTGGGGGAGAGGAGAGGCCACCAAGGGCCATTAGCTCAGGTTGCCAGGGCCCAGGGGTGGTGGGGAGGCACTGGGGCCAGTGGAAATGGAGAAAGGGCTTCTCCGCAAAACCTGAGCCCCAGCATCGCCCCCGGCCCCTCTGCTGACCCCTGCCTCTGCTCGGGGTCCCCCATGCACCTAGTGTCACCTCATGTTGGCTTTGTGTCACTCTCCCATGGTCCCCGATGTCCCCATCTCCGGGGCGAGCAGCAGTGTTGCCGAAGGGAAGCAGAGCCGATGGGCAGCAGCCACCCGTCCCCCTCACCCCAACTGCCTGGCGCCGCTCCCCATTACATGCACGAGGGACTCAGTCCTTGCTACTTGCCCTGTGCCTCAGTTCCCCCACCTGACAAACAGCCATGGTCCCACTCCCCCCTTCTCGCTTTGCCTGGGGCAAGTCAGGCCTGAAATGCAGCCAGCCTTGCCGCAGCCAGGCTGCAAGGAACGGTGCCTGGGGATCTGCAGGGTAGGGCCACGCACCAAGGGCCAGGGGGAACACCTGAAGTCCTGCCTGAACAACCCCACGGCGAGGCCCTGGCTGCAAACCTGGCTGCCCCTGGGGATGACTGGGAAGTCTGAAACCCTGCTCAGGGCCAGCCTGGAGTGTCCTGCCCAAGAAGTGCCCCCTTACTCCAGCACCCTCCTACGGCGATGGCAGGGCTCTCCCCAGACTCGCTCAGGGGGCTCTCCCCAGGCTCAGGGGGCTCTCCCCAGCCACCAAGGGTGCGGGGAGCCCCAGCAGGCTGGCAGCTTGCAGCCTTGCTGCCCCAAACACTATCGTATGTTCAGGGTGTCACAGCCGGCCGGTGCCCCACAGGCAGGGTGGGCAGAGCAGTGCAGGCAGGGAGCCGTTTGGGGCTCAGCCCACCGGTGTAAGGGAACCCCAGCCATGAGATGCTCATTCTGCCACGGTGCCCATCTGCCCGCCTCTGGCCTCCGCCAGCAGAGCTGCCCCATCACCCGCTGATGGGAGCAGAGCAGTGGAGGGGGTGGCGAGAGGGACACTTGGCTGGGGACCGGCCAGCAGCTCGAGCCCACCCGAGGGTGCTGGTCCCAGGCGCGGGGCTCAGCACCCACGGGCTGCCCGTGGCATTCGGCACAAAGGCAGTTTCCCTTTTGAGGTAACCTCTGAGCACACGTCGGCTGCCCGAGCCCCGCTGCCGGCCAGGCTGTGAGTGTTCCTTTGCAACTTTGGAGCCTCCTGGAAAGCAGCTTTCCCACCCCAGCCACTGCAGCTTTGCTGTGAAAAATCCCTTCTCGGCCTTGGCCAGCTCCTTCTACACAAGCGAAGTTTAGGCTCTGGAAAAACCTGGCATCTGAAGCAAGGAGTGTTGGGAAAGCGTTGCCAGCTCCCTGCACTGCACACCAGTGTTTGGGGTCCCCCTGCACACTGGCCCCGGCAGTGGGAATGCTCCCCCCGTTTTGAGGATGCTCTGGGAGGGGACACTGCGCCCTGGCAGTGCCAGGAGCCAACCCGTTTCTCAGCCCCTCTCCCCGCGGCGGGCCGCGGTGCTGAGCTCAGACTTACCAGGGAAGGGCCGGCGCGGCGGCGTGCGAGGTGCCTGCGTGCGTCTGCCCGGGCAGCTGCCAGCGCTGGGCTGGGGCACTCGAGGGCTTCCTCTTTTCTGCGGTTTTGACTCGTCCCGGCCCCACGGCGGGTCCTTCCTGCTGCATGTGGCAGCTGGCACAGCCCGCTCCCAGCACTTCCCGTGCCGCGCAGGCAGCGAAGTGACCCACGGCTGGGTGCGTGCCCCCGGACGGGTGAGTGCCCCCCAGCTGGGTGGGTACCCTGAGGGTGGGTGCATGCCCCATGGCTGGGTGGGTGTCTCACGGCTTGTGCATGTCCCATATGTGAGAGGGAGCCCCACGGCTGGGTGTGTGCCCCACAGCAAGGTGGGTGCGCTGTGGCTGAGTGGATGCCCCATGGCTGTGGGAGCGTCCCATGGATGGGTGGGTGCTACATGGCTGAGCACGAGCCCCATAGATGTGTGGGTGCCTCGTGGCTGGGTGGGTGCCTGTGGCTGGTGCATACCCTTGTGACTGAGATCCCCAAAGGGGTTTCCCAGGTGCCAGGTTTGAAACTGAGCCCAAATCCTGTCTCCTTTCTGCCAAACACCTCTCCCGTTCCAGCTCCCAGCCCCGGTGCCCCAGCCGCAGTTTGCCAAGATACCTGTCCTCAGTTTCCCTGACAGAGCCACGGCGATGTGTGGGGTAACGCCGGCCAGGGGGGCTGTGCTAAGCCCGCGGGGCGGCTCTGCTAGCTGGCAGCTCTGTGCCAAAGAATACCCCACAAATACTCTTTTGCTGAGACCACTAATACTACTATTATCCTTCTCAAAAGCAGGATTGTCAGGACCAGCTGCACACCCCTGGCACACGCAGCTCCCTCTGAAATCACCCAGGAGCAGTCAAACGGCGAGATGCTCATTCGGCTCAGATGGGAACCCAGCGCTTCCTCGGCATTTGCTGCCACCCACGGAGGAGCTGGTGGGGATGGAGGGAGGGCATCGGTCCCAGAGCCCCAGCCTGGCACTGCCACCCACAGCGGTGGGCAATTCCCTCTTGGCGGGGGCTGGGAAGGAGCCGGTGCCGTGCCTGGGAGTGTGTGCCAGGGGTTCAAATGCCCTGCCCGTGCTGGGACCGGTGCAGACAGGGCCCTGCCCTCAGCCTTGCCAAGGTGCTTCCCGTCTGCCACCCACAGCCTGGTTGAAAACAGGATGCCAGCCTGACTTCGGCTCCCACTGACTCATCTTGAAACCGTCAACTGAAGTGGCACCGGCAGCACCCAGGAGCTGCCAAACCCCGGGCCTCTGCCCTGGCTGGGGTGCTTTTTGCCAAAAGGAGAAGCGGGCTGCAGACCTGCCCCCGTCCTGCTCTGGCCACGCGCCTGGTTGTCTCCCTTGCTGGCACTGCTGTCCGGGCACCAAGTCTCTCACAAAGCCCTGGCAGGGGAATAGAGATGGGGAAACTGAGGCAGCATCAGGGAGAGGAGCTCCGCAGCGTGCAGCACTGTCCCTGGGGCAGGCAGGGGCACACATGGAGCTGGGAGTGGGATCCCAAACTGCTCCCTGGGGGTCCCTTGGGCTGCTTGAGCTGCCCTGGGGACTGCACCCCCCCGGATCCTTGCTCCTGCTAGCTCTCCAGATCCTGGGAGCAAGGACAGCCGTAGCATTGGCAGCAAGTTGAGGAGCTGGGCAGTGGCTTGGCACAGCACCATGCCACCGCCGGGGTACGGCAGGGCTCTGTGGTTTCAGTGCCGCCACAGGAGCCCTCGGAGGCCAACTGCAGCTCTGGGCTGGGTTGTTTTTCCTGCCCAGCCATGTCCCCTGTTTCCTGTTATCTTTTCTCACGCCTTTTCTGCATTTCTTCCCCTGCGTGACTGAGAGCCCAGATACCGGGTGCTGCACAGCCTGGCCTGCCCCAGCCCCGCCAGCTGAAGGCCCCGCTGGAGCTGCCGGCATTGGCCCCGCTGCTGTCCCTGTGACCCCCTGCACAGCCCTGGGGACTGGGTCCACACGGGAAGGGGCCGCTCCCCTCCACAGAGGACAGCATTGGGGACAGCAGTGACCACAAGGTTTCGCGGCGGAGTATGAGGGAGCTTTTCCCTGGCACTTATTGCTGTCACTCCCGGGTGCTGCCCCAGGACACCTTGGCCGCAGGGATGATGCCCGGGGGGTACTTGCAGCCGGTGGATGCTGGCACCCTGACCCCCTCGGCCTCGGGAGTGGGCAGCGCAGTGCCACGGGCTGGAAGCCGGGCTGGGAGCTGGGCCCAGCTCTGCCCAGGCGTGCCGGGCAGGAGCCCCCAGCGCCGGGGGCCAGGGCCAGGCAATGGGACCGTCTGGTAACGCCAGACAGCACCAGCACAGGGCAGGGAGCTTTGGGTGGGTGGGTGCTGCCATCTGCAGATGCCCTCACACAGATGGAGGAGCTCAGCCACCCGGCGAGGAAATCCCCTGAGGGGTGTTCAGGGCCCCAGGACCATAGGGGAGATGGGCCACTGGGTCCTCGGGGCTGTGCTGTCCCATGGCACATTGCTGGCTCTGTCTCTTGCTAGCCCCTCATGGGGTTTCGTGGTCATGCCAAGCAATAGAGGAGCTGCAAAGCTCACCAAGACCCTCCCAGGGGCAGCAGGAGGGAGGGAGGCAGGAGACCCAGGTCCAGGGCTTTGAGCCCACGGCCCCAGCCATGACCCTCTCCTCTGCACCCCTCTGCGCTGGGCACCCACTCTGCTGCGGGGCAGGGGTTTGAGGTGTTTCTAGTGTGGGCTGGGGACAACCCACGCGCAGTTCTCCAGGAGGAACCAAGGGTGCACGCATCCCTCCTTCCCCAGGGAACAACTAAAAGCCACTGTGGGAGCCAAGGCCAGGGTTGGCTGAACCCCCATGGCCTGGCTGACCTTGGCACCAGATCTCTCTGGTATTTCAAAGCCAGAGAAACACCAGCAAACCCCGGGGTCATCCCAGCACAGCTGTCCCCGCATTACTTGTGCCAGCGGGGCACAGGTGGGAAGGGGCTCAGCCAGCCCTGGCCACCCCCTGCCCAGCTCCTCTTGCCGCCGGGCACCACCGCCCTTCCCAAACAGCCACCTCCTCTGCCTCTCCACCACCACCTCCCCCCGGCATCTCTTGTCCTCCCTCACCTCGGCACAACGTTTTGCCCAGAAGTTTTTTGAATAATGGCACTTTGTGGCAGGACAAGGGGAGCTTTTGTTAGTGCCCAGGCAGCTGTCGCAGAGCCTGCCCAAAACGTAGTCACCCTTAGCAACACCACTGGGGGCTGGGGCAGCCAAAGGAGTTATTCACAGCTCCCGGCTGCACTTAGCCCTGAAAGCAGCCTGTGGACAGAGATGGTTAAAGATAGGTGCAGGAGAGGAGGCGAAGGAGAGAGGGGAGGGGGCTACAGACAGCCAGGAGGCAGGGAGGGACAGGTCGGGAAATGAAGAGAACCTGAGGAGTGGAAAAAGGGAGGGAGAGAGGGACAAAGTGAGGGATGGAGGGAGGGATGGTTGGAAGGAAAGAAGGAAGGATGGCAAGACGGAAACTGCATCCAGATCTGAAGCCACCAACATAAGGAGGATGTGGACCTGTTGGAGCGGGGCCAGAGGAGGCCACAAAGATGATCCGAGGGCTGGAGCCCCTCTGCTGTGGGGACAGGCTGAGAGAGCTGGGGGGGGTCAGCCTGGAGAAGAGAAGGCTCCAGGGAGACCTTGGAGCCCCTTCCACTCCCTCAAGGGACTCCAGGAAAGCTGGGGAGGGACTCTGGAGCAGAGAGGGGAGCCATGGGATGAGGGGGAACAGTTTTGAAAGGGGAGATTTAGATGAGATCTGAGGAAGAAATTCTTGGTGGTGAGCCCCTGGCCCAGGGTGCCCAGAGAAGCTGTGGCTGCCCCATCCCTGGAGGGGTTCAAGGCCAGGTTGGACGGGGCTTGGAGCAGCCTGGGCTGGTGGGAGGTGTCCCTGCCTACAGAAGGGGGATTGAACTGGATCATCTTTAAGGTCTCTTCTAACCCAAACCGTTCTGTGATGCAAAATGTCCAAGGAAGGATGGAAGGAGGAATGAAAGGAAGGAAGGTAGGAGGGAAGGAAGGCTGAACCAAGAGCTGGCCTGGTTCAGTGCTTACTGCTGTACACCCTTCCCAGCCCTGGGGTCTCAGCGGGGCTGGGGGTACAGCTTGTCAGGCTGCTCATCTCCAAGAACATCCGTGGACAGCACAGGGGTGTGAGGGAGCGGCCGGGCGGGAGCTGCGGGCGGCGGGGCCGGCGGAGGGCATG